>CM031627.1:44421627-44462905 GCA_018398815.1 Conus ventricosus
CTATTTTTAGTGCATGGAGAATGCCTGAACATCACAAGAAGTGGTAGCTTTTGTGACCACCAACTTTTAAAGACAACATGCATTTTGTTTCTGTCGACAAACAAAAAGATTTCAAACGAAAAGATACAGAACTAGGAACCAGATTGTTTAAATCTTTGAAAGTATTTGAACTAACTACGCCAGACAACGTGGACAAATGAATCACAAGATGAAACATGACTTGCATGTCGTGCCTGTCTGTCTTTTGTGTACATGTTAATGTCTCTATTGGATTACATGATTGGCCAAGTTCATGGATTTCTGTATAATTATAAGGAGGGGCCGTCGGAATTTCTCTGTTGATTAATCTGGTTTAAGAGTTAGAGGTTAGTTATAATAGTTCCTGGAAGTTCATTGTGCTATCTAGTTTTCTAGTGTTCATGGTCAGTTCTGTTTGAAGTTCAAAAGTTTCTCTTTTAGCTCGGTTCTTTTTGGTTGGTTGTTGGGTTTTGTTTGGGTTTTTTTTTTGTACTAGTTATTCATATTTTGCTTAAACAGTTTCTTTCCAGTATTACTTATTGACTGTTTTCAAAATCGCTGAACTCTGTAACCAAAATGAGTTGAACATCAAGAGTTTCATCGTGTGGTGAAAAGAATTACTGTTACCCATTGTGTTACGTGTAATTGAATGCCTTGAAAAGTCCACAACTGTTTTACAAATCGATGTACACAATACAATGTGTAACAGTACACAGAATGTAGAGTGATGCCATAGGAACAATGTTCAGTGCATAATGCAAAATATTAGTTAGTGCATCAGGTGATGAATCGCTGCACAGTATACAATATTAGACATTGGGTAGAATATTGAGAGGCTGATTTTTGGCAGATGCTTCACTCATGAGTCCAGTATTATCAGCGTTGGTGTAGTTGGAAGCAATTGTGGAAACCTGTTGAGAAACTTGAACAAGGTGACGACAACTCAACACAAGGGCCACAATAACATCAACAAGAAATGTGATTCATGACATTGTAACGTTCTATAGAAAATACAGTCGCAAAAACTTTAATATTAGATCACAGGGATGTTTCAATTTCGAAAGAAAAAAAATGACCTCAAACTTAAAAAAAAAAAAATCCAAGAAAAAAAAATAGTGCCAAGGCTCAATGCGACAATACCACCACCACACCAGTGGGTTATTTTAGGGAATACTAATTCATTGGTGACAGGTTCAGTTGCAGGGTCTCTTGTGTGTGTGCGGGGAGAGGGGTGGTGGTATAATAACGGAATAGCCTGTTACTGGCTAAGGTTTCAGTTGTCTATGTTGTAGGCCATAATAATGAAATAGTCGGTCACTGGTTGAAGACTTGGTGTCTGTTGTGTGGGTCTAATAATGGAATAATCAGTCACTAGTTAAAGGTTCAGCGTCTGTTGTGTGGGTCTGATAATGGAATAATCAGTCACTAGTTAAAAGTTCAGTGTCTGTTGTGTGGGTCTAATAATGGAATAATCAATCACTAGTTAAAGGTTCAGTGTCTGTTGTGTGGGTCTGATAATGGAATAATCAGTCACTAGTTAAAGGTTCAGCGTCAGCTGTGTGGGTCTGATAATGGAATAATCAATCACTAGTTAAAGGTTCAGTGTCTGTTGTGTGGGTCTAATAATGGAATAATCAATCACTAGTTAAAGGTTCAGCGTCTGTAATGTGGATCTGATAATGGAATAATCAATCACTAGTTAAAGGTTCAGTGACTGTTGTGTGGGTCTAATAATGGAATAATCAATCATTAGTTAAAGGTTCAGTGTCAGCTGTGTGGGTCTAATAATGGAATAATCAATCACTAGTTGGTACAGTGTCAGCTGTGTGGGTCTGATAATGGAATAATCAATCACTAGTTAAAGGTTCAGCGTCTGTAATGTGGGTCTGATAATGGAATAATCAGTCACTAGTTAAAGGTTCAGTGTCAGCTGTGTGGGTCTGATAATGGAATAATCAATCACTAGTTAAAGGTTCAGTGTCTGTTGTGTGGGTCTGATAATGGAATAATCAGTCACTAGTTAAAGGTTCAGTGTCAGCTGTGTGGGTCTAATAATGGAATAATCAATCACTAGTTAAAGGTTCAGTGTCAGCTGTGTGGGTCTGATAATGGAATAATCAATCACTAGTTGAAGGCTCAATGTCTGCTGTGTGGGGCTGATAATGGAATAATCAATCACTAGTTAAAGGTTCAAATAATGGAATAATCAATCACTAGTTAAAGGTTCAGATAATGGAAAAGTCAGTCACTAGTTGAAGGCTCAGTGTCTGCTGTGTGGGGCTGATAATGGAATAATCAATCACTAGTTAAAGGTTCACCTGTATATTGCGTCGATCGTTATAACAGGAGAGTCAATCACCGGGTAGAGGTTCAGTTGTCAGTTGTGTGGGTCATTATAACAGAAAAGTTCATCAGTGGTTAAGGGTTCAATTGTCTGTTGTGTGGTCGTTATAACAGAATAGTTCATCAGTGGTTAAAAGTTCAGTTGTATGGGTTATTAAAACAATAGTCAATCACTGGTTAAAGGTTCAGTTATCTGTTGTGTGTGTCATTATAACAATAGTTAATCAGAGGTTAAAGGTCCATTTTCAGTTGTGTGGGTCATTATCACAGAATAGTCAATCATCGGTTAAAGGTTCAGTTGTCTGTTGTGTGGGTCATTGCAACAATAGATAATCAGTGGTTAAGGGTTCACTTGTCTGTTGTGTGGGTCATTGTAGCAATACATAATCAGTGGTTAAGGGTTCACTTGTCTGTTGTAGAGGGTTACTATAAATGAATGGTCAATACTTGGCAGAGCGTTCATGTTAACAGAATAGACATAGTCATTAAATTAGGGGCTAAGTTGTGTATTGTGTGGATCATTGCAGTGGAATGATTTATCACTAACTGAGGGTACGGATTGTCATTGTGTGAGACATTTAACAATTTAGTCACTCACTTATTAAGGGTTCAGCCGTCCAATGTGTGGTCATTATAACGGAACATTCAGTCAGTAAGTAATTAAGGTTCTGTCGTTTATTGTGTCAATCAATGTATCAGAATAATTAGTAAATTGTGGTCTATTGTGTGGGGCATTTTAAAGGAATAGTCGGTTACTTATTAGGAGTTTGGTTGTCAGTTTTCTAAGTCATACACAGTTGCATGATTGTCAGTCAGTAATTACGAGTTCAGTTGTCCACAGTGTCGGTAAATGTAATGGAATGTACAATATCTGACTGAACGTTCCTTTCTCTATTGTGTGGGTCATCAATATGGAATACCAATCCCTAATTAATGGTTCGGTTGTCTATTGTGTGGGTCATCAATATGGAATACCAATCCCTAATTAATGGTTCGGTTGTCTATGTGTGGGTCATCAATATGGAATACCAATCCCTAATTAATGGTTCGGTTGTCTATTGTGTGGGTCATCAATATGGAATACCAATCCCTAATTAATGGTTCGGTTGTCTATTGTGTGGGTCATCAATATGGAATACCAATCCCTAATTAATGGTTCGGTTGTCTATTGTGTGGGTCATCAATATGGAATACCAATCCCTAATTAATGGTTCGGTTGTCTATTGTGTGGGTCTTTATAGTCGAATAGTCAGTCACAAATGAGTGAACTAGTATGATGGATCAGTCAGTCAATAATGAAGAATTCAGTAACTTATCGAGTGGGTCAATACAAAAGATGAGTCAGTCGCCATTTAAAGGTTCAGTTGTCTATTGTTATCAGTGTAACAAAACAGTCGATGTTTTTGCTGACGGTTTAGGTGTGTGGATCACCATAAGGAACAGTCAGACTGCTTTCTGAACTGCAGTGGTCTGTTGTGTCCATCTTTGTGAAGGCATTGTCTGTGAAAAACAAAGCATTCTGCCTTCATTTTTCTGTGGTGACTTATCAAATTCTGGCTGATTCTACCTCGATGAGTTTGAAGGAAGCATTTGTTTCTCGCAAGGACAAACTCCAGTCTCATATGACATGTTTCATTAATTGGAACGGGTTGACAGAAAGAAACAGATTTACACTGCTTCTTTTTTAAGTGAGTCTTTCGTGACAATGATTCAATATACACTTGTTCTTTACAGTTATTCATTATATACTTGTTTATGTTATAGCATTACAGTGTTATGGTTAATACTAAGACATGTTTATTGTTTATTCTAGAGTTGACGATTCAATAAAATGCGAATGCACTTTTTTTTCGTGATCTGCTTGCATGTGGGCACGGATCTAGTGTCTTGTGCCTTAGTGTGTGTGTGTGTGTGTGTGTGTGTGTGTGTGTGTGTGTGTGTGTGTGTGTGTGTGTAAAGTGAAGTGAAGTGAAGTGAAGTGAAGTGAAGAGAGGTATGAAATAGTTTGTTATCGATGAGCTAAGACATACATCTACCATCGTTTGAGTTTTAGCGTGACACACGGTGTTGATTATCATGTGCACTGTGTTTAAACAGTCTGCAACCAACCAAACACATGCACGCTAGCACACGCGAGAAAGAGTTGAACCGGCTGTGCCTGTCTATATATCTTTCTCAACCCCACCTCTCTCTCTCTCTCTCTCTCTCTCTCTCTCTCTCTCTCTCTTTCTCTCTCTCTCTCTCTCTCTCTCTCTCTCTCTCTCTCTCTCTCTCTCTCTCTCTCTCTCTCTCTCTCTCTTAGTGAAGGGGATTATACTAAAGCGGGGGCTCTTCCGTTAAAAGAAATATTTGCTGTCAACAAATGCCTGCTAATGCAAATAATTGCATCGAGTTTAGCACCACAAACTCTTCAGTCTAAATCTAGCATAAACCCTATGGATTCAACCAAATTCCAGGTTCCCACACCTAAAATCTATCTATTTAAATCAAGCTTATCTTACTCAGGTAGCGTGGTTTGGAATTCACTTTCACTACATTTCTGATGTACTAAAATTACAGAATCCTTCAGGGAAAAACTAATTACACATTTCACAGCAGACCATTGCTATTAGGGACAAAATACATATACCAGGGCACACCCTCTGTTTTACTGCATATTAAACTGATACGCCGTTTCTTTCCACTGATGTTTTTAAAACCAGATAATGATAAATGAGAGATACGGTTACTATCGGTTTTATTAATGATTGAAATTATATCATGATGAATGACTTGTGGTCGCTGGTTTTATTGGTGCATTGTCACTAATTGATTGATGTCTTAATACTTTGATTTCCTGGAGCACTGTAATGTAAGTTGATAAATATGTGTCTGGATTACTGTTGATCGTATTGATGTATTGCTCTTATTCAGATTATAGTAATGTTTAGCATTGATATTTTGGATAGAAAAATGGAATTATAATCTCTCTCTCTCTCTCTCTCTCTCTCTCTCTCTCTCTCTCTCTCTCTCTCTCTCTCTCTCTCTCTCTCTCTCTCTTCGTGAATTACGGCTGCGTTTCGATGGATTGTCACCTAATTAATAATTATAGTTTTGGGTAGTGTATGAATGGTCAAGAAGAAAACAAAAAAGATGGAAGGCGAAGGTAAATTATAATGGCATATCTCTCTCTCTCTCTCTCTCTCTCTCTCTCTCTCTCTCTCTCTCTCTCTCTCCCCTCTCTCTCTCTCTCACACACACACACACACACACACACACACACACACACGTGCGCGCACGCGCGCGCACAGGCACACACACACACACACACACACACCACACACACACACACACACACACACACACACACACACATCATGGAAAGTAATTGTTATGATTATTGATGCTAGGAATTCATTGCTGCTTATTCATAACTGATTGTAGTACCGTTCGTTCTCGTTTTGCCTTATAACCACATCATGTAAATGTAAAAGAAAGTAAAAATGTTGATTTTATTGATGCATTGTAGTTGTCTAATTATCATCCTTAGCAGTTTCTTGTATGTTGATTTTTTACAAAAGGAATGTGACTCTCCCTCCCTCTCTCTCCCTCTCTCTCCCTCCCCCCTCCCTCCCCCTCCCTCTCCCTCCCTCTCCTTCCCTCTCCCTCCCTCTCCTCTCCCTCTCTCCCCTCTCTCTCTCTTCGATAGGAAGATCGCTTATTTCATATCTGTGTGTGCTGATTCTTTTCTTCTTTGTAATCAATTTCTTTATTCTTGTTTGTTGTTTCAATCGATTCTTTTTTCCTTTTAAAGTCATCTACGCCTTAAATGTTAATGGATGAACTTTTTAATGTTGTGAAGATATGTGTGTTTGTTAAACGTTTGGTAAGTCTTAGTCGCTAGTCATACTTATTCCCTTAACGGGGCTGTCACGGAACGCTAAGCCGGACGTAAAAAAAAACAAACCCTCCCACAACTAACCCACTAAACAGATAACACGTGTCACGACCGACCCCTGAAGGTCTGCCCTGACAGGATCGATCTAGATGGGAGTGAAGGGAGTGACTGACCTAACACGCTTCGCAAGAGATCACACAAGAAAGATTACGATACAATACATCATTTATTCACACCAGCACACACATGGTCACAAATAAGCTTTCTAACACACACAACACGCACAATCACAATTAAGCATTTCAACACACACAACATGCACATAGTCACAAACAAGCATTCCAACACACACAACATGCACAATCATAAATAATCATTTCCCCCGCAAACACCATAACCATAATCATAAATAATCATTTCCAACAGTCATTCCCTTCCTTGCTTCCCGTGGTTCCCCCACACTTCCGTCTCTCCAAAGTCCTCCGAAAGCACCGGGTCGATTCAGGCACCCCCAAACCGAGTCTGTTCCTGAATAGAGTTTCAAGGCCGACACCCTTGATACACGCGCACCCCCAAAAGGGCACGACACAGTTACCCACACCCGGTCACGTGCACTGCAGGAGCTCCGTGGACGGTGGAGAATGGCTCCCGTGGGACAGGGCGTTGTCGCGGAAAGTCCCGGACAGGGCCAGGACCATCCAGCCAAGTTCACGTGCTCCTCAACCAGTGCGTAGACCCAACAGCGCAAGCATCGGGTGGAGCCCCCGGGAGGAGAGAAGGAAGGAACTGGAAGGGAAGGAGAAAGAAGGGTACTGGAACCCCGCAGTCAGTACGGTCTAATATTTGCTGCTCAATCCTAACAGCCACTCGCACGATGGGCGAGGGGAGGTGTTTGCTAATTAAATTAATAACATCAGCTCAACACAGACCTGAGCATAACAGTAAACAAACCAAACGAGGAACGTTCGCTAAAAGGTCTCCTCACACGAAGCAGGTAAAAGATTACATTGACAGGCTAAACAAACAAATATCACTCTATATCTTCATCCTTCCTTCACTCACGTTCAACATTTTCCTTTCTTAGGAACTGAACAAATACAGCAACCGCTGCTCTATAACTGCCACCACATTTGCAAATAATAATCTCAATGGCACAATTATCCACACATTTTATAACAACATTTCAAAATGACACAATTCTCCAACCACGCATCCAAACGACGAATCATGCGTACGCACGCTCGCAAACATAAAACTCTCGTTCCCCTTGCACGCACAAACAGACGGTGGCCGAAGAATGCGAGACCGGCAATTGTGACAGGGGCGGACGAGCGAGACCAAGCAAGTACCAACCCTGAATCACCAGGTTCTCCCCCATCCCCACCGACTACCGCATCACCAGATGCATAAAAAGGAGAAAGACTTTTGGATATAATTTTGACTGGCCAGGTTAAAGATTGAATTAACCAGAAAAAGTGGTCTCAAACAATATTTCTTTTATAATTTTGAAAGACAAAAGAAATTGCGCAAAAGAGAAGAATTAACCGGCTAACAACAACAACAACAAAAATAAATAAACCACGAAACTGATGCTTACCAGCTACCCGTGGGTGACCCAAAGTGGCGGGTCAAGCGACTCTCTCTGCCCTCTGTCCAGTTGATAGGACAGCAGCGCAGATGCGGAAAAAAGATGACGTGATGTGATGTCCCTCCCCTACAGGCCGACTGTAGGGATGAAGGTACCGACCGTACCTTCGACGAAGTGGTGTAGAACCAAAAACAGAGCAGGCGCTCTCAGAGACATCTTCCGCTCGAGTGAAGAGAAAACCTCCCTCAATGATGGCAGCCAACATGCCACGCTACGTCACAGTGAGCATACCTCAAGCCTAAGAGGAATGTTACACGTGCGACAGGTAAAAAGACAGGAGAGAGGCCGACAGAGACAGCCTGTTCAAGCGAAAGGTACCAGCCACCCGTGAACCTGCAGGATGAATTGCACGCGCAGTGGAATTAGAGAGAGAGAGAGAGAAAGTAAACCTAACCTGAGCTGAACGACATTAAGGTGCAAACGCACCACAAGCCACATTAAGGGACGGATACATGACAACGACAACGACAATAAATAAATGAATAATTCCACCACCCTAGATGGGTCAATCGTCATAGGCCTCGTGACAAACTCGTGACAAACCCCCCTTCTAAAAGCATCTGTTTCTCTGAGATACAGTGCTCCTTTGAACCTTGACGCATGTGCAAATTCACAACAATGGGACCGAACCCAACCCTCTGTGATCGACAGAGTACGATAAATCCAATACAAACATTTCACAATAGAATTATACAGGGAAATACATAATACTACATTTATCAAACAACTAAGCGAACCTTCAGACAATGAAAGTAGCAATCCGAGACAGGTGATGATTCACTACCGACAACTGTCACTACACCTGGTACACAGACCAAAAAGGGGCATAACCCTGGCTGAGGGGAATTGTCCCTCTGACTGATTTCCCCAATGGGTGTGCTGACTACGGAGCTCGGCTGAGATAGTCAGCATCCGTATTGCTGGAACCCTTGATATGGCGAAAATGACTTTGCAGTTCCACTGCCTAACCCATGAGTCGACGACCGTCTGGCTGGATCCGGTCCAGGCACTGGAGAGGATGATGATCGCTCTCCAGTACAAACTTCCGGCCGTACTTCTTCTTGGGCACACCAGTGCGCGTCCAAATCCGCCAGAGAGCTTCAGCAACAGTAGGGGCATCGATAGTCCTAAGTGGGACAGCCTCTGGGTACCGAGTCGCGTAGTCCACCACTACCAAGATGTAGCGGTGACCGCGATCGGATGGTGGCTTAATGGGTCCCACCAGGTCGACACCGACCTTGCTGAATGGCTCCCCAACCAGTGGCACTGACCTAGGGGAACACGCTTCAAGCGACCCTTAGGCGTTGTCCGTTGGCAGACATCGCAACTGCGGCAGTACTGCCTAACCTGAGAATTCATCCCCGGCCAGAAGAAGTCTTGTCTCACCCGCTCGAGAGTCCGCTTTGAGCCCATATGGCCTGCCATGGGTGAATCATGGGCCCACCGGAGAACAGATTCTCTCAAGCTTTGGGGAACGACTAGCTGCTTGGCCACCCTATCTGCCTGAGTGAAAACCCTAAAGAGGATCCCCTTGTGGAGCTTAAAGCTCACCTTGGCGTGTCGGGCCGACTGAGCGGGACGATCCACCAGTTGTCATAGGCGTTGGACATCCAAGTCCCTGGCCTGCAGACGGACCATGGTGGCAGGATCAGCCCTAGCAAGAACCTCGTCAGAGATCGGCTGAAGAACGGGACGCAATTCCTGCTCCTGCTTCTTAGCTTTGGCGCGTGTGGTAACTCCCACACACGCCTGTACGGGCAGATCCGTAGATACGGACTGACTGCGTCCGTCCGCAAAGGTGATAGTATTCCCTATGAGAAGGGAATACATAGGTCGCTCCACCGCGATGGCCCACACTTCGCCACAGAAGTAGGGGGTGGAGATAGGAATGAGTACAGAAGGACGGGTGGAGGTAAAACCAGCCTCCAACCCGCACACATCGTAACTGGCACCCCGCTGAGCCTCAGGGAAACCAAATCCTTATCCACAAAGACCGTTGATGCTCCCGAATCCCTGATGGTGTCGACCAAGGAAGAACCAACAACAGAGAGAAACACTGGGCACTCCGTACCACCAGAAGCTGGGATGGAACCCACGTTAGCCGAGGCACGAGGACGATGGAAAGGACTAGCCCCATGACTACCGGCGGCTTTAGGACAATCTTTCCTAATGTGGCCAGGACGACCACAAAGAAAACACAGTCGGGGTGCTGAGGTCCCCGATGAACTGCCTGCCTTGTTCGACCCGCTAGCAGTCGTCGGCGCCTTGTTGCCACCAAATCCTGTGGGGGTCTTCCTGTCCGTATCTGGGCGGTGCCCATAAGCCCTACGGGCTTCAGCAAACACCTCGGCGGTATGAATCGCAGCCGCGAAATCCTGAGGTGCTGTCTCGCCTATACGGATCCTCAACTCTGGGGACACGGTGTTGGTAAGCTGTTCGATGAGAATCAGATCCTCCAGCTCCAGCTTAGCCAACTGACGCCAGTACCCTAGCGTTTTGCGCAGCCTATCTCCAAACTGCACGAAGGTCTCGTCGTTATTCTTTTTCATGGACCTGAACTTCCTCCTGTACGTCTCTGGGGTAAGGTGGAAACGCTTACGCAGAGCCAACTGCATGTCTGCATAAGACGCGCCTTCATTTAGAGTGAGCACACACTCCCTTGCAGTACCCGACAACCCAGAAAAAAGGTGCATGGCCTTTTGTTCCTCAGACAATTGGTATGAAGTAGCTACCTTGTCAAAATGCTCAAAGAACATATCAATGTCCTCACTAGGTCTGAACTCTGGAAGCTTTAATTTTGGGCCTCTAACTCTATCACTTGCCTGGTGATTAACCCCCTGATTTACAGATGCAGGAGTCCGCGAAAGAAGTTGTTCCATCTCTTCCCTACGCAGATCTAACTCCTCCCGACGGAGGGCTTCCTGTCTGGCAGCCTCTTCCTTACGAAGGGCCTCCTGTCTGGCAGCCTCTTCCTTACGAAGGGCTTCCTGTCTGGCAGCCTCCTCTCTGCGCAGCATAGCCTCTTCCCTACGCAGAATTTCCTGTCTGTCAGTCTCCTCTCTGCGCAGAGCCTCCATCCTATCCAACTCTTCCCTACGGAGCGTTGCCTCTTCCCTACGAAGCGTAGCCTCTTCCCTACGAAGGGCTTCCTGCCTAGCAGCCTCTTCCCTACGCAGAGCTTCCTGCCTAGCAGCCTCTTCACTACGCTGCCGCTCCAGAAACATAAGGACGGAGGCGATGTCCTGGGCAGGATTCACCACTCCCGACACGGGAGGATGACCCGTTTGACCCATCCCTTGGGTCTCGACTTTCCCATGAGGAAAGTCCCCCAGGGCATACTCCTTACGAGGGGAAGCATGGAGAAGAGAGGGTTTCGGTTTCTGCGACTCAACAGAAGCCCACAGTTGCTTCGCTATACTCTGACGCCTCCGAGCGGAAGTGCCAGTCGGGGTCTCAGCAGGAAGATCCCCTAGCGAAGAGGTAGTGAAAGTACTCGCTGGACTATCGGCTACAGCACGGGAATAAGTGGAAGTCACTGTAGTCGAAGTACTGGTACTAATAGTAGGGACTATATTTTGAAGACCCTTCTTTTTCGACGCACGCGTCGCTATACCACCAGCACCGGACGTTGCCATGACAACTATATCCTACGGTTATCAAATACAGGAGAAAGACAATTCCACTTGAAAAACAGATACCGCACGGATATGTCACGTCTCTTGGTGACTAGCTGAAAACTAGCAAATAAAAAAAAAAATGTCAACGTGCAATGTCCGGCTGCTCCCACTCTGGCAACACCGCGCTCTACAACACGAGCAACAGTGCGGTGGGGCTCACCGGAAAAAAAAAAAAAAAAAATGTCCAGGCTGCTCCCACTCTGGCAACACCGCGTTCCACAGCACGAGCAACAGTGCGGTGGGGCTCACCGACAAAAAAAAACAATATGGCAGAAGGAATCCAGAGAAAAGAAAAAAAAATGACACTAACGTCTGATACACCCACCTGTACTCAATAACCCGGTAAAAAAACTGGTTAAATACAAAACAGTAATGGCAGACTGAGTGGCAACAGAAAGGCAAGTCCTACGGCCGTATCTGCGTGAGGTACCCGGCGGAAAGAGGTCTGGACGCGATCGATTCCCCTCCGTCTCGAGTCGACTCCCCAGTCACACCGGATGTTCCTTCAGGCCACCAGAAGACTCCCTACACACTAGAGTCACCCAGCCAACCACCCACAAACAAACACAACAAACTGACTAAACACATACAAGACAGACAGGACTGGACAGGTACTCCGCGAAACGAGAGAGAGACAGCCAGAGCCCTTCACATCCCGAACGAGCCCCCACAAATGTCACGACCGACCCTGAAGGTCTGCCCTGACAGGATCGATCTAGATGGGAGTGAAGGGAATGACTGACCTAACACGCCTCGCAAGAGATCACACAAGAAAGATTACGATACAATACACCATTTATTCACACCAGCACATACATGGTCACAAATAAGCTTTCTAACACACACAACACGCACAATCACAATTAAGCATTTCAACACACACAACATGCACATAGTCACAAACAAGCATTCCAACACACACAACATGCACAATCATAAATAATCATTTCCCCCCCACACACCATAACCATAATCATAAATAATCATTTCCAACAGTCATTCCCTTCCTTGCTTCCCGTGGTTCCCCACACCTCTGTCTCTCCAAAGTCCTCCGAAAGCACCGGGTCGATTCAGGCACCCCCAAACCGGGTCTGTTCCTGAATAGAGTTTCAAGGCCGACACCCTTGATACACGCGCACCCCCAAAAGGGCACGACACAGTTACCCACACCCGGTCACGTGCACTGCAGGAGCTCCGTGGACGGTGGAGAATGGCTCCCGTGGGACAGGGCGTTGTCGCGGGAAAGTCCCGGACAGGGCCAGGACCATCCAGCCAAGTTCACGTGCTCCTCAACCAGTGCGTAGCCCCAACAGCGCAAGCATCGGGTGGAGACCCCGGGAGGAGAGAAGGAAGGAACTGGAAGGGAAGGAGAAAGAAGGGTACTGGAAACCCGCAGTCAGTACGGTCTAATATTTGCTGCTCAATCCTAACAGCCACTCGCACGATGGGCGAGGGAGGTGTTTGCTAATTAAATTAATAACATCAGCTCAACACAGACCTGAGCATAACAGTCAACAAACCAAACGAGGAACGTTCGCTAAAAGGTCTCCTCACACGAAGCAGGTAAAGATTACATTGACAGGCTAAACAAACAAATATCACTCTATATCTTCATCCTTCCTTCACTCACGTTCAACATTTCCTTTCTTAGGAACTGAACAAATACAGCAACCGCTGCTCTATAACTGCCACCACATTTGCAAATAATAATCTCAATGGCACAATTATCCACACATTTTATAACAACATTTCAAAATGACACAATTCTCCAACCACGCATCCAAACGACGAATCATGCGTACGCACGCTCGCAAACATAAAACTCTCGTTCCCCTTGCACGCACAAACAGACGGTGGCCGAAGAATGCGAGACCGGCAATTGTGACAGGGGCGGACGAGCGAGACCAAGCAAGTACCAACCCTGAATCACCAGGTTCTCCCCCATCCCCACCGACTACCGCATCACCAGATGCATAAAAAGGAGAAAGACTTTTGGATATAATTTTGACTGGCCAGGTTAAAGATTGAATTAACCAGAAAAAGTGGTCTCAAACAATATTTCTTTTATAATTTTGAAAGACAAAAGAAATTGCGCAAAAGAGAAGAATTAACCGGCTAACAACAAAAAACAAAAACAAAAAAAAAACACGAAAACTGATGCTTACCAGCTACCCGTGGGTGACCCAAAGTGGCGGGTCAAGCGACTCTCTCTGCCCTCTGTCCAGTTGAGAGGACAGCAGCGCAGATGCGGAAAAAAGATGACGTGATGTGATGTCCCTCCCCTACAGGCCGACTGTAGGGATGAAGGTACCGACCGTACCTTCGACGAAGTGGTGTAGAACCAAAACCAGAGCAGGCGCTCTCAGAGACATCTTCCGCTCGAGTGAAGAGAAAACCTCCCCAATGATGGCAGCCAACATGCCACGCTACGTCACAGTGAGCATACCTCAAGCCTAAGAGGAATGTTACACGTGCGACAGGTAAAAAGACAGGAGAGAGGCCGACAGAGACAGCCTGTTCAAGCGAAAGGTACCAGCCACCCGTGAACCTGCAGGATGAATTGCACGGGCAGTGGAATTAGAGAGAGAGAGAGAGAGAAAGTAAACCTAACCTGAGCTGAACGACATTAAGGTGCAAACGCACCACAAGCCACATTAAGGGACGGATACATGACAACGACAACGACAATAAATAAATGAATAATTCCACCCCCTAGATGGGTCAATCGTCATAGGCCTCGTGACAAACTCGTGACAACACGCAACATAAGAACTGACAAGAAAACAATTTTATTCCCAACAAAAATTTAATGAGCGGAATCTTCTATGAATAACAAGTCATAGACCCAAGCCTGAACACACACAATTCCTATGGCCAGGGCAGCCACCATAAGTTATTTTACCCCTTATTTAGCTACAGTGTTCAGAGTTCCTCAGGCCAACAGTATATAACACATAACATAATAAGTCAATCCTTTTCATGACCACAACCATTTTCCCAAAAGACAACTACAGCAACAACAACAACCAAAACTATACCAACTTCATCCCTTCAGTCATCCCCTTTTTTAATCAACATCCATCCTTCATGCATGCACACCCAAACCCAATGTCTTAGGTGTTTCAATGTCACAAAAAAAACTCAACACACACACAAAAAAACAGGCCACATAACAACGACGTTGACAGTCTCACGACGATAGCGACGGCGTACAGACGAATTCTTCCTGCCAAAGACAAGAATGACGGGTGACAGTGACACACTGGCTTTCACAACATCAGTGGAGTCACAGCAACGGCGCCAACAGCAACGGCGATAACAGCAACGGCGCCAGCAGCAACAGCGACACCAGCACCGGCGCCAGCAGCAACAGCGACACCAGCTACGGCGCCAGCAGCAACAGCGACACCAGCTACGGCGCCAGCAGCAACGGCGACACCAGCTACGGCGACACCAGCTACGGCGCCAGCAGCAACGGCGACACCGCAACGGCACCAGCAGCAACAGCGACACCAGCAACGGCGCCAGCAGCAACAGCGACACCAGCAGCAACAGCGACGCCAGCTACGGCGCCAACAGCGACGGTGACCCCAGCAACGGCGACGTTAATGGCCAGGCTGTGAAGATCCGGCCAGATGGGGAGGAAAAGGAAAAGGGATGCAGCATTGAAAAAGGAAAGGACTGGGACAACAGCCGGGGCACAGCAGGATGGGGAGTGTAGGTGGGGTAACTGCAGGCACCTGCGACGATCGCCGGACAGTCAGGGACAGGAAATGCCAGCAATTGGCCGTCCACAGCTCCCCGACTACAACGGCCCTGACTCGCCTGGTGTACCGGGCCCCAGGATGGTGGGAATGCGCCTCACCTGCACTTGACACAGCTGTTACCCTCTAACCGTAGATATGCATAACTACATACATCACTAGGACAAACCCCTTAGTTCGCCCCTTCCCAGGACTTCCTTTACGCACCCCAGAGCCTAACAGCTCTACAAACGAGTTACCTCTATGCCCATCCCACGTTGTTTATACCACAAAGTTACATTCCTCTTACACTACGGTATACACAGAGCTACTCCATAATACACCTTTCCACACACACATCCTCAGTCATATTGTAACATGCACCACAAATATGTCTCGATTCCAAAGAAAACCAATTGGACAGGACATGTATATCTCCTCGGCAATCACCAAGGCATTAGCACACTCCCACAAATCTCCAACAATGTAGGAACAATCTTAAATCTATACTATTGAATTAGGGTACCCACACCCTAAAAACCGCGCTGCTTGACACCAGTACCTCTTCACACAACTACACAATACTTGTCCTTTCTAATTAACTTCCATGACACGGCACAATCATAACCTCTACAGCACCCAGTGGCCAACACACCTTGTCTATGCTTCCCAAAGCATTTCCGTTCGAACCCCCTGTCACGAATAAGTACCAACTCAATCCAAACATCATGATCGAACCAATGATAACTATTTACATTTCCATCCAAAACTTCACAACCAATTTCCTTCTTTCTTTTTCCTTTTCCCTCTCAACACAACCCCCTGGTCAAAACCCACCATCAAACACACTTTTCTCAACTTGCTTCGTTTTAGTCCTTATTTTCCCCCATTTTTCTCCCTCTTCCTTTTCCCTAAGAAAACTGGAAATTGATTCAAAATATGAGCTCATATTATTTACACGTTTGTACACGTCGACAGAAATGTGCACAAGACAACGCCACCCTTAACACTACACTGCTATCACCTTATTAACTCCACATACCTGCTACAACACAGAACGACGACAACAACTGCGGCTGGCCACCCAGCACCTGAACCTCAGGGTCGCAGCACACAGAAACACCGACGACTGCACGACCAAGAGCAAAACGCTCACGAGGGCCGGCTCACCATGTCGACCGAAGTCAGACTCACAGCACAAACGCTGGCACCAGAACACGAGCCCAACTGCCCTTCACAAGGATTTTGACCGAAGTGCTAGCCACCCGACCCCACCAAACTTTAAAGCCTGATGACTCAGCACTCACTCCTTGCTGAGTTCTGAACTCTACATAAACCGCACGTGAAACGGGACTCCACACGACACAAAACAGGAGACGGAAGGCTAACCCCCTCTCTCCCCCAGTTATCCTTTCCCTGCCTGTGCATGGTAGCAAACGCACACCCAATATATGAATGGAACATACAGGTATCCAACACCCCAACCATCCTTCCTGAACCAACAACTACCATATATGGCCCGGTAAGCCTACACCCCCATCGTGGAATGATGCTACGAATCGCCACAGAGCCGTCGGCGCGTCTGTATGATTTCCACGCTGATACAGATCGGTGACAGGGGCAAGGGCCGGATGAAAAAAGCATGTTTGTGTGTTTGCTTATCTCTGTTACCCTTGGAAATAAAGATCATCACATCATCATCTCATCATCAACTCTCTCTCTCTCTCTCTCTCTCGCTCTCTCTCTCTCTCTCTCTCTCTCTCTCTCTCTCTTTTCTCTCTCTCTCTCTAAGGTGACTTTTTTATGAAAAAAAAAGGAATCTTGGACAGCTAGCTACGGAAAAAGAAGGGGGGGGGGGGGGGCAGTGAAAAAAGTTTAGCGTTATCAATTTAAATCGCATCTTCATTAACGACATCAAAGTAGAGAACAGCATTTTACCAATCTGGCTCACTGCTTACCAACCGAGTTTTGGCGAAAGTGGCCTAAAAGCGGCCTTTTTCTGTTCTTGACAAGAAACCCAAAAATACGCCTCAACAAACATATGTGAGGTTTTTCCGTTTCAAACAATTTCTAAATTTTTCAGATTTCAGTTTTTTTTTAAATCCTATGTTTTTCTGATCATTTTCAATAACACATTTTCGCGAAAACATTCTTCAAATGAGTCTCTGTCTTTCATGTAAAATTTAAAACTACATTTTAGCTGTTCTCTAAAGTTTTTAAACTGGTTATATTTTTGGCATAAAATTCCACACACTTATCCAGCATGTCTTCGCTGAAAGCTATTTTCGACAAAGTGTTTCTCTTTTTAAACTATGTCTCTTTCTGCCGAACAGTCATCTATAATAAATAGTGTTTGCGTTCCTTCAAACAGTCTATAAAACTGTTCTAAACACTCACTCAGTTTATTGCTAGGATTAACTAAATATAATGTCATCATCTTTTCCATATAACCTTCAATCATGATTATGCTTTGTTCCATTTAAGTGTTGGACGAAAACTACAATATGATTAAAATTATAGCAAATAAACTGTTTGTATTAGGTCTAGGACAAATATTGTTTTCCACAACCAGTCTGCCCACAAATCAACGAGAAATGAGGAGTTTTTTGTCATAAAGTTTAACTGCTCCATAGTTTTATAACAAAACCCTTAATCAAACCCGGTTATTGTTTTTAATCATGTCCTCTGTTAAAACTTGTTCAGTATAATAAAATCCTATAAGGTCTAAATGTGTAAAATTAATCCAATTAGTGCTGTAAGATTTTTTTCTATTTAGACTAATATTGATTTTGTTGCTTGTTGTTATGACCTTAATCCCCGCCATTGTGAAGAATGACAAAGTAACTTTAAGACTGTCAAACGTCTAAGTTTTGCCAGCTAATTAGAATTCCTTTAAAAAGGACGTCACTAACGCCCACAACCCCATCCTTCTCCTTATCTTTTAAAACAGAAATTTCAAATATTATTGTGAACGTGTCTCCTAATTTCATTTGCGGAATGAACTGTAAATTTTGTAGAAGCATCTTTCAAAACTGATTCTCTTCTGTGGAGGATGTTACTGCTTTTTCCCCCTACGGGGTTATTTCAATTTCTTTCCGACTATTGTCGTCTGGCATAAGACTTACATGTAAAGGGCCAGAGTTGAATGCTTTTCTGAAACTTTTTGACGGCTTTAAAAAATGTAAATGGGCTTAGGGAAATTTAAATTTTATTTCCCATTTAAATATGGTTCTAAGTGCCATTTGAGGTCAGGTTTTCGAACTATTTTATATTCATACTGACCAACATTATTTGCTTCTTAGATTGCGCAGCTGTTCTAGTTTAGGAAACTTTTTGTTGTCGCCAACCTCTTTGCGTTTATAATCACCATCTTTAGTGTACTCAAAACCATACAAAGCGCCTATCTCACCATTCTGTTCAAAGTCCGCAACGTCTGCAAGGTCTTTTAATTCTAAAGTTATACACCTTACAGGCGCTAATGTAACTCCTGGTTCTTCTGGCCCACGCGACATTATTTTTTAGTAACGCATTATTTTATTTCCAAAACAATGTGCAGGTTATCACATTTTACGACTTTCCCGTTTTGTCTTTGATCTTTATATTAAATGATCCGACCCTCCCACAAACTAATCCTTTAAACTGTAAATTAGGGAATTGTATATTTCATAATCGCATATGCAGCTTTCCCTGACGGAAGAGCTCTTAAAACGTTGAGGGCCTTCCGTCATATAAGTTTTCATCAGTGCTCAGCTCATCCAAATGAACATAGAGTAATGAATGTAATGCAAGATCGAGCGGACTTTCCCCCTCATAAGTAGTTTTGGTCGGTGTAACTCTAAATCTATAATTGTTAGCCGTAAAGCCTAACATTTTAGCTAGCTCTTTATCAAATAGTAACCTCCTTCTTCTTCAGGCTTGAATGTTAACATTGTTTTTAGATTTGCATTGTTAAGTTTGAGAGTAATGTCAAAGTTACTCATTGCTTCTTTTAGTGAGCAAAACCCGTAATAACCATCAGGTATTGTTAACTCGCTAACTTTGGTCCCTGTTTTGTCAACTTTTAGAACCTTATTATTCTCCTTGGCTTCGCTTATATTAAACCATACGACTTTGTAGAATATTTCATGGAGCGCGACCATTTTGGCCCCCGCAATTGTTATCAATAGCATGTTCTAAAAACGAAGGGCGGTCTTGAGTTGTTATTGTTACAAACATTTTTTGAACGAAATAAAAATGAGTGCATTCAAATATACTGATGCAAAATATTCTGTTGGGCCACACTACAATCTTAAAAATAGCAACTGATACTCTTGACATTGCTGTGACCCAGACTGCCTCTTTTCATAAAAAGGTGAGTACTCCATTGAAGAGCTATCTTAACCCCCCTATTGAAAACGAGCACATCCAGAAAGCGTGGTTTAGTCATCCGATGCAGTTTTATCAGAACCAGTTAAACTTTGCTGTGTTTTGCGCATCAACTGGGTGTGGAGTGGCGTATGCCGATCATTTAAATCACCATGATCCTTTGGTGAGGTCAGTGTACAGATTTCATTTCTATTACACCTTCAGACGTATTTTGACTGAACTGCGAGCACCATTACCAAATGACAAACCATTTAATCACTCAGCAACATAATAGACATGAAGGCTTTTGAAAGGATCTGTAACGAATTCAATATTAACATCAAGACAGGCTTTAGACAAAGTTGGATCATAATCATGGCCTAGGCGACCTTTATTTTCGGGGCACGCACAGAAAGTATAACTATGACTGGCATCCTCCTTTCAAAACTTTCTTTTCAGGCCCAACTGTTGAGCCCGGGTCCTTACAGCAAGAGCATAAAACAGCATGGACAACATTTATCTTAGACACTTCTAAGGGCCTAACTAGGCTGGAAAGAGAACGAATAAACACTCTAAAATCGGCTCTTTATACGTTTTGGGGTTTGCTAGTTTCACAAGCAAACAGGCAAGATCATAAGCATACACTGATCCTTCTACTGGCTTTGACGCGCAAAAACAATACTTAGCAAATTTATAGGACGCCATTAATTTCTAACAGTTAAAGATTTACCCCAAGTATTAAAAGAAACCAAAATGTTTTTACAATACGCAAGATCTGAAAGTAGACTTTGCTGTTGGCACTGGTTATACATGCTGCCTTCTGACCTCAGACCTCCAGAAAGGTATAATAATAAACTATAATAATAAATTCTTAAAGCAGGCAATGAACCGAAGGTTGGAAAAAACGACATAATCGAGCCTGAAATATTAACAAACAATGAAAAGAACGCCCAAGATTAAATCATCTAATTCCCGAAGTCCAAACCCCCAAAGCCATTGAAGACTCAGCAAAGCTCGCAGACTCGTTCGCCAGCGACCATGAATATGGAAAAAGACAGCGCATGTTCTTGTTTAACCGCCTAGGATTACTTGGTCTTAATCTTAATAAATATTAACTCCAACTATTAAGAGAACTAATGCCATAAGTGCACTCGGCCATAAAGCCAACTAACCTTTGCTTGGCAGTTAGAACAAAAGCCAGCCCTGACAATACCGCCCTAATAAACCCGTTAAGCGTCTATAGCTTTAACTGGCTAATTTTTTTAATAACTCGCAAGATGAATCAAGCTGTATTTTTAACCCATGATTTATCAGGGAGGCATGGCGGCGGAGGCACGAACTTGGCCACCGCCGCCTGTAATAGCCAACCCAATGTACTATATTGAAATCCTAAGCAGTTATAAAACCTACGCTTGCTAAATGTGACTCCTTACTCCTTGCTCTCTAAACATGTTTTCGTATTCGTTCTGCTAGTGTCGTGTCTTCAAAAAAAATTTTTTCGATAGTTTCTCTTATCTGTTTCACTGAGTTCGTAATTGGTCCCCGGTTGTAGTTCGCACTCTAGTCTTGCTGATCTTTCTTGTTAAGATCCTTTTAGTCTTTGTCCCTTATTCTTTCTTTAATATCAATGTCCCTAAGTTGGCGTCATTCAGCCCTCAACGAGTTTTTTCTTTTTCGCTTTTTTATATGCACATCTAGTTCTACCCAGTTTTGCTAAATGTTTGTTAATATCCGCCTCTGATCCTCTCAAAAAGCCTGATCAAGGGCCTCTATTCTCGCATGGGAAAGAGCGTGAGTCGTGTATAGTCTTTAAAAACACAACGCTGTTGCTTTTCTAAAAACTGGTTCTGCTTCTATTACATTTATTATTAACCTGCTGATTGAATTTAATTCTTTAAGGGTTCCATGTTTTGCAATTTGGTTATCTGTGGGAGTTCTGGCAGTGTGTTTTGAAGTTTAGCAACTGCAATCCCCTATTCTAATTTTTGGTCTACAAGACCAAGGCGATTTTGATCTTTTACACTAAGCTTTGTTATAATTGTACACTTGGCTAAAAACTTGATGGTCTGTTTAGTTGTAAGCGAACAGATTCTCTTCCTTGATCGCTCTTTACAAACAAATGACCATCTTCTCATTCAAAATCAGTGGTCTATAAATTCGGAGTTTCTTGACCTAAACTTTATGTAAAATCCCCGAACCGTACTTCCTGTTAAATCCGTCGCATTTGAGACGTGCTAGCGATGCCGTTCAAAGGGATCATGTTCACTCATGTAGTCCTCCATGATCAAAACACAAATCTTCTTCGCCTTCAATTCCTTGCCATGTTTTTAAATAATTAACTTGATTTATTTTGTTTATATAAAAAAGTCACAACAATATGGCTCGATTTCTTGCCCGTATAGGAAAGCAAAAGAACACCCTTTGCGTGCCAAAAAAAACGGCATAATACTGTTTCCCAAATAATCCATCTTCCTATGGATATGATCAAATTCTACTGTTAGATATCCAGACCTAGGACGGATGATTTGATCGAGCAGGCTCAGCAACGGAATACTTAAAATAGAACTCGCTTCAACAACAGACCAAAACCAGAACAGGTTGTCCATAAATTTGAGGACGGGCAATCGTTAAGAAAAGTTTCTGTAAAACTTGAGGCAAGAAGTATTTTTCTTTAAACAATGCAGACATATTTTTAAACCTATTCTGATCTATGCTAACCGCAATGAAATGAAATCTTGAGCTTTCAAGGAAACAGCGGTCAATGACGAAAGCACTAAAAAACCTAAGAATAGGCGCCCGCAACTCGCCTCAGGTCTAAAAAGCAGCAAAAAAAAGACTTTAGCTGTAGGTAATGCGTATGGTAATCGTCTTTTTTTTTTTCCCCATTCCCTAGATTTTGAGTTGCTTTAACAAGCTCATGCCCCATACTTATCAAGAGCATAAAAAGAACGATTGGTCATATGAACTAACTTTTAATGAATACAAACGGATATCAAATCAACAGACAACCGAAGCAAGTACAGCATTTCTGACATCTCGTTAGAGTGTTGAGACGTTGTTAGCAACCCTAATTTAGCAGAGCTGATTGAAGAAACAATATAAGTCCCAACTATATATATATTACGAAAACGTGCGACATCATACAACATATCCTAGAAGCAGTGCAGACACTATATGGAATTTTAGATTTTAAGCGTCTCAGCCAAGATCGCTTAAAGGTATTTTAATTTGCTGTGTGAAGAATGAAGAACCATTCAAAGAGGAAGTGAAAAGTTTTTTAATCCAAAAATAACGAAAGTACAATGTTCGAGATAGAGGGCAGTCCTAACCAAATTCTAAGCTAGCGACTGAGACCTTATCCATCAGATTGACGAAATAAAAAAATTGTTTGGGGGTGGAGGGGTAAGAAGTCCAACAAGCAACCTTGCGGCTAAAGATCTAACACCTTCACATTGTAAGAACTGATGTTTATTTAACAAACAAAATACGGTTTATGATAGACCTAGTCCCCTAGGATAATCAGTTACATGGAAGCGGGAGAACTGTGAGAGACGTAATAAACATTCAAATTGATAAAGAAGAAAAGCCGATAAACCCTAAAGTACATTTGTTTTTTTAATATATGATGCGAATCTGGACTATTGAAGGTAAGCAATTACAAAATACATACTAAATTATTTTATTTTATAAAAAGCAATGTCTTGTTCTGGTTTACCAAATGTGCCTACAGCAAAACCGCCAAAAGAGAGATAGCAGCAATTCTGCTGTATATAGAAACCCCTGAAGTAAAACCTTCAGATTTAACAAACATTACACACAAATTGCAACAAAAACAAGATCAGGACCTATTCAAAATACAGCAAAACCAAACAAGGTAATTCTTGCTGGCCTTTAATGCCGTTACATATGTATAATACTGGAACATATCGACTAAAGCGCACTATAGCAGGAAAGAGTGTAGCCTCTTAGCAACAGCATAGAGGTGCACCCGCAGCTTTACCTCTAGGCGGGTTGTCCTTTAGCTTTCTGTCGTGTTCATTAGCTGTAAGTGCTAGCCTGCTAGCAAAAAAAAATAAAAACCTAAACTCCAAAAGCACACAGCTATGGTTCAACTATAAACGGCAAACTACTTAGCTCGTTCAAGACTGACAATAATAACGCGGCTACTGACTCAAACATCACGGATGAAGAATTTAAAAATCTTTACCAGGCCGAGTTTGATGACTACAAAAGACAAAAGTTTGATCTCAAAGAAAGGCGAGGACAAGTTATTCTCACAGCCAAGACGCCGAGCAGAAAAAAAGGAATGCTTAAAAAAAGTAAAACGAAACATTAAACTCTGTCTAAACAGCTCACCATTAAGTGAGCAATGCCAAGGGGAGATTATTAAACTTTAGTTTTTATGAAAAAAGTCCCAAGCGCAAAAAGACCGTTGATATTGGGATTTGATCAAGTTATTATTTTTTTTAAAAATTTAAAAAATATTTTGAGTTAGAAAAGAGACTCAACATGGCTAAATATATGAAGGAACAAGACGAATTTTTTGAAGCAATGCAAAAAATTGTCAAGAGCGCTGAATGATATGATTTAGAAGTCATTGATCCAGCAAACGTACGGGCAATGTTGGTCATGCTATTTCTCAAGGTTCCCAAGTAAACTAACAATAGACCCCGCCATTAAAGTAAAGTTAGCTGGTTTTAATCGACTATGTAACAATAAAGGAAGAAAAACTAGAAGTCGGGTCTCGACTAAACAACAGACTATTCTTTCCTCATAAACGACTTAACACCCGACTTGGGCAACGAAACTGCTTACACAGTTTTGACGCTGCCTTGCTGAAGATGCTAAAATGAAGAGCTCTGGTTGGGGTCAGAGGGCGAAGTCTTTAGAGATCAATTAAACAGTTCTAAGTATCACCATTGTAGGCAAGTCTCACTTTTCCACTACCTCCAGCATTAGCCGCAAAAAAATCATTTCTAAAAACATAAAGAATACAGACAACAAATGGTTTAGTGGTGTGTTCTTGCAATGCTGCCATTAACGCCCGCAAAAACTCAGAGAGAGTGTCTAACTATCCCCTTACAACAATGATCATAACTTTAGTGGAATATCTTTCCTTGTTTTTTTTTTTGTAGTTAGATCAAATTGATCATTTGAAGACCAAAACAAACCAATAACTGTTTAACGCTACACATGGGATGAGGAAACAGAATTAGTGCCAATTAAAGTGTCCAAGAACAGTCCAACGATTTGGCCGAAAGAGCCAAGAACAAAAAGTCATGTTGACTTACTACTAATGTTTTTCACCACGGGGCTGCACAATTTACATTGATACAAACAAGGATAAACTAATGCAGCATACTTCAAAAAAAGATGGGCACACAACAGAATTCTGCAGAAAATGTTTTAACAATAATGACCAACTGTTTCAAGGCCCGAGCGAACATAGAGAAACATTGTATCGCCCTCGTGACTGTAATACAGAAAACTAATATACGGCCCCCAAAGGCAGTAAAGTTAGTTTTAAAGAACTGGAAACGGATGCAAAATTCTCCCATACTAGTTTACCGCAACTTCGAATCACTCAATGTTCCTTATAAGGGCCAGCGCCGCAAAAACTTCGAAAACAGTCTTAATGAGTAAATCATCAGAATTTGTTTCATTTGCCTTCATTGTTGTCAGGTCGGATGGGCGCACATCATCGCCAGAATTATACAGGGGACCAATCGCAAGAGATTTTTACAGCGCCATGCAGCAAGTCTAATGACTGTTTTCTAATAATCTGAATTTATCTGACAATCAAAGATGACTCCTGTGAAGATCAACAGCAGTATGACTCAAGCCACACACTTTGGATTTGTGGTCTTTATGCCGCTCATCAACGCACGGCGAATCCAAATAAGTAAAGACCATGATCACAATTAGCGGGAAGTTAAGAGGAGCGGCGCATAACAAATGCAATCATCAACTAAAGTTTTGAACTCCTAAGACATGGAAGCTGCCCATCTTCTTTCATAACTTGCGAGGTTACGACTCTCAACTTAAATTGCAAAGCAGTATCCACGCCATCAGGGTAGCATGCATTGCACAGTCATCATAAAGTACATGTTTTTATTTCACATTAAATAACATGTCTTTCTAACGACTCTATGCAGCACATGATGGGCCTCATAAGGCACTTACCTTGGCTATTTCCTTAAAGTGCTGCCCAATAACGAAGAATTATTGTGACCAACGCTTGTTAGAAAGGGTGTTTACCCTCTGAGTACATGAACAAGTTTGGAAAGGTTTGACGAAGAAACACATCCGCCTAAAGGCGCGTTCTTTTCTATCTTAGAGGAAAGGACAACAGCGACTTGTCCATTGACCACATGCTCAAGATGGCTTGGCAAAAGTTAGATTGTAAAACATGGGAACTATCATGACCCTATTTAATGGCATGATGTAAGTTTTGTTTGGCGAACGTCTTTGAAAATTATAGAAAGACCTCATGAAAACCTTACAGTTTGGATCCTGCCCAATATATTTTCTGCGCCCCGGATGAGTTGGATGCTTTCTTAAAGTTTACTGGAGTAACAGATTGATTTAGTTGTAACTCGATTTTAGCCAATTGCTTCAGATCCTAGCGCATTGAAACGGATGCGGGGAGGAATTTAATATGGCAATCGCATCATGACTGTAAAGGCAAACAACAAAGTACTTGGATCATAATGATCCGAGTAAAAGGTCTAACTATCGCATGTATTTAATGCAAACAATCTGTCATGGTTGGGCAATGGCGCAATCACTTCCATTACGCAACTTTAAAATGTACACAGTACTAATAATATTCAAAAGGCATTAAAGTGTTGGAACAGTTTACTCCCGATCAACAGCGTGGTTGCATTCTAGAATTGACTTAGAATATCCTCATGAAACTCCATGACCTGCATAAATGACTATCCATTAGCAGCAAATGTCTAAAGAAGGATCGCAAAGAACCACCTAAACTTGTAGACTCTAAACTTCGAGGCAAAAAGAATTATGTCTTCCTTACAGCCACTGCAATTTTATTTAAGACATGGTTTAAAGTTAACAGCTGTCATTATGCGAATAATAGCTTTTGTGAATCAAGAACAGTTTCATGAAACCATACAACAAGAAGAACACTGCTCTTCAGAACTAAATCCGCAATGCCTTCAAAAAAGACTTTTTCATTTGATGACAAACCTGTCTTTGGAAGACTATGGAGAATCCCCCCAACAAACGTTAAGATGTCAGATTGGTCACCAGAGAGAATGAAGCAAAATAAGCTGACTTCAAAACCGAAAAATATCAGGACTTCAGAAGAATTCATGATCAGCTTTTGGCATAATGATGAAAAAAAAAGAAAGTCCAAATTAGACAAACCATGGTTTTATTTGGGTTAACTTTTAGATATGATCAAAGCTTTTGATGTTGGAGTTTCTTTATGAACTACTTTTAAGCCCTCGTATTCCTGAGTTCCAGAGGTGCTTACACAGATACAGATAGTTTTGTTATAGATATCCCGACTGAAGACATCTATACAGACAGGAAATATGAAGTGCTAAAGGCAGCAGGATTTGTGGTATTAAACATCCGATTATCCTAAAGACTCGCCTTTACATTCATAACTAATAAGAAGGTTTATGAAGATGAAGGATGGAATTATCTGGAAAGTAACAGGAGTATGTGGGGTTTAAGGTCAAAAATGTACAGTATTTCTAGCCAGGAGGAAAATCATAAAGAAACAAAGGAAAATCTCGGCAGCGTGTGCAGTCAAACATAACACATGACAACTACAAAGAAGCATTGTGTTGGCATAATACTTTTTCATCATGACAACGTAAAACAGCGATCTAATTCTACAAGAGAACAACCACAACTGATGTAACAAAGAAGTCATTTAATAGAACAAACAACAAAACGGGTGATTTTGGTAATCCAGAGTTTTTCATATTGCCAATCGGGTCACTGGAGGGCCGAATAAACAGGGGGTTTATATTTTTCATCAACTTTTATTATAGATCAATCCATTAGCTTCAATCCAATTCATTTAAATCTTTTTCTTCATTTTTTCTTGACGAGTTTCGAATTTTTTTTATTATATCAAGATATTCTTTTTTCCCATTGGGGTTTGAGTTTTAGTTGATTTGGATGATTTGCATGCATTGATAATCCTCGAAAATGTTTTTCCTTAATCGCAATAACACGGCCTGAAATGATTTCCGGTATCATTTTGCAAGGTCTCTTCCTTTACCATTCTTGTATCGTTTCTGCGCTTTGCCCTCTGAGCTTTTCCATTTTAAACTCAAATATATATACGTAAATTAATTAAAGCGACTCAGTGTCAGTGGGATTATCTGCAGTTCTTCTTTCACCAAAAGATACTTTGAGGAGTCTGGTTGTTTTGTGTGCAGTATCTCGTAAATAATACACGGGCGGATCATTCTTTAACAAATTCTTTTATTTCATTCTAAGGGTCAACACCTCCAAACTGGATCGTTGCCCTGATGCGAGTGTTCCCCTTCTGCTTCCCCCCGGGAAATCAAGGTACCCATACTGCATTCAATCCAAATGGTAATAGTTTTGCCGATGAAGACTCTCCTTCAGCAACATTATTGTTTTTCCTTTTGATTGCTTGGACAGGCTTTAGTCCTTTAAATTCTTCATTATTCATTGCGCGCAAAAAAACTGAGGGCATCTTCTACCCATTCTGTTTGCGAGAATTGTCAATAAGCTCTCTGTGATACTGGTAGGAGAAAAGCTTTCGTCTAACTGTTTTGGTTAAAGTTAACAACTAAATCCTGTGATCTGGGAACTCCCGAATGGGCCTCTTCTAATAGTAACTCCTGGTTTTAAACAATAATTGATTCACTTGGGCCTTTAAATTCTATTCAATCATCGACTTGAATCATGCTAGGATAAGTTAAAGGGCCCTCGTTTGATATATCAGTTGTAATGGCAACAGCCAACAGCAGAAGCACTCTTTTGTGTTAATGGTTCTGCATCTTTTGTAACTTGAAGCCATGTCAATGACTGTGAGTGCGTACTTAAATCTAGTTTCGTCTAATCCTATCAGAGGGTAAATATAAAAGATCCATTTTGATGGTGTCGTTTTGGATTGGATTCACAAAGAGCGGTCACTGTATTCGTCCTATGGCCAGGGAAAATAAATTTGCCAAATTGCTTTGTTTAGATAACCATTCCGTCCGCTGTTTGTTCACTGACTCCTGGCCGCTTGGCTTAGCTTTTGTATTGCTGCGATACCTTCACAATATCCCTTTGGGTGAATAATAGATTTTGTTCAATTTATTATTCAGCCAATATTATGCGCAACAAAATACAACGACGGACAAAACCAACGACAACAAACGCGATTTCTTCATACTTTTGTTTTATCTGATGGTTGATAAAAGTCCACAGAATTTGGTGTGGCAATGTCAGGACCGGTTTGCCTTTACTAGAATAAATTCTTTTATTGCTTGATCAACAAATTTTAATGTTTAAGCTGCATGCCCCTGTTCTTTCAGGTGTGTCATTAATAAAATCTAACAGCTCAAGTCTCTGCATTTCATAGGCGTCGTGTGCAGTCAGCTAGTTGCTCCATAGCTTTGTTATGTCTTTTTCCTCACTCGCCGTCTATCCCGCAGTTTTACTACATGCGAAATACTTTCCGCTAAAAGCAGCGCATTCACGCACAGCGCCCCTATCATTATTGCGAGTGAAGCCAATATTTATAATGTATTTTTTTCTTACATATTTATATTGTCTGGAATATTCCTTGCGTAACTATAAAATCATTCGTAGCAAAACGAAGCTGCAATGATAGCAATTAGCTTTGCTGAATCCTCAAAGACAGTTTTGTGCCAAGATCAGCTGATTTAAATTCTTACAAGCTTTTATAACCAAGCATTTGAGTATCCTACACTAGGCCTCTCCATAACAGCAGAATGTATACAAGGTTGGTAACAGTTTTTTCGGGGTGCTCATTTTTAGAAATAAAATAATTATAAATTTAATAAAAAACAATGAACAGTGTGGATGATCTCCTACAGCTACAAGGCAGCTCTAAACCTTCCCGAACTTATGAATGACCAAGTTAAAGATCAAGCTATTATGCCGCAAAACGAGAGGCTTATTCTTTGGCAGCCGTGTGGTTAAACAAAACAGTATTCCTCGGAACTGAATTCATTTCAGCATCGAACAGATTTCAACGATTCGCCGCAATACATTATAAAGTATCAAAACAGGTATGAAGCGCAGCTGGGGTCGAGAATGGTATAAAGTGTGGGCAAACCGGGGGGCCTTTAGTTTTGTAGCACAAAACTAGTCAGTAGATTTGCTCCATTGATCAGAACAAGATCTTACTATGATTTAAACGCAAGATCCAAGTTTTAAAAACAAAGACGGAGGGGTGGGGTTTTTGGTTCATTAGAGTCTCTAGGATTGTGAACTATCTACAGATGTGGAATCATTGTTATCGCCAATAAGCATGGGATTTAAGTACTTAAAAATCCATATAGATTAAGTTTGCTAAGATAAAAATTTGTTTCCCTCTTCAAAATGAACGAGCTTGAAAATCAACAGAACCAGCATCATGTGGAGAAGTAACCAAGCCAAAAAATCAGCAGAAAACACTGAACCAGAGGTTGGGGACCAGTGAAAAGAATCCTCATCCTGGGGTGTTAAAGCAGAAAAAAAAATTAGCAGAGTGGAACAGACAAAGAAAAATTAAATGTTACAGAATATAACTCATGACAATGAAAACATAACGCCAGCCAGCGCCGAACCAAGTTGGTTCAATGCCGGCTATAAAAACTCCAATGCGATACAAACCTACAGCACCAAAGTCCTTACATGGAATATTGAAACTTTAAAACTGTGCCATTTATTTGGCGCCATTTGCTGCTGTAGGGGGCGGTTACTAATGGTTATAAAAATAAATATCCTATGGCAACAGAAACAAAAGCAATCAAAAAAATCTGAGCCACCTAAATCAGAAAAAGGACAACCACAGCGAATGCAGGGAAAAAAAGGGGAAATTGGTGTACAACCAAACCTCGCCAAACAAACAAAGCATTATTTTGATCGCATTTGAAATGTAATAATATTTTAAGAAACTAAATTTTAAATTTTTTTAAGTAAAAATAGATCATGGCGTATTATAAAAAGATAAAGATACTAAATAATGACCTGGAGTCTATAAAAACATATCCATAGACCAGAATTGTAAAACAAAATGCGGTTGCTTCGGTTGCAAGAAAGAACTTCATTAAGATCTATGCGGAGAACTCTGAGCAAGACCTCCTCAACGATGAACGCGTTTTTTTGAAGGCGTGTGTGTACTATATACGACATCTGCTATTAATATAAAAAACATAGATTGTATTTTTTTGATACTTATAAGAACTTGAATATGAACATGTCAGTACTTAGAGGATGGACTTAGTTTATGAACTAGGTTTTAACTTGGGTAAGAACTTAATCAAGAACTTATTAAAGAACTTGTTGATGACTTGAGAGTAACTTTAGGGCAACTTGAGTGATACTACATTAGAATCAAACATATCCAAAAATTAAACTCAATTTTAAAAACAAACATTTTCTGATCTGAACAAACAAACCTTTGATTAAAAATTACCCCTAAACACAAAATAGGGAAACCCGTTATGAAGCAGGGTGAGTGTATAACAGCACTGTTCTGAATGCAGTGGGAATCAGGTCGGAGCTTGCGTTAGGGACGTGTTTTTTAAAGGGGTGGGGTAAGTGACTTTGTGCATTATTATCCTCATTGTTTAAGATCAAATCACCACAGAGAGTCACTCTTTTGTCAAAAGCTTAATACAATAAACAAGTCAATTGACGAAGTAGCCGCTTTGTGCCACCTGAAATAGGCGGCCTTGTAGCAGGGCGAAGCGTTTAAAGGCATGAAGACGAAGTTGAACAGGCAGATAAAAAACGACACATTATTTGCACTATATACATTTGCTCAGCTTATAGCGGCTGTAATCGCTACTCAAAAAGACCGTCATAAGACACTGATGCATTTTCTAAGTAATAGTGTTGCCACACATCTATCCCACCAGTCCATCAAGGTTTTGTTTTTTTCTAATTTCCTTTAAACCCACCCGGCCCGGCCGGCGGTTTTGCAAACCGTTTTTTAACTATTTTTTAGAACCATGTCATTACTATTTCAGCCGGTCCCTGTCATGCTGTAGGCTTAGCAAAGGAGCAGTTGGCCGCGACCTGATTTCAGAGAGGCAACAGAGCAGCTCGATCTATGCGGTATTTATAAAACCGATTTATACTATTTTGAGAACTCATAACGAAGGTTTTACTGAGATTGTTGAAGCCTCAGGTTTGGTGGAGCGGTAGGGTATTCTCTTTGACCAATGGGCCCTAAATTCTGGAACACTGCAATTTTTTCAATTTCTTTTATTTAGCTTAGCAATGGAAAGTAATGGGAAGCCCAACAGAGTAAAACTGTGGATACCCAAAAAGCACACCTTTGCAAAACAGACTAATTTACGTGCATGATCGGCAGAATGATTCACCTTTTCTGTTCAATGGCCATTTTGCCCATGTTAACCTTCATTCTTCCAGCTTTTTTTTTTCCAGAATTCATGGCACGCCTTACACAGTTTTTAAAAAATTCCAAACTTGAATATAGATCATTATTGCTTTGGGCATCCTGTCACTTTCAAATTTCTCACTCCCTTTTGCAGCCTGTCAACCAACGTAGTCGTTTTCACTTACAAGATGAAAAAATCTTTCAGAGAATGCTTCTCCTCGAAATGGTTTATACAAAACATCAGCAATTGCTGCAAGATAATTATGTAGCTCCTTCTGGATGTACTTCTTTTCTAGCTTTTGTTATTGCCCTGTTTTTCCTTGAACAGATGTTGAACTGTTGTTTGGGCTTTTTGGGGAGTTTTCTGTGGACCTTCCGTATTTTTTCCGCTTTTTTCAATTGTTTTCTATCATTTTTTGTGATAGTCAATAAATTGTTTTTCAAAAACAGTTATCTCTTCTTACAGTCCCCCATTCTGTGGTATCGATGTTGAAGAGGAACTGTTTTTGTGCAAATCCTTTCTGGTAGATATTAAATTAGATGGTTACTTTGTGAATAATCTAAGTATGATCTTGATGAACAGCGTTTCCTCTCTGAACCTTCCTGGCTAACTCTTGAGGAAGAAGGGCTTACCAAGTAACTCTATAGATTCTTGAGACATGAAATCAGTCAACAGAAACAAAATCAAAACACAATTCTCGCTGAAGCCAAGACACGTCATCACACCAAAGCACTTCAAAGAAAGTGACAAATATTCCAAGCCTGTTGGTAACAACAAATCAGTGCTGGGCGATATGACGCGTCTGTTGCTATCCGGTCTATTACCCACAGCTAACTATTGGAGAATGGAAAGAAACATGTCCAGAAATGTTTTTAATAACTCTGGCGGGGAATGACGGGATTCGGTTTCGCCTGCCCGAGTGGGCCCAGACATCTTTTGTTGTATACAAGGTCTGTAATTAGACTCTGCTCAATCACCCGTGTAGCAAACCGCAAGCGTAGTGAACCTACTACCCCACGGCAACGCACGTTCCCCCCACCCCACTCACGCACACTCAAGTTATCTACAAGTTCTAACTGAAGTTACCTGATCAAATGTTTGTTAAAAAAAATCAAGTGTTTGGATCAAATGGTTTGTGTCCATATGATATAACCAAAAAATGTGAATTCCAAAAACTTTTTCTAAGCTTAGAATCCACACTTGGGTCTTCTAAAACTTCAGCGCAAACTTACACCTCCCACAGCACGGGGAAAAATAAACACCCCAAGTTCAGGCAGGTAAGGGGCCGCAACTAGCAATTAAATAACCCGGCCCTGAAAGAGCAGGGTCGTTGACACCGCCCTACCAGAGTTACAGGAACTGAAAAGAAAAGCCGAGGCACAGACACCGTTTTGTATATGAACGCGTTCAGTCAAAACCGGGCCCCCCACCGCTTTTCCCTACGTACTGCCTATGGGGGCGTGTTGTCAGTTTTGATGGCTACGTTCACGCTACGCTACTCTTCTGAAACCTTAGTAAATTAGTATTGAAAACGGTAACACCAGCACAGTAAAGATTTGTTTGTAGGGTCGTTATTTTTTGGTTACTTGTTCCAGAGAACAGGAATAGGCAGGCGGCTTTTAAGGGCACGTTTCCGCCCAAAAACTCGGTGGTGGAGGCGAAGTGAGCCAGGATTGGTAAAATACTGTTCTCTAACGTTATCGAACGTTACCAAAATCCTGCCGTTTCATATATATACACTATCAAATTTTATAAGCTCAAAAGCCTCAGGCTGCGTGACTAAGCAATGATTGTTCAGTAGAGGGCTTAGTAGGTGGTTCCTGCTATTACCGAACATCAGCAAAGCGACTTTCGGTAGGGCAGTAGTAGCAGTATCCTCTTCCGGTGAGTAGCCTACTTGAACAACTTGACATTGGATGCACCCTTTGGATGCCGGTGCCGGTGAGTTGCGGTGGAACGGACCAGGTCTCGTGGCTGTGAATTAGTGTCGGGCTGAGCGCATGGGTGCAATGCCACTGAGGTGGCACAGAAGGTGAGACAGCAACAAAAAAAAAAAAACGAAAAAAAAAAAAGTTGCGGTCCGGCACGCTACCACCATGAATTTGTGATATAACTGTCCGACGGTCCCAGAAGACGGCTTGTTCTATCCTTGCATCTGATCCATCTACCAAATTGACCTGAAACACCAGAACAAATGATACCCCATGGGCAAGCCAAAGATTACCGCACAGGACTGTTGCTGACTGAAACGTGTGGAAACAGAAAATCAGACCTCCATGTAACAACAAGATCGGGTTTCTAGTGTTCGAGTCGTATGATCTTTCCTGTTTTAGCATGCCAGAACACCGATCTGACAGTGTATCAGGGAAAATAGAAACCAAGCCAAGTAAATGGCATGTTGCTGCAAGGTACTACACATAAGATAGTCTGTTCATATCACCAGTTAACAAGTGCGTCAGGACCAGACAAAAATCCGCTGATATCATCAGGACTAAACAAAATCGACTGACATCAAACAGGAAAAGGAAACTGCTTTGGGCGTAGCCCAATAACATGATCCAGTAGCCTGACTAAACTGTTAAAACAACCCTACAGGGGGAATTGTTGAAGAAGGGGAGATGGAAACGATGGACAGACAAAATTGCAGATTGGACAGGGGAATACACTTGCAGAGACCCCGGACTTGGCACACAGCCGACAGAACTGGAGAAACCTGGTGAACTGTTGATAGTTTTTCAATGTGGTTAACGGAGAAGTGATCCAACATAGCGCTTGCGGCCTGCTTTGTATCTGTGGACACGGACCTGTCTGACGAGCGAAATACTTCTCCGTATCTCTCTCTCTCTCTCTCTCGCTTGCCCCCGCCCCCTTCCGTTCTCTTCTCTCTTCTTCTTCTTCTTCTTCTTCCTAAAATACTGGTTCACTCAAAAACGAGTAGGTCACCAGCGCGCATGTTAAAAAGTAAAATAAAATAACATAAATAGTGCGACTCAGACTGTTGGCCCCTGGAGCAAATTTGGCAACAAGGGGTCGCACTCGATATTCAAGAAGTTAAAAGCAATGGCCAAATTCAGGCCCAGGTAACAGTAAAATATCTGGGGAAGTAAAAATAGAAAGTCGTCAATATGCAGATCTCAAAACTGTTTGTATCAATTTTTTTTTTAAATGAGTTTTGCATTTGTGGCAATCTTGATGGCACCCAGCAGTGAGTTCCACAGCCGTACAGAACGGGGATAAAAAGAATGTAAGTGGCTGTCAATATTTGATGCAGGTATGGTATAACATTGACCGCCACTCCTGGTGCTACTTTTATTCAATACTAGTTGTTCCATTGGAATATCAATTACTTTAGCTCTGCCTTTGAAGAAGATGTTAATTTGATTAAAAGCTCTTCTAAGGGTTTCCATTCTAATTTCCTCATGTTTCTTTCCTAGTATTCCCCTTTTCTCTGATGTGGTTCCCTGTTACGAACTGTGCTGCTCTCTTCTGAATCTTTTCGAGGTTATCAATGTCCTTTAGATGGTAAGGATCCCAAACTGAGCAATCATATTCCAGTACTGGTCTAAACCATGTTTTGTAGCAGTCGTCTTTAACCTTTTGGGGGCAGTCATTGATATTCCTGTAATAAGAAAGCTAAGATGTTATTTGCTTTCTTACATACTAAATTGTAATGTTCTTTCCATTTGAGACGACTATCTATAATCACGCCTAAATATTTGCAGCATTAGTTTCTTTAAGAATAGTATTATGGATAGAATAATCTGATCTAATTGGTGAGCGTTTGTTACATATACGCAACACTTGGCACTTTGGGGATGAAATTCCATTTTCCAAGTTCTTTCCCCACTCTTGTAAAGCGTTTAGATCTTCTTGTAGAATGCGTGTATCATTCTTGCTTCTGATTGTTTCTATATACTAAGCTGTCATCTGCAAAAAGCCTTTTTAGTAGTTCCAGGAGAGAGATTTCTACTTATGTCATTTATATAAATTAAGAAAAACAAGGACCCCAGAACAGTTCCCTGTGGTACACCTGACAAGACTGGTTTACAATGGGATGACGACCCCTTCCACACAACAACTTTCTGCGTTCTTCCAACGAGGAATGATCTAGCCCATTTTAGCAAAGAACCCGCCAATGCGATGTGTTCTAATTTAAGCAGCAGGCCCTCATGGTCAACCTTATCAAAGGCTTTAGAACAGTCTAATAAAATTGCATCTATTTGCTGTCTGTTGTTAAGACAGTTATTAAAAAATCATTGAGAGTTGTTATAAGTTGAGTCTCACAACTCCTTCGCTGTCTAAAACCATGCTGGCGTTATTTAAGAAGTCATATTTGTCAAGATGTCCATTATGCTACTATATATATGTGTTCAAGTAGTTTAGCTGATATGGACGTAAGAGATACAGGTCTATAGTTCTCTGCTTTTGTTTTGTCACCCTTTTTGAATAAGGGAACAATGCCGCACTCTCGCCACTCATCAGGTATTACTCCCTGGTCCAGTGAAGCTTGGTAAAGTAGTTGGTATACCTCACTCAATTCATTGGCACATAATTTTAAGAGCTTGCCAGAACGCCATCGGACCAGTAGCTTTGTTTTCATTGATGTTGGTCAGTAACTTAAATACTCCTGCTTTGTTTACTTTGATTTTTTTGCATTTCAGGGAGTTTATCATCATCCTTTAGTCTAACTTTAATTAAAGGTTTGGGATTTGAGAAAACTGAACAAAACTGCTTGTTTAGTAAATTTGCTTTCCCTTCAGGTCCTGTATTAGGTTATTCTGGATGTTTCTCAGGTCTGGAATCCCAATGTTGTCCTGTCTCTTACTCCTTATGTAAGACCATAATTTCTTGTTTTGATGATCACCTTCTGAAATCATCGAATTAACATAATTGGAGTGAGCAAGCCTACATTCTCTCTGACACCTTCTCTTAATATGTTTATACCTAACCAGTAATCTTTCTGAATTAGGATGTAGTTTCAATTTCTTAAAGAAACGATGTTTCCTTCTCAATAAACGTTAGTTTTTGTAGTAATCCATGGGTGGTGGTTCTTGCTTGAAATTATTTCAGTAGGTATGTTGTCATCCATAATAAATTCCAAGTTAGTTTTTTATACACTTCCAAAGGTCACTGACATTATCTTTAACACTAGGGGACCTCAAAAAAAAGACGACTGAAATCATGAGTATCCCTGCGCAATTTTGGTAAATCTGCTTGGTTCCAGAGTCTGATGGTTCGTTTGGGGGGTTTTCCTTCCCAAAAGGGGTTTTGAAAGTTGCTCTCTAAGAGAATTATGTCATGATCCCCCAGGCCTGCAATTAATTCCTGATTGCCTAAAGCGCCTGGACAATTGGTAAAAAATAAATCCAGGAATGCCTTACCACGAGTTGGTGCTTCAACTGACTGCACTAATCCAAGGTCTTTGGTGGTATCAAAAAACTGAGTATTAATATTTTTACTGTATTGATTACCAAGTATGGCATCTTCACCCCAATCAATATCTGGTAAGTTAAAGTCTCCACCAATCCATAATATTGCCTTCCTATTGGCCAAAACAATGTTAGAAATGTCTCTGCAGACAGACGAACATACATTTTCATCTGAGTCTGGAGGTCTGTAAACTGATCCAACATGACAGGTCTCTTATTCTTAAAATTAATCCTACAAAAAAAAACTTTCACTATTTTTGCCTTGATATAAAAACTCACTGGCTAAGTTCTTCCTAATGGCAATCAAGCTCCCCCACCTCTTTTTCCAAGTCTGCCTTTCTATAAATATCAAAATCCTCCATTAGAAGTTCACTGCTGGATGTTCCAGTTTCTAACCAAGTTTCTGTTCCAATTACAACATCAATGTTTTTTTCGGTGACTAAATTACTGAGTTTCTTCCTTTTTTCTTGATAAGAGATTGAAAATTTACGACTATGCATTTAGTTTATCTTTTTCTCTTAATGATTTGGGGTTCAGTTGCACTTTATGATTTGGGATTTTATCAGTTTTAGAATCAGGGTGGATGCAAACTTAGGACAAAATTTCAAGTTTTCTTTTGGGGATCGGTCTGGTGAGATAGGGTCAAACGGTTGCTTTCTGAGCTGCAGTCTTCAATAGAATCTTCAAAAAGTCTCGAACTAAAGTTTGGAAGCCCGCAGGAAAAACAAGTCCAAGAAATATCACTATTGCATAATGCTCATAAACTGCTGAATAAAATGCTTCATAAACCTTCTCTTTCTCCCTATCCCTCACTCATTTTCTTTTGGAAGAACATATCACCAACAAATTGCGGAAATCAACAATCAATGAACGGGCTGAGCTGAGAAAGTCTCACTGGCTGAGCGTGACGATTTTTTTTTCCTGAGGCTTTGAGACTAATTTTTTGGTTTTGGGGATTATCAAGGGAGATGACTTAGAGCTTTAATATGGTTCCAGACTGACTGGCAGATCGTTAATGTATGTATTTTTGTTCTTTCCTTTAAATCAGTGCCCCAAAACATACGGCAGATCCATACGACACATGCGATTTTTTCCACATTCATTTCCATGATTTCGGACAAAGAGCGAATCGTATCGGAAATCGACGTTTCAATGCGCCAAGCTTCGCAGATTTTTTTTATTCCTTGCCAATTCTTGGAAGTTAAATCAGTTTTTCTCCATAAGTTAGAGCCAAAGGAGCGAACAGATTTCACAGTTGTTCACGAGGCAGCTATCCCAGATTTACAAATGTGTTAAAAGTTTCAGGATGTCATTGTTAGGTACCATTCTTCTTTCGTTTCTGTAGTAAACCTATCAGAAAGTCGCAGTGTGACTGATGCCAAGTGCTTGACGTTCTCCGTCTGCACAGCAGTAGACTAGGCCTACTTACCCAACTTCCAAAATTGGCGCATAATTTTCAATGGCCGTTTTTTTTTTTTTTGTTTTTTTTTTTTGTTTGGGTTTGTTTTGTTTTTCACTATCGACGAGTCATTTCATTTGAAAGTCTGTGACAGATTCCCAGTTATGCCTTGTCAGGGAATGCAGTTTTGTGTGCATGGCTTGTGTGTATGTAAGTGGAGGCAGTTTTAAGAACAGAGACTTGAATGGGTTTAGGGGAATGGGGGGGGGGGGGGGGGGGGGGGGGGGGATATTGGAAGCAAGGGTGAAGAATAGGGTGAAGAGAAGACTTAATAAAAGGGACAATATGTCACCAGTTGTATTATTAAATCTGCCATATTCTATACGCAGTTGTCTCACTTTACTTTCAGTATTGCTCATCAGCCTGTAGTGACAGTAGTGTGCATGTCAGCCTCCAAGTGAATCTGAATGGAAGAGATGAGTATATGTCTGACCCATCAGTAAGCACACATGTTTACATGTGGCCCACAAAATTGATGACGCAATCAACACATTGTTCAGTAACGTATGCAGGACTGTTCTACAGGGCATAATATTATAGAAACATAGAAAGCCATGGGGTTAAAAAAGAAATTCCAGAGCTAGAGAGTAATAAAGTTATGGTCCAAGGTGCAGAAAAAAAAAAGAAAGAAAAAAAACATGGAAATGAACATTAAGTCTTTAATTCAAGAAAGACAACTGCGCACTGCTAGCTTGAGTGCATAGTGTGTTTGTTTGCAAGCCGTGAACATTTAGACAGTTACAGGCATCACTGAAATGACCATTTTATTAACCACAGTAATCGATTTGAGCATAATCCTTTTTCTGTTTAAAAAAAAAAAAATCTTTGATAATTGCTTTGAAGGTATCAGAAAATTGATGGACTTTTGAACTGATTAACCTGTTCAGACCTGTGAGAATGATGTCTTGAGAAACAAAAAAGCGCTGTTTTCTTGGATGTGTGGCACCACACAACACACAAAACACACACACACACACACACACACACACACATACACAACACACACACACACACACACACAAACACACACACACACACACCACACACACACACACATGTACACACACACACACACACACACCACGAGCTCTCTCTCTCTCACTCTCTCTCTCAATCTCTCTCTCTCTCTCTCTCTCTCTCACTCCTCCTCCACTCCTCTCTCTCCTCCTCTCACACACAAACAACATACATACATATATATAATACATCATGTACTCTCTCACACCACACACATACCACACAACCCTGCATACACACACACACACCCACACACACACACACACACACACACAGACACACACAACACACAACACACAACTACACCACGCACATGTGCATCTTCTCTCTCTCTCTCTATCTCTCCTCTCTCTCTCTCTCCTCTCTCTCTCTCTCTCCTCTCTCTCTGAGTCTCTCACATACACACACACACACACACACACACACACACACACACACACACACACACACACACACACTATGGGTTTCTATCCGACATTGACCATGATTTTTCCAGTGGATAGAATCAGTCATGTAAGACAAGGGGTAATGCTACGAACAGCTTTTGCTTTCCATTCAGATCAGTTGTCTTTGTAGAATGATCAGTTGTGTTTTCTGAAGCTAGTGATACATACAAAGGCTTTCTTAACATACATCCCTGACTCTTTAAAGGGAAAGAAGTGATTGGATGCACCAACTTACATAACTGACATTTATCTAAATCTGACCAAGTTTGGTTGACAGATGTTGGCTTTGTAAAGTGTGTGTGTGTTGTGTGTGCATGTGTATATATGGATGTATGTGTGTGTATTGTGTGTGTGTCTGTGTGTGTGCTCGCGCGCATATGTGAGTGTGTCACTGTACAGTGTACGTATGTTGTTTGTGTGTGTGCGTGTGTGCACGCATGTGTTTTGTGTGTGTGGATGTGTGTGTGCGTATGCACATGCATGTGTGGATGTATGTGTCCTGTGAGTGCATGCATTCGTCTTTTTTTTTTTTTTTTGAAAGTTCAGTTTCTGCTTCTAGTCTTGCCTGTCTTTACAGGAAGGTGGAATGTAGCAAATCCAGCAATAATACCCAACTGATCTTGACATTTTCTGCTGCATCACAAAGCTGTGGTGAAACAGAATATCTGTTCAGGATTGTAATGTAAATAAATCCCCCAAACC
>CM031627.1:44468905-44471405 GCA_018398815.1 Conus ventricosus
GTGTGTTGTGTGTGTGTGTGTGTGTTGCTTTTCTTCCAAATCCCCCCCCCCCCCCCCCTGAGCCCCCCACCCCCGTCCCCTTTTTAAGGAGCCTTCATTCCTAATGTTTTCTCACCTTTTTCATGTCCTTTGTCCCTATTTTTTCCAAATCAATTCTACAACTGACATCAAATCTCCAAGTTGTATATTTTCAGTATGAACGAGTTTGACGAAGTGTTTACCAGCGCGTGTCATTCGTTGGTTAGTCCATATCGTTGTTTATCCCCCCCTCTGAGGCCTAGGGTCCATGTAGGCAAGAACCTGAAAAACAGGCTCCTGTTGTTGTTGTTGTTGATTCCACACTTTAGCAACTAATGTGTGAGCATGAATGTGTGAGTGTGTGGTGTGTGTGTGTATGTGGTGTGTGTGTGTTTTGTGTGTGTGTGTGTGTGTTGTGTGTGCTGTGTGTGTGGTGGTGTGTGTGTGAGTGTGTGTGTGTGTGTGTGTAATAGCACGCACATGCGGCTTTATGTGTTTGAAATCTGATAAGAACATCTTTGATTGAAGTATTCAGACCCAGTGTTATTGATTAGATGTATGGAAAAGTTAACAGTGAAAAACGCGCCTAATAAAATAATAAATCAAAAAAAAATAAAACCAAAAAAAATAATAAAAAAAAACAACTAAAAATAAAAAAAAAAAAAAAAAAAAAAAAATAAAAAAAAAAAAAAAAAAATAAAAGTCCATACACTGTGAAGTGGGACTGAAATGATTTCACGTAGCAACACCATATAATTTACTATGTTTAGCGGTGTAATATCCCACTGTATTATGCTACAATTGTACGAATGCCGTGTGTACAATGCCGCAAAAAGATTCCCAGTGATAAGAATAATAATATCGCACGATTGTGTATTTGTGGAGAGAGGGATGGTGTGTTGTGTTTGGGTGTCGGGGGGAGGGGGGGGGGGGCTGTTCACGCGAACAACTTTATTGACACAAATGGGCGATACTGCCGGTGTTTAACGCATGAACAGTAAATTAGGACAGCATATGTACGTAAGGTGTTTCATAAAGTAAGGCCTTACATAAAAATAGTCAACCTCTGCCAGTTATGAAACTGTTGATCAGCTTGATTGACTTTTTTAAAACTCTTCTTCTTTGAACCAGTATTTTGGGAATCGTGATAGCCATGTAAATGGGACCTTTTGAGCCTGTATTGAAATGGAGAAAAGTGGTCTGACTTTAACCAGGGAGGGCTTTTTTGCGTCCTTTCAAATCGAATTTCAGTGGATGTCGGTGCTACTGGTTTGACAAAAAAGCTGTTCATGTAAAAACCTTTAATTTTTGTAAAACTGCAGATTGCTGTCAGTTCCTTCTTCTTGTGAAGTGTTGGCATTCCGAATGGAAGAAAAAGCATAATTAAATGTATTTAAGCTTTGATATGCTTGTATATGTCAAAGATTTCCTGTTCGAAACAAAGCATTGTAGAGATACAATAAATTTTTGTCCTTCACGTGTTGTTTTAGTCGAACTTGTGTAAAATCGATTTCGAGTCAGTGGCTTCAGAGGTTTTATTGTTTGTTTTCTTTTCTTTTTTTTTATTTTACTCATTAGGAAAGAGACATAAAACTGTGTGTTGTGAACAATTGAGACAAGTAAAGAGTCACAGTTAAAACACACAAACATGATTATATATAAGGGAGACAAAAATGTGGTATAAGGCGATTAGACCGAGGTGTATTTCTGTGTTGTATCTGTGACAGCCCCGAAATGAAATCATTGTTTTACTATGGTCAGTGGGATTAGATAGATTGCCGCATGAGTATTCTGTGATCCCTTGTGGTTGATTATCAGAAATCCACGTGGATGGAATTTGTGATAGATTTAAGAGGCAAGTCCACCGGTATCCCCCTCCACTGGTGTTTTTCCCAAAAATTCCGTAAATCTCCTCTCTCTTCTCTCTAGGTCTCTCTCTCTCTCTCTGACTACACAGCTCACACACACACACACACAGCACACACACACACAGTCACACAACACACACACAGCACACACACACACACACACACACACACACACACACACACACACACACACACACACACATTCACACACACACACACACACACACACACACACACACACACACACATCACACACACACCCACAGACACACCACACACCACAACATAACACACACACACACACCCACAACATCACAAGTCCAGCCTTTTGCACCATCTTTAATTGAGTTGTCATTCTTTTTTTTTAATCCAGTCAGATAATGAATTCCGACAGCCTTCCTAACCGTCGGGTGAACTTCACTAAGTTTATAAATGAGAATGCATGAACACCAAGAAAGTGACCGCCTTTGTGACCACCAACTTTTAAAGAACAACATGCCATTTTTGTTTCTGTTGGAAAAACAAGGTTTCATACGAAAAGATACTGCACTAGAAACCAGAACCATTTAACCTTTGAAAGTATTTGAACTAAATCCGCCAGACAACATGGACAC
>CM031627.1:44476405-44479432 GCA_018398815.1 Conus ventricosus
CGTCAGGTGTTCCTCACTCTCTGGATCTGTATAGACACAACGCTCATCACTGTCAGTGTCAATGTTTCCTCTAAACGTTATTGTAAGTGCACTGATACATGAAAAAAAGCACATTAAGGTGAAAAAGTGGGGACGGGACTCTAATGGACTCCCTCATTATCAATTCAAACATCATTCATGGAGATGCAGGGGTGGGGGTAAGGTATGGACTGAAGGGTCCACTCTCTATGCATACACAATTGCCCTCACACAGCTAGCTGGCTTGCTGGCTGAAAGCTCCCCTGGCCCCTCAGGTCCGATTTCTGTCCTGTTGTCTTCATTCTTCATCCATTCCCTCACACCCCGTGGACAGATTCTCAGTTTCAGTCCCCTAACTCGATCTCGTCGACTCAGGAGGCACCAGCAAACATCTTCTCTGGATGCGATATCTTCTGGTTCCGACTCTAACTCGTTTTATTTCAGAAATATGATCCAGGGGGCAGAATGATTTCATTCCTCCTCCCTTGAGTCATGCTGTAAAATGGTTTCTCAATGGCTTTTATCACTTTCGCTGGTCGATTACTTTATCCCACACACATACACACACACCACACACACACACACACACACACACAAACACACACACTACACACACCACACACACCACACACACACACACACACACAAATCAGGGCCTCGGTAGGGACCTAAAATCAGGGCCGCAACATAAAGGGGACCAAAAATCAGGGCTTCAGAAGGGACCCTTTTTTTTTTTTTTTTTTTACCCCCCCTTTTTTTTTTTTTTAAAATCCAGGGCCCTAGAAGGGACTAAAATCAGGGCCTATTCCTAAATTCTGGGCCTCAAAAGGGACTATAAAATCAGAGGCCTTTGTTAGGGACCTAAATCAGGGCCTCAGAAGGGACCTAAATCAGGGTCTCAGATGGGACTAAAATCAGGGGCCTCCAGAAGGGACCTAAAATCAGGGCCCTAACAAGCGACCCTAAAATGCAGGGCTCGGATAGGTGGGGAGACCTTAAATTTCAGGGCCTCAGAAGGGTCCTAATTCAGGCGCCCTCAGTAGGGACCTTTAATTCAGGCCCTCAGAAGGGACCTAAAAATCAGGGCTAGAAAATCTGGGCCTCAGATGGGACCTAAAATCTGGGCCTCAGAAGGGACCTATATAAGAGGCTTCACAAGGGTCCCTTACAATCTGGGCCTCAGAAGGAGGGGACCTAATAATCACGGGCCTTGAAGGGACACTAATATCCAGGGCCTTGAAAATCAGGGCTCAGACAGGCGCGACCACTATCTATTACAGGGCCTCAGTAGGACTAATTTCAGAGGCCTTTGAAGGGTCCAATAATCAGGAGCCCCTCGGAAGTGACTAAAAATCATGGGCCCTTAGAATGGGACCTTAATTCTGGGGCCTCAGAAGTGGGATCCTAAAATCAGGGCCTAGATGGGACCTAAAATTCAGGGCTCACACCTAAATGTGGGCCCATTGAAGGGACTAAAATTTGGCATGAGAAGGGGACTAAAATCAGGGCCTCAGAAGGGACCTAAAATCAATTGCTTAGAAGGGACATAATATCAGGGCTCAGAAGGGGAACATAAATTCAGGGCCTTACAAGGGACCTAAAATCAGGGCCTCACATGGGACCTAATATCTGGGCTCCAGTAGGGACCTCTAAAATCAAAAAGCATTAGATGGGACATAAATAATCATGGGCCTCGGTAGGAGACCTAAAATCAGGGCCTCAAAACAGGGGACCAAAATCTGGGCCCTCAGAAGGGCCACTAAAATAAGGGCTCTAGGGCAAAGACGAAGGGACCTAAACAGGGCAGGGGCTCAACACCTAAAATCAGGGCCTCAGAAGGGACCTAAAATCTAGAGGCCCTCAGACGAGGGACCTTAAAATTCTGGGCCTTCAGAACGGGACCTTAAAATAAGGGCCTCAGATGGGACCTAAAAATCAAGGGCCTCACAAGGGACTTAATCAGGGCCTCGCGATGGGACCTAAAAGAGCGGCCAGTCACGATGGACCTAAAATCAGGGTCTCAGAAGGGACCTTAAAATCAGGGCCCCTTAGAAATTTATGGGACCTCAGAAGGGACCTAATAAAATATCAGGGGCCTCGGAAGGGACCTAAAAATCAGGGCCTCACAAGGTGACCTAAATTCAGGGCTCAGAAGGGGACCCTTAACATAATCTGGGCCCTAGAAGGGACCTAACATCAGGGCCTCAAGAGATAAGGGACCTAAAATCAGGGCCTAGTAAATCAGGGGGGGGGGGGGCCTCAGAATGGGGACCTAAAATCAGGGGGCCTCAGAAGGGACCTTAAAGTCAGGGGCCTCACATAGGGACCTAAAATCTGGGCCTCTCTGAAGCGGGACCTAAATCTGGGGGCCCTAGAAAATCGGGACTTCAGAAGGGATCTAAAAATCTGGGCCTCCAGAAGGGGACCTTAAATCAGGGCCCTCAAATGTTGGGACCTAAAATCTGGGCCCCACAAGGAGACCTTAATATCAGGGCCCTTGAAGGGACCTAAAAATATGGGCCACTCAAAGGGGGGACCTAAAATCAGTGGCTCAGAAGGGACCCTAAAATCAGAGGCCTTTAGAAGGGACCATCATCCGTTCTGGTAAGGGGCGTTCTTGAACTTTTCGGGTCGGCCCAAATGACGTTGGAGAACGTACGATAACTTGCAATTTTACGGCCCGTGTTTTTGTGTTAATGCAGTGCGGCCTATACATATATGACTTCTCACGTTAAGATTATTTCAGTATTAACTCGGGTCTACTTTCGCCATCCTTCACTTGTTTTTTTTTTTTTTTCTCATCCTTCTGTATGTAAATCCATTCTAAATCGCAAAAGGAGAACGCCACACAACACGACATTATCACTCAAATTATGCATAGCAACCGGCCACAAACACACCCACACGCACGCACACGCACACACTCACACACAAACACACACAACACACCTCACACACACACACACCACCACACACACACACACACACCAACACTAACACACACACACT
>CM031627.1:44479532-44482032 GCA_018398815.1 Conus ventricosus
AATCTGTTCATTTCTGCACGTTAGAGGGCGCAGCGTAAACATAGTAAACATAAGATGCTTAAAAATAGCACGGCCTTCTGAGAGTTGTGCGACGCAGATTGGTAAGGTTCCGCTGTGTGCAGGCGAAATACGATGGGGAAATGTAATAGATAACATGTTTTTGCATGCTGGTATCGCGGCATTCATATCATGAGTTTTAAAAAATTAATATATACCTATATTATGTTTAAAAGAAGAACGTACTAAGAACATTGTGTATAATTAAGATGAATTTTGCATGTACATAGGCCTACTGTCACGGAAGGATGTTTTGTTGCAGTCATGGTACATTTTGTTCTAATTATATAAATTGTTTTTTTCTTTCTTTTTTTTTTTTTTTTTTTTCTTTCTTTTTCTTGTTGCGTACTCATGTGAATAGGCTGATGGCCTCACATTAAAGTCACGAGTCACGAGTCCTCTCTCTCTCTCTCTCTCTCTCTCTCTCTTCTTTTTCTTCCTCTTCTTCTGTCTTCTTCTGTCTTCTTCTTCTTCTTCTTGACGGCGGAAACCAAAGGAATTCCTGCACTTGTTTGTGGAAAGAGAAGGAACGAAAGAAGACAGAGGCAGGTGCGACGTGCGCGAGGGAGGGGGGGGGGGGGGGGGGGGGGGGGGGGGTGAGGGGGATGGGGTGGGAATGGGAGGGGGGGTGGAGGAGGATGGGGGTGGGAATGGGAGGGGGGCGGGCGGGCGAGGAATGTGTTTGTCACAGAAAGCAATGAAGGTGTACAGTTAGTGTGAGGTCATGTTCTTGGCCACCCTGTACGGCTCAGCTCCAGGGGATGGATGCTACCCCCTGTCTCCTGGGGAGAGAGGGTACAACACGAGCAGGTGAGCTGACCCAAGGCGTTCTTCAAACGTATCCAGATGATGACCTGGGGAAGGTCGATGGTGATTTCTAACCCTGCCAGCTGGAGGTACACAAACACTTGCCGGCAGGCTTGTAGTGGGTAGGTAGGCGAGACCGACCGACCGACCGACCGACAGACAGACAGACGGGTCGGCCCGGCCATGTGGACAGTTACCGTGCCAACACAGCCCTGACGATGATGATTCTGAAAACAGTCCTTCAGTACTGGCATTTTCTTTCTTTTTTTTAATAAACAACCCTGTTGCCATGGGTCCTTCCAAAAGCCACATGTAGACACTGACCTCTATGGACAACAACCATGTAGCCACTGACCCCCCCCCCCCCCCCCCCACCCGAAACAAAACAAACCCTAAAGAAACTGACCTGTGCAAATAGCACTGCAGACACTGACCCTTACAGCAACAAAAAACGGACACTGAGCCCTACAAACGACATTGTGGACACTGACCTTTACGAACAAACCTTGTAGACACTGACCCGAAGAAAAAAAAACCCTGTAAACAACGACTTTACAAACAGCCCTGTAGATACTGACCATACAAACAGCCCTATAGATACTGACCTCTACAAACAACCCTGTAGATACTGACCCCTACAAACAACCCTGTAGATACTGACCCCTGCAAACAACCCTGTAGATGCTGACCTCTACAAACAACCCTGTAGATACTGACCCCTACAAACAACCCTGTAGATACTGACCATACAAACAGCCCTGTAGATACTGACCTCTACAAACAACCCTGTAGATACTGACCTCTACAAACAACCCTGTAGATACTGAACTCTACAAACAACCCTGTAGATACTGACCATACAAACAACCCTGTAGATACTGACCATACAAACAACCCTTTAGATACTGACCATACAAACAGCCCTGTAGATACTGACCCCTACAAACAACCCTGTAGATACTGACCTCTACAAACAACCCTGTAGATACTGACCTCTACAAACAACCCTGTAGATACTGACCTCTACAAACAACCCTGTAGATACTGACCTCTACAAACAACCCTGTAGATACTGACCCCTATAAACAACCCTGTAGATACTGACCCCTACAAACAACCCTGTGGATACTGACCATACAAACAGCCCTGTAGATACTGACCCCTACAAACAACCCTGTAGATACTGACCCTACAAACAGCCCTGTAGATACTGACCCTACAAACAGCCCTGTAGATACTGACCCCTACAAACAACCCTGTAGATACTGACCTCTACAAACAACCCTGTAGATACTGACCTCTACACACAACCCTTAGATACTGACCCTACAAACAACCCTGTAGATACTGACCCTACAAACAGCCCTGTAGATACTGACCCCTACAAACAACCCTGTAGATACTGACCTCTACAGACAACCCTGTAGATACTGACCATACAATCAGCCCTGTAGATATTGACCTCTACAAACAACCTTGTAGGTATTGCCTTTACAACCAACCGTCTTGCGAACAGAAATACGCAGAGAAAGAGAGACAGACAGATAGACAGACAGACAGACAGACAAGCTAACAAGCAGGCAAGATCGAAAACTTTACCCTAATTCTCGGTGCTTGGTCATCGCCCCAGGGACTA
>CM031627.1:44487032-44497032 GCA_018398815.1 Conus ventricosus
TGACAATTACAATGGTATTGATGATGACAATGACGATTACAACGGTATTGATGATGACGGTGAGGATTACAGTGGTATTGATGATGACGACGATGACAATTGCAATGGTATTGATGACAATGACGATTACAACGGTATTGATGATGACGGTGAGGATTACAGTAGTATTGATGATGACGACGATGACAATTACAGTGGTATTAATCATGACAATGACGATCACAGTGGCGTTAATGAGATTGTGATGATGTCATTTGTACTGATGATGACGATGACGATTACAGTGGCGTTAATGATGATTGTGATGATGTCATTTGTACTGATGATGACGATGATGATTACAGTCGTAGTGATGTTCTCGATGAAGATGACAGTGATTATGAAGAAGACGATGAGGTGACGATGACGATTTCCGTGGTACTGATGGTGATGATGATGACTACGACGACGACGATGAGGACGTTTATGATGATGATGATGCTGATTATGATGACGATTATGATGATGATGATGATGATGACGACGACGATGACGATGATGATGATGACGACGACGATGATGATGATGATGACGATGACGACGATGACGACGAGGATGATGATGACGATGACGACGACGACGACGATGATGATGACGATGATGCTGATGACGATGATGACGTGGATGTTCCAGGACCTAGCCAACGTGCCGACCACGCCCAAGCCGCCCGTGACCTTGAGATTGGTGATGCCGGCCTCCCAGTGCGGCTCCCTCATCGGCAAACAGGCTGTAAGATCAAAGAGATCAGAGAGGTCAGTGTGTGTGTGTGTGTGTGTGTGTGTGTGTGTGTGTGTGTGTGTGTGTGTGTGTGTGTAGTTGTTGTGTGTGTGTGTGTGTGTGTGTGTGTGTGTAGTTGTGTGTGTGTGTGTGTGTGTGTGTGTGTGTGTGTGTGTGTGTAGTTGTGTGTAGTTGTTTTGTGTGTGTGTGTGTGTGTGTGTGTGTGTGTGTGTGTGTGTGTGTTGTGTTGTTTTTTGTTTGTAGTTGATTTATAGTCTGTTTACTCTTGGTGATATTAGACTTTACAGGGGGGGGGGGGGGGGGGGGGGGAGGACAGGAGGGAGGAAAAGGTAAGAAATAATGTCAAGAACAGTACAAATTGAAATATAAACAACACTATCATAATTATAAAAATATGCTAATTTGAGATTGAGAGAATTTTTGCAACCTCGACAATTTCTGAACTGAAAGAAATAGCGTGAACCGGTTTAAAATTTCGAAATTTCAATGTTTGCTTTTGAATAAAGAGCATTTAAAATGGGGCAATGGAAAAGTATATGTTCACCAGATAATGGCTTAGAACATGCACACGCTATATTTTGGGAATATTTGGTCTTCCAAGAGTTAAAACGCATCTTGTATATTAAACTAGAAATATGTCTAGGGTATGTTTCCATTACACATTTATCTTGAGACTTCTCAATTCGGAAACAGCTTTCCAATAACGAATGTATTTCATATATATCTAACTTCAAATTACTTTTTGCAGCATTGCCCATTACCCCGCGTCTGGCTAGTTTATCTGCTATTTCATTCCAATAAATACCACAGTGTGAAGGGACCCAGCAGAAGACTATATTTATTCCTGTGGAAATAATGTAATTAATTAGATGCTTTATTTCAAAGATTACATCTTTCCTTGTTTTAACATCCCAAACTTTCAAACTATCTAACACCTGCCTTTGAATCTACACAAAATATAATGTTACAGAAAGAATGATTACTATCACCAATAAAGAGTAATGCCATAAGAATAGCATACAATTCTGCCGTAAAAATAGAAAATCCTTTTCCCAGGCTGTATGCTTTCTGAACTTTTAAAGCCGGAATAACAAAACCTGAACCTGCATTTAACTGGCAAACGGAACCATCCGTGAAAATTTTTAAATGATCTGAATATTTGTTTTCTAAGTTTTCTCTCACTTTAGAAGTTAAAATGTTAATGTTATCATTTTTCCGGACATTAGTGTAATCTACATCAAAGATAGCTTGTCTATGTTCCCATGGAGGCACCAGGGGAACAACAGGAGCAGTGAGAGTGAAGTGACATCAATATTGCATTTTTCAAAAGAATCTTTCGTGTAATTTCGAACGGGACAAAGATATCCTAGCTGTCGAGCTCTTTTGGATATTCAACATTTGAATCCATCAACACTTCGTTTTGGATTGAATTAGGTACTGAAAGACTTCTTGCGAAAATATTTGGCCACAGCTAATCTACGTTGATCTGACAGTGATAGCATATTAATTTCTTTGTACACCTTCAATGTGTTTGTGTCCACTGGGACACCAAGCGCTAATTTGATAGCTTTGCTGTCTATACTTTGCAATTTTTTTCAGTAAGACTTTGAGGAGCTGAAAAATAAACTTCTTGTCCGAACACTAGTTTTGATCTTATTAGAGAAACAGCTAGGTGCAGGAGGTTTTTGTATCCTGAGCCCACGGTTGAATACAAATAATTTTCAATAAGTTTAAAACGTTTCCTTGTTTAGCTATCAAACTTTCAATGTAAAAACGCCAGTTAAGTTTAGGGTTAAATTCACACCCAGAAATTTTATGTTTTGTGAGTACTGCAATTCAGAACCATTCAATTTAAAGCGTGGCAAATACATTGGATTGTCTCGTGTGTGTGTGTGTGGTGTGTGTGTAGTTGTGTGTGTGGTGTGTGTGTGTGTGTGTGTGTGTGTGTGTGTGTGTGTGTTGAGGTCAGTGTGTGTGTGTGTGTGTGTGTATGTGTGTTGAGGTCAGTGTGTATGTGAGTGTGTGTGTGTGTGTGTGAGAGTTCACTGTGTGTGTGTGTGTGTGTGTTTTGTGGTGTGTGTGTTGTGTGTGTGTGTGAGGTCATGTGTGTGTGTCTGTGTGTGTGTGTATGTGTGCGTGTGTGTGTGTGCGTGCGTGTGTGTGTGGTGTGCGTGCGCGCGCGCGCGGTGTGTGTGTGTGTGTGTGCGCAGCGCGCAAAGTGCGATCAACTCATCTACGTATCTATGTGTGCGTGCGTGAGAGGGTGAACCTATTCAGGCGTACGGTTTAAATTACATGTTGGCTCTTCAGATCTGTATTGTCTTTGACCCATAGATAGAGAAAAGGGAACTTTATTTCTGATTGGGGAAAAAAAACAGACGTTATCTTTCCCTGACCCCCTCCCCCCCCCCCCCCCCCCCCCTCCCTTCTCCACCTCCCCTCTCCTTTTCCAGGAACAGTCTGTTTTTGTCATAGACCCTGATTCTTAACATGGCAAAGGAAGGTTGTTTTTTTGTTGTTGTTGTTGTTATGTTTTTGTTTTTCTTCGAAGGATACGCTTCACTTTTTATACTTTGAGCAGTCAGTCACCCTAAAAGATGACATAGCTAAGCATCTCCTAGTTCTGTTTGCACTGGGGGCGTTTCCTTTGAAAGACATACACACTAAAAGTTTTCTTTGAAAGCCATACACACTACGTTTTCTTTGAAAACCATACACACTGCGTTTTCTTTGAAAGACATACACACTGCGTTTTCTTTGAAAGACATACACACTGCGTTTCTTTGAAAGCCATACACACTACGTTTTCTTTGAAAGACATACACACTACGTTTTCTTTGAAAGACATACACACTACGTTTTCTTTGAAAGACATACACACTAACGTTTTCTTTGAAAGACATACAAACTGCGTTTTCTTTTGAAAGACATACACACAACGTTTTCTTTGAAAGACATACACACTACGTTTTCGTTTGAAAGACATACAAACTGCGTTTTCTTTTGAAAGACGTACACACTGCGTTTTCTTTTGAAAGACATACACACTGCGTTTTCTTTTGAAATACATACACACTGCGTTTTCTTTTGAAAGACATACACACTGCGTTTTCTTTTGAAAGACATACACACTGCGTTTTCCTTTGAAAGACATACACACTACGTTTTCTTTTGAAAGACGTACACACTGCGTTTTCTTTTGAAAGACATACAACTGCGTTTTCTTTTGAAAGACATACAAACTGCGTTTTCTTTTGAAAGACGTACACACTGCGTTTTCTTTTGAAAGACATACAACTGCATTTTCTTTTGAAAGACATAAACAAACTGCGTTTTCTTTTGAAAGACATACAACTGCGTTTTCTTTTGAAAGACATACAAACTGCGTTTTCTTTTGAAAGACGTACACACTGCGTTTTCTTTTGAAAGACATACACTGCGTTTTCCTTTGCAAGACATACAAACTAGGGTTTCCTTTGCAAGACATACAAACTAGGGTTTCCTTTGCAAGACATACAAACTAGGGTTTCCTTTGCAAGACATACAAACTAGGGTTTCCTTTGCAAGACATACAAACTAGGGTTTCCTTTGCAAGACATACAAACTAGGGTTTCCTTTGAAAGACATACAAACTAGGGTTTCCTTTGAAAGACATACAAACTAGGTTTCCTTTGCAAGACATGCAAACTAGGGTTTCCTTTGCAAGACATGCAAACTAGGGTTTCCTTTGCAAGACATGCAAACTAGGGTTTCCTTTGAAAGACAAACAAACTAGGGTTTCCTTTGAAAGACAAACAAACTAGGTTTCCTTTGAAAGACAAACAAACTAGGGTTTCCTTTGAAAGACATACAAACTAGGGTTTCCTTTGCAAGGCATACAAACTAGGTTTCCTTTGCAAGACATACAAACTAGGGTTTCTTTGAAAGGCATACAAACTGGGGTTTCCTTTGAAAGACATACAAACTAGGGTTTCCTTTGAAAGACATACAAACTAGGTTTCCTTTGAAAGACATGCAAACTAGGGTTTCCTTTGAAAGACATGCAAACTAGGTTTCCTTTGAAAGACATACAAACTAGGGTTTCCTTGAAGACATACAAACTAGGGTTTACTTTGCAAGACATACAAACCAGGGTTTCCTTTGCAAGACATACAAACTAGGGTTTCCTTTGCAAGACATACAAACTAGGGTTTCCTTTGCAAGACATGCAAACTAGGTTTCCTTTGCAAGACATACAAACTAGGGTTTCCTTTGCAAGACATACAAACTAGGGTTTCCTTTGCAAGACATGCAAACTAGGGTTTCCTTTGCAAGACATGCAAACTAGGGTTTCCTTTGCAAGACATAACAAACTAGGGTTTCCTTTGCAAGACATACAAATAGGGTTTCCTTTGCAAGACATACAAACTAGGGTTTCCTTTGCAAGACATACAAACTAGGGTTTCCTTTGCAAGACATACAAACTAGGGTTTCCTTTGAAAGACATACAAACTAGGGTTTCCTTTGAAAGACATACAAACTAGTGTTTCCTTTGAAAGACATACAAACTAGGGTTTCCTTTTAAAGACATACAAACTAGGGTTTCCTTCTCAAGACATACAAACTAGGGTTTCCTTTGCAAGACATACAAACTAGGGTTTCCTTTGAAAGACATGCAAACTAGGGTTTCCTTTGCAAGACATACAAACTAGGGTTTCCTTTGAAAGACATACAAACTAGGGTTTCCTTTGAAAGACATACAAACTAGGGTTTCCTTTGCAAGACATACAAACTAGGGTTTCCTTTGCAGACATACAAACTAGGGTTTCCTTTGCAAGACATACAAACTAGGGTTTCCTTTGAAAGACATGCAAACTAGGGTTTCCTTTGAAAGACATGCAAACTAGGGTTTCCTTTGCAAGACATACAAACTAGGGTTTCCTTTGAAAGATATAGAAACTAGGGTTTCCTTTGCAAGACATACAAACTAGGGTTTCCTTTGAAAGATATAGAAACTAGGGTTTCCTTTGCAAGACATACAAACTAGGGTTTCCTTTGAAAGACATACAAACTAGGGTTTCCTTTGCAAGACATGCAAACTAGGGTTTCCTTTGCAAGACATACAAACTAGGGTTTCCTTTGAAAGATATAGAAACTAGGGTTTCCTTTGCAAGACATGCAAACTAGGGTTCCTTTGAAAGATATATAAACTAGGGGTTCCTTTGCAAGACAAACTAGGGTTTCATTTGAAAGACATACAAACTAGGGTTTCCTTTGAAAGACATACAAACTAGGGTTTCCTTTGAAACATATACAAACTAGGGTTTCCTTTGCAAGACATACAAACTAGGGATCCTTTGCAAGACATACAAACTAGGGTTTCCTTTGAAAGATATAGAAACTAGGTTTCCTTGCAAACATACAAACGGGTTTTTCCCTTTTAAAAGATATAGAAACTGGGGGTTTCCTTTGCAAGACATGCAAACTGGGGTTTCCTTTAAAAGATATAGAACTGGGGTTTCCCTTTTGAAAGACAAAAAAACTAGGGTTTTCCCTTTTGAAAGACATACAAACTTGGGTTCCTTGCAAGACATACAACAAGGGTTCCCCTTTTGCAACACAAACGGGGTTTTCCCTTGAAAGAATAAAACTAGGTTCCGGCAAGACATAAAAAACTAGGTTTCCTTGAAAGACATACAAACTAGGGTTTTCCTTTTGCAAGATATACAAACAGGGTTTCCCTTTTGAAAGACATACAAACTGGGGTTTCCTTTGAAAAGACATACAAACGGGGTTTCCTTTGAAAACAAACAAACTGCGTCTTCCCTTTAAAGCAAAAAACTGCGCTTCCTTTTGGCTCAAACTGCTTTTTTTCTTTTTCTTTTTTTTTTGTTGTTTTTTTTTTTGACAATGCATCGTAGGTTACTCCCCTTTTTCTGCAAACTGACCATAAATTTGACGGACCTTTCGGCTCAAATGTCCCAGATATCAAAAATTCGGGGAAAAGTATCCTCCAAAAGTGCTTCCGAAACCCCCTGATGTATCGGGGTTTAAGCCTGATTTTCTCTCTCCACGTCTTCCGAGCTTAAAAACAAAACCCCGTTTTTACGCGTCTGTTTTCTGATTTTTAGAGGGTTATAGACAAGGTGTTTTTTACAAGGTTCTTCTGATGTTTAAAAGGGGTGTCTTCCGATGTTTACGAGGTGTCTTACAGGGGTCTTCCGATTTTTACAGAGGGTCGGGAATTCATAACCCAAAAAAAACTTTTTTTTGTTTTTGTTTTTGTCGTTGCCTTTTTTGCTTGTTTGTATGTCCCTTTTTGTTTATTTCATTTTTGTTTGTTGTTTTTTGGACCTATGTCCCCGGGGGAATGTGGTGAAGTGATCGACGGCACCTTTTTTAAAAGTGCACAATAAAGGGTGTAAAATTTTAAACCCCCCCTCTAAAACCTCTAAAAGGGGTTTCTCTCCTCTTTGATCGTGGATGTTTGTTGACGCGTTAATAAATTTTATTGCTTTTCTTGTGTTTTGGGTGGGCTGTGCGGTGTGTTGGTGTGTGTGTGTGTGTGTGCGTGTGTGTTTTGGGGTTTTGGGTGTTTGTCTTGCTTTTGTTTGTGCGGGGTCTTGCCTGTGTCGCGTATCTGTTGTGGCGGTTTGGTGAAAATGTTTTTGTGGGTGATTTTTTCCACAGGGATGCTCGTTCACGTTTTGAAATGGGCGGGTGACCGGAATGAAATCGTTCAGACTCTTTCCCCCCCCCCTCCTCAGTCTAAATCTCCTCCCTCCTCCTCCTCTTCTTCTCCCCTTTTCCCCCCTCCTCCATTTTCTTCTTCCCTTTTCCTTTCTCTTCCTCTTTTTCTTCCTCTTTTTTTCGTTTTCTTTTTCTTCTTTTTTCTTCTTCTTCTTCTTCTTCTCTTTTCCCATGACCCCTTTCTCTTTCTTTTTTTTTTTCTCCCCCTATCTTTTTATTCTTTAAACGAAAATCCAAAAAAAAATATTTTTACAAAAATTTTATGTGCAGAAAATTTTATGGGGTTTATTTTTTTTTCAGAAAACACTGTTTGAACCCCTCCCCCTCCCCCCCCCCCCCCCCTTACATCCTCCCCCTTACCCCCACCCCCACCCTCTTCCACCGGCCACCCCCTCCCTTCTTCCCGTGTGCCCCCTTCCCTTTTTGGTGAGGAAAAATCCCCAAAATGATCTTCGGGGCAGTGAATTTTAGTTTTCATGAAACTTCTTCTTGCTAAAAACGGTGCCGGGCTACAGAGCCATTTGATCGAGAAGTTTCGAGCTAAAAAATGTTTTTTTTTTTCAGCGTGTTTTCGGGCCCGATCTTTTGGACAGTGGAACAAAACGCGAGCCATTTGTAACAACGGTTTGTGGAGACTAGCACTCTCCCTCGTCCCTATCACACCTAATGCCCGGTGCTCATGCTCTTTTTCAGTGGGTTGCCAGCAAAGCAGACTGAGTTTTTTGGATCGTTTTTTTGGGCTTTCTGCTTTAAAAGAAAGAAGAAGAGAGAGAGAGAGGGATTTTCGCTCTCAGGACGTAGTATCATGAGTTATAATGGACCACTCTCGTCTTGGTTCACCCCCCCTGTAGAGATTGGGACAGTTGGTCAGTCGGCAGTTTTTGGGGACGGGGAGGCATGTCCTCGCGAAAAGTCCACAAGCGCTGGGTTGCGAAACTGGAAAGGGAGAAAATTCATAAACAAACATAGCGGGCCCAAAGAGGGAACCCCTTAAAAGGCACTCAGATTGTAAACTCTAGATGAAAGCTCTTTGCTGAAGACAAACCGTTTTTAAAAGGTCAGGTGGCAATCGAAATTGACATTGTTTTTCTGGGCCCAGGAAAAAATTTTTAAAAGTGAAATGTTTTATAGATTTGTGACGACAAGATAAAAAGCCTTTGTTAAATCCGAGAAAAGAGAAGAAGGAGGGAGGGGGGAGGGAAGAGAGCATATTTCTGATTGAACTTAGGAGGATCCATTGTCGGCGTTTTGACGACCATGACTTCCCATATTTTAGGGAAACAGGGTTCAACCGCTGGTCAGCAATCCCCCTAAGACAAAACAATCGCCCCCTTTTTGGGGGTCGTTTCCGGGAAAAGGGGGGGGGGAGACAGGGTAGGGGTACCTTTTTATCCCGGGGCAGTTGGTTGAGAAAACAAAAAGGGGTGGGGGGGGGGGGGGGGTGGGGGGGCGAGGGGGAGAGGTGTTTTTAGTCTTGGGGGGTAGGGGGGGGGGGATAAAGGAGAGGATGGGTTTCTCGCTTTGGGGTTAAAGGGTGGGGTGGCGGGGAGCGAGGGGAAAAGATGGGTTTTCTCACTTTTGGGGGTATGGGGGGGGGGGGGATATTAGGAGAGAGAGGTTTCCAGTCTTGGGTGAAGGGGTGGGGTGGCGGGGTAGCTGAGGAGAGAAGGTTTTTCCAGTCTTGGGGTGTGGGGTGGGGGGGGTGGTACGAGGAGGAATGGTTTCCAGTCAGGGGTGGGGGGGGAAACGAGGGAGGATGGTTTCCCAGTCTTGGGGGGTAGGGGGGGGGGGAACTGGAGAGAGTGGTTTGTCACTTGGGTGTATGGGGGGCGGGGAAACAAGGAGAAGATGGTTTCAATTTTGGGGGTTTGGGGGGGGGGGGAAAGCTGGGGAGGGTTTGTCTGTTTTGGGGGGGGGGTGGGGGGGGGGGAGCTTGGGGGGGGGTTTTTAACTTGGGGGGATGGGTTGGGGGTGGGTAGTGGGGGAAGGGGGGGGTTGTTAGGGTGGGGTGGATGGGGGGGGGAGAGGAGTTTCTGGGGGTTTGGGGGGGGGGGGGGGTAGGAGGAAAAGGTTTTTTAGTCTGGGGGGGGGGGTGGGGGGGTGGGGGGGGGGGGGGGGGGGGGGGGGGGGGGGGGATAGTGAGGAGAGAGATGGGTTTTCTCAGTCTTTTGGGGGATGGGTGGGGGGGGGATAGCGGGAAGAATGGTTTCTCACTTGGGTGTATGGGGGGGGGGGTAACTGAGGAAGAAAAGGTTGTCTCAGTCTTGGGGGTTTTGGGTTTTGGGGGGGGATGGGGGGAAAATTGCTATGGGGGGTTTGGGTGGGGGGGGGGTTTGGGGGGGGGGGGAGCGGGGGGGGTGGGGGTTTGCTGGGGGAAAAATGGGTTGGGGGGGGGGAAAGGGGGGGGGGGATACTGGGGGGGGATTTTTTTGTTTGGGGGAAAAGGGGGGGGGGGGGTAGCTGGGGAGGTGGTTTTTAGCGGGGTTTGGGTGGG
>CM031627.1:44504532-44514532 GCA_018398815.1 Conus ventricosus
CTTAGGTCGTAAACATGAAATTTCAGGGCAGAAAAAAACGGACCGGTCTTTAAGATTTTTAAAAAAATAAAAAAGAAAGAAAAAAAGACAATAAACGTAATATAATCAAATGTGATACTCTACCCAGAAAAAAACAACAACCGAAACTTGGTCCTAGGTTTATAAGCGTGGAAAAAAACAAGACAAAAAAAGCCGGCCGACCTGTCACATGAAATGGGAAGATCGAAAGCCACGGAATGCAAGAAAGAGAAGACACAGAAAACGAATCCGGCTCATATATATAAGTGAGAACACAAAGTTACATTCAAGACGGCTGTCCCCGTAATCGAATCGAGTGAAATAACAAGACAAAAGAAATGACATGCCTTATATATATATATAATATATATATAGTAGTATATATAGATATATATAGATAATATATTATATATATATATCAATATATATATATAAACCAAAAACAAAAGAAAAAAGAGTAAGGTCCGTAAACGTGAACGCAAGATCTAAAGGGGCGACCTTTCATCAAAGAAAAGTATTTGTGAATGTAGAATTCAAGTCATGAATGAAAGTTCGACCTTCTCAGGGAAGGGAAGGTCATTAACATGAGATTAAGGGCACAAAAGAACTACCTCCTTCAGCTAGAAAGGAAGGTTTTGTCGGTGTGAAATCCAGAGAGAAATAATTACCTTTGCTTTGAAAAGATAAGATCGTGGAGGCGAGATATGTGCCAAAACAAAAAGAACGACGTTTGTCGTGGAAAAGAAGGTCGTGAACGTGAAATCCAAGACAAAATTCCGACCTTCTTCCACAGACAGAAAGGTCATAGCACAAATTCCAGGACCAAAAAATTCCCGACCTTCTTCATGAGAAAAGAAAGGCCATGTAACTCAAATACCAAGCCAAATCCGACCTATCTTTGTCATAGAAAGAAAACGCAGAATCTTCAAATCAAGACAAATTTCCGACCTTCTTGCATAAAAGAAAGGTCTTGAACGTTAAATATCCCAAACAAAAAATTTCGACCTTCGTTCACAGAAAGAAAGGTCATGAGCGCGTCTATCCAAGACCGAAAGAACGGCCTTTTTCACAGAAAGGAAGGGTTGTGGAACGTACGTCGAAGACATGAGAGAATAACCCATACGTTAGAAGGGGAAGGTATTGTGGCGTGAAATCCAAGACCAGAGAGAACGACCCTTTCTCGTAGAAATTCGTGAACTAGGAATCCAAGACGGAAGAACAACCTTTTTCACAGCCAGGTGGTCGTGAACGTGAAGTCCAAAACGAAAAGAAGCGACCCCTTTTAACCAAAAAGTACGGTCGTGCGTTTAAAATCCACGACAAAAGAACTAGCTTTCTCGTGGAAAGAAGCAAGACAAAAAGAAACGACGCTTGCTTGAGGTGAAAGCAAGGTCGTGGTGAACGACTTGTCCGAGGACGGGGAAACGAGCGACCCCGGTGTCTTGGAAGAGTTCAGGACGTGGGAAAGAACGACCCGTGTCTTTGGAAAGTAGTCGGACGGGGAAGAGAACTACCCCCGTGTCCTAGGAGTCGACAGGACGGGAAAGAACGACCCTGTGTCTTTGGAAAGTCGTCAGGAGCGGGGAAAGAACGACCCCGAGTGTCCCGCGGAAAGTCGTCAGGACGGGGAAAGAACGACCGCCGGTGTCGCGGAAAGTCGTCAGGACGTGGCAAGAACGACCCCGGTGTCTTGGAAAGTCCGCAGGACGTGGAAAAGAACTAGCCCCTGTGTCTTGGGACAGTAAGGCCTGGTGGGCTTGTGGACCCCCGGACCCGGGCGTGATTTGCCGCGGCCGGTGCGCCGCGCCGCCCGTCCGGGAGAAAAAAACAACCCTTCTCCAATTCATCTCTTTTCCAACTTACTGCGACGGCCAAGTCGTGCATAGTGCACACCCGGCCCGACCCGTGTGATTGAGCCGTGATTTTTGCCGGTCGTGTGCAAAACCGGGTGGGACACGGGCCTAGCTTTGCACGGCTTTGGTCCGGCCCCACTATACACGTAATCCTTAAGGGAGTTAAACGGTTTGGAGATCAAAGCTTCCAGACACGAGTGTATAATCCTGGTCCACTATACACGTAGCCTTAAGGAGTGTACGGTTTTGGAGTTCAAAGCTTCCAGACACGAAGTATAGATCCGGGTCCACTATACACGTAGCCTTAAGGGAGTGTAACGGTTTGGATTCAAAGCTTCCCAGAACACGATGTATAATCCAGGTCCACTATTAACACCGTTAGCCTTTAAGGGAGTGTACGGTTTTGGATTTCAAAGCATCCAGACACGATGTATAATCCGGGTCCCACATACACGTAGCCTTAAGGGGAGTGTACGGTTTTGGAGTTCAAAAAAAGCATCCAGACACGTTGTAAGATCCGGTCCAAGCTATACACGTAGCCTAAGGAGTGTACGTTTGGGCGTTCAAAGCTTCCAGACACGATGTATAGATCCGGTCCCTATACACGAAGCCTAAAGGAAGTGTATACGGTTTGGAGTTCAAAGCATCCAGACACGATGTATATATCCGTGACCACTATAACACGTAGCCTTAAGGAGTGTACGGTTTGGAGTTTCAAGATTCCAGAACACGATGTAGAGATCCGGGTCGCACTAATACACGTACCTTAACCCTCTTGCATTCGTTTCGCCCGTATCAGGTCCGCCGCCTGTGTTTGTCCTACCCTGCTGTTCGTTCCGGCCGCAAACCGCCCGAACGTTTCCGCGATACTTTCCCTCCACACACTGCGAAGCATTGTTTAATTCGAGGGCTGGCCAAAAATAACGTGGATCCCTGAGAGGACCAATGAAAACTTAGCAGTAGTATGGGGTTGTGGGAAGCATTCAGTCACAACGACTAGGGGTCGTGAACTGACCGCATTCCATTGTGGCAGACGGCATCGCCCTTGTTTTCTGAAAATGGCGTCTGCTAGCGCAATCTAACTGACGGCGATTTTTTGGATTATTACGAAAGAGGAGTTGGATGATATATTACAAGAATAGAAAGATATGAAAGAAGGAGTTAAAGAAAGTGATGTGGGATTGTTTGAGAGGAAGAAGAGGTAGAAGGAAGGCGAAGAAAGTGATGATGATGATGAATGCGCCTTTGTTTGCGTTTGTGGACACGTGGCCGACCCGGGCGACTTCCGCACACTGTGGTTCAGCCTTTTGAGGAAGAGACTGGGCCAAATCATGATATTGCCAGACACAGATACACGCTCTGGGTTATTTTTTCGCTTACTGCTGCAGTTGTTTTTTACTACAAGCTGCGACCCAGACGAACCTTTACGCCAGGCAGCAGATGGCAAAGTGGGGACACCCTGACCTACTTTGGCAGGAAACAACACCTGCGGAGAATGCGCGCATACTTAACTGTGCTTGACATAATTGGGATCAAACGTCAGCCAAAGACTCAGGTGCTACTGGTACGACTGATCTTCGGTTTTAGCGAGCCACGGATCATGGGGTGCTTTCGTAAAACACGTTTCTGCCATGCAGGCAAACAAGGTTAGAAACCCAGGATCAAGAGTAGTGTTACCACATGGTGACATGTGACAGAGGTGACACCCTCTGACGTGTGCGACCAGACACACACGTTAGAGTGTAAAGAATGGGATTTTTAACCTTCTTTCTGTGACTGTGTATATTCCCGGTGTAAAAGTCGTATAAGTAAGTGACAACAACCTTTAAGGACGAAAAAAAAACCCTGTAAAGTTACCTGGGCCCCATGTTTGAGTATGTGACAAACATGTGACACATAGTGACAACCCCAAACTGGATTTAACTGAACCAGGACTGCTGATTACAAGTTGAGGTAGGACACCCATTGATGATTTTATACTAACAAATGCATGCGACAGATGTTATTGTCTGTCTGGTGAATTATAGTAACATTGTCAACGTTTGAAATGTCCCATTGTTTAGTGACAAACATTGTGACAATGACACCCACATGCATCCCAAACATGTGACATCTCTCAATTATGAAATATGATTAGATAGAATTTTTTGAGAATACTAAATTGGACAGCGCTGCAAAGGAAACTTTGGTCCACTACAGCCTTATCAAAGGCCGTAGGTGATTTTAGCTTACTTTTCTCAAAAGCAATACGCATACTAAGTATCAGTTCTAGGCTGGAAAAATGCGAATGCAAGAGGGTTAAAAGGGAGTGTAACGGTTTGGAGTTTCAAAGCACCAGACACGATGTATAATACGCGGGTCCATCTATAGCACGTAGCCTTAAGGGAGTGTACGGTTTTGGAGTTCAAAGCTTCCAGACACGATGTATACACCGGGTCCGACTATACACGTAGCCTTAAGGAGTGTTAACTGTTAGAGTTCAAAGCATCCAACCACGATTATAATCCGGTCCACTATACACGTAAGCACTTAAGGAAGTGTACGGTTTGGAGTTCAAAGCAACCAGACCGACGTGTATAATCAAGAGTTTTCTTAATCGGAGTTGAAAGAGAGTTCCTAGAGAGTAGCCTTTAAGGGGAAAAAAATAAAGAACGGCTGGATGTGCATCAGTGTTTAGTAAGCTGAGGGGTGGTGGGAGAGGTGTGGAGGGGTATGGGTGTGGGGGTGGGGGGGGGGGAGTGGGACTAGCTATTTTGGAAGAGCGGAATTGCGTGGCATTGGAAGCAGAAGGAGAGAGAGAGAGAGACAGGTTCTGTCAACCTGTTCCATGATTCCAGCGTCCGTCACTGCATTCAGCGTCGTGTCTGTCTGTCTGTCTGTCTGTCTGTCTGTTCAGGTCCTGTCTCTCTCTCTCTCTCTCCTCCTCTCTCTCTCCCCCCCCCCCCCCCCCCCCTCTCTCGCACTCTGGCTCTTCTCTCTCTTACCTCTCTCCTTCTCTCTCTCTCTCGCTCTCTGCAGACTCTGTCTCTCTTTGTGTATTTCTATGTCTGTCGTCTCTGTGTCTGTCTGTCTCTCTCGTCTGACACTCTTTTTTTGTCTGTCTGTCTGTCTCTGTCTCTCTCTCTCCTCTCTCTCTCGTTCTCATCTATCTCTACTCTCTCTCTCTCTTCGATATCTCTCTCATCTCTCTGTCTTCTCTCTGTCTGTATGTGTGTGTGTGTGTGTGGGTCTGTATGTATGTTTCCCTCTGTCTCCCCCTCTCTTCCTCTCTCTCTCATCCTCTTCTCTCTCTCTCGATCTTTCTCTCTCTGAGTCTTCTTTCCCTCTCTCTCACTCTGTGTGTCTGTCGTGTCGTCTCTCTCTCACTCTCACGTCATCTCGCTCTCTCATCTCTCTCGCTCTCGCTCCATCGCTCTCTCTGTCTCCTCTTTGTCTCTTTGTCGCCTGTCCTGTCGCTCTCATTTTCTGTTTTCTCTCTCGTTCCTGTCTCTGTTATCTTCTCTCCTCTCTCTCCCCTCGCTCTGCTCTCTCACTCTCGTTCGCAGCGTTGGTCCCAACCCACCCCACCCCATACCTCGATATCTTTATGCATACGTAACATTGCAATTCATCCTCTTCATTTCCTCCCGCCCCTACCACGCCCTCCACCCCCACCCCGCTACGCGCACCACCCCCACCCGCCACCAACCCCCCAACCCCTCACTCCCTCCAAGCCTCTTTCTCTGAGGCACTTACTTTGCCTTCCTTGAGCCCGTTTCTCAAGTTTTACAGTGTTTGGTTTTGTTTTTTTTTATTTTGTTTTGTTTTGTTTTGTGTGGTTAAGTGGCTGTGTTTCCATTGCGAATGTGCTTGTGTGAGGAGGTGCGTGTGTGTGTGTGTGTGTGTGGTGTGGTGTGTGCGTGGTGTGTGTGTGTGTGTGTGTGTGTGTTTGTGGTGGTGTGTGGTGTGTGTGTGTGCGTGTGGGTGTAAAAAAGAGGATGGATAGGGAGGGAGAGGGGGGATTTAAGGAGGGGGGGGATTGGTGGTGGTTGGGTTTGGTTAGGCGTTGAGTGGGTTACAGTGGGGAGAGAAGGGGGGAGGTGTCGAGTGGGGGGGGGGGCGAAGGGGGGGGGGGGGGGGGGGGGGGGGGGGGGGGCAACCGCGCCAGAAGCATGTGTGTATTATGGCTGCCATAATACAGGTGTTGTTTAAGGGCTTGCCGGAGCCCAACCCCCACAGCGATACCGACACGGCAGGTTTGAATTACCTCCCTTACCCCTGCCTTCCTGACGTAACAGCAGCTGACGACAGGTTGGCCGCTTGAAATGATGTCATTGGCTCCAACTGGTTCGGATGTGCCCCCCCCCCCCCCCCCTCCCCCCACTCTCCCCGCCTCCCCTTTTCCCCCAGGCAAGGACCCATGGATGAAAAGAGAGCGGGGGAGGAGGGGGTATGAGAGTACAGACACCTAAAACGTCCTGTGAGTAGTGGGAGGGGGAGGGGGAGAGGGGGAAGAAGGCGGAGGAGGTAGGAGGTGTTTGGGAGAGTTCTTGGGAGGAGGAGGTGGGGAAGGGAGATGGGATCTGGGGGTTAAATTAGGTTAAATGACTGATAGACCAGAAAGGGGATTGAGGGGAAGGGAAGAACACAAACGGCGCGCGCGCGCGCCACAAACACACACTACAACACACACAGACTACAGAAATGAGAGAGGGACTAGAGAGAGATGAGAGAAGAGAGAGAGAGAATGTGAGAGAGAGAGATGAGAGAGAGAGTAGAGATGAAGAGCAATGAGAAAGAAGAGAGAAGAGAGAGAGAGAGAGATGGGTCGTTCCCTAACCTTTCTGCCATCGTTTGTCCCCACCATCCCTTTCGCTCAACCCCCACCACCCTTCTCTTATTAGCGTGTGTGTGAGTGGGTGTGTGTGGTGTGTGTCTTGTTGTGTGTGTGTGTGTGTTTGTTGTGCTGTTCTGTGTCTTTGTGTGTGGTCGTGTGTGTGTGTTTGCCACCTCAGTGGCGCCCCCGTTCCATATTTTCCCGTCCCATGCAACAAACCAACAACGGTCATGTCTGATCCACTCTCACTCCTCTCTCCTCTCTCGCTCTCTCTCTCTCTCTCACTCTCATCTCCCTCCCCCTCTCACTCTCCCTCTGGCCTCCCTCTTTCTCCCTCCCTCCCCGTTCTTCTTGTCTCTCCCTCCCTCGTCCCTCTCCTCTCTCCTTTCGCTCTCTTACCCACCCTCTCTCTCTCGCCTCCCCCTCTCTCTTCCCCTCCCCCACTCTCTCTTTCATCGCTGAGCTCTCTCCCCTCCCCCTCTCTCCCTGCATTCTTACAGCTGCTGGGGCGCAGGTAAAGCTCTTTATGCTTACCCCTTGGACACGGGAATGATGTTCCCCTTCACGCATGGCGCCCAGGAAGTCCCAACAATCGCATCCGCTTTCTTTCAGCCGCCCCCCCCCCCCCCCCCCCCCCCCCCCCCCCCCCCCACTTTCCACTCTTCCCCCCGACCTTTCAGTAAAAGAAAAAAAAGAAAAGAAAAAAAAAAAAGAACGGTCACGCCGACTGTTCTGTGGCGCTGCGCACGTGCGTGTCTGTGTGGGTGTGTATGTGTACGTCAGTCCATCTGTGACGTGTGCAAACGTCAGCGATGATGATGTCCCACAGGAGCTGTTGAGGCCAGTACTAACAGAATGTCCAATGGAGGGCAGGGGTGGGGAGGGAGGGAGGGAGTGCGAGAGAGAGAGAGAGAGAGAAGGGGGTGGATGGGGATGGGGCAAGCAAAAAGAGAGAGTGGGGGTTTGACAAGATTTAGTTTTGGCAAGAGAGAGAGGAGAGAGGAGGGGGGTGGGGGAGGTAGGGGCGGGAGTTCCCAGTCGAGACTAAGTTTAGACAGACACTTTTTTTTTACCACACTGAGGCAAACGACAACCAGTGAAAGACCGACTTATACATGAAATTTTCTTGGGGGGGGGGGGGAATAGGAACGTGGGAACGTCATAGATGGTTTTAGTGGGTTTGTGGGGGGCTCGGGGGGGGGGGGGGGGGGGGGGTTCATTTAAAAATGAATATGCCATGGGAGAAGATGGGGTAATTAGGTAGATGGAAATATGGTTGGAGTGGATGTAGCGGGGTTTTCGCAAATCGCTGCCAATTACTATCCATGAGTTGTATGATTACCACAGCGTAACCGAATTAATGTATATATAACATATCAGGTAACGATAAGAATTCAGTATATTTTGCACGGAAAAAATCTGTTTGTTGCCTCAAAGGCCCGAAAAAAGGGGACGCGACGAGTGGTTACTTGATTCTAAGCATCACTTCTATGCACGTATGTAAATGTCTTATTATGAATACGAACATTTCTACAAAGACTGTGAACAACGAAAACTATTGTGTCTCCCACGAGTGAAAGTCGAAATCCTTGCTTCTATTAGATACCTCACCGTGACACTCAACCACCAAGATGAAAAATAAACCCTGATTGCTGTATAAATCGGGAAAGATACGTGACACAATCCTTAATAGGATAATGTTTTGTTTTGTTTGTGTAGAAAGTAATGTGACTAAGTGTTTAACAATCGTGCAATACATGAACTGAAGCAGATATATTCCAGTTGTCTCCGTAGGCTAATTCTTTTTGGTAGAAGCTTGATTTAAATGAAAGCTATGCCTACAAAAATTAAAGCTGAAAACTCCTGTTTAGCTTTAAAAATCACTAATATTCCACAAGGCAGGTCACAGCACATAATTATTTAAAAAGTACAGGCAGTACCATTGACACTCTCTCTCTCTCTCTCCTCTCATTCTCTCTCTCTCTCCTTTGATACACAATCAACGCTTTTCAAGCCTTTCTCCTACCCAAAGCAAAAATAGCCTCCTCTCCCTACCCACGCGGGGTCTCCCCCCTTACCCCTCACCTTCGGGGGCCATGCCACACCCTCGTCCCCACCACCTCCACCGTGCGAGTCCTGGTTTCCTCATCGCCCCCCCACTCACTCCCCCCTCCCCCCAACCCCCCAACCCCCCACACTCCCCACCCCAATACCTATTAGTTCAAATTTGCCCGGACGAGGGGATATTGGCAGAGTGAAGAGAAGCGGGTGGCTAGATGAAGGGCGTGCGCTGTGTGCTGTTCTGATAACGAAGTTTGCCTCGGCGCGTGCACCCAGTCACCGTGCCTTCTGTCCTTAGTTAAAAAAAAAACAACAAAAAAAAACCACTCCTTTCTCTTGAGAGGGCGGGGGGGGGGGGGGGGGGAGAAGTGTCGAAGAAGAGGAGAGGGGTAGGGAAGTGGGGGGGGGGGGGAAAGCAGGAGCAGCGTGGGGGCTGGTAGGGAGAGGAGGGATGGAGGTGAGAAAAACAAAAGCACAAAAACCAAGGGTAGTGGGGTGGGGGTGTAAAGGAGGTGGAGGGGGGGGGGTCAGTTTCTGGATATGTGAATGGTACTGTCAGAGTTTTAAGGGGAGAGGATGTGTGGGGGGGGGGGGGGGGGAGGTGAAGAGGAAAAGAGGGTGGGTGTGGGTGGGAGGAGGGAGGTTAAGATAACGGGCAGCAGACAGGTAGGCTATGCGCTAACTAATTCCAGCGTGGTGTGAAAGGTTTGGCAGTGTTTACACTCATTATCCAGCTCAGGGGAGGCTTTGAGAGAGAGAGGGAGAAAGAGAGGGGAGAGGCGGACAGACAGACAGACAGGTGGACAGACAGACACAAAGACACACAGACAGAAACAGAGAGTCACACACACACACACACACACACACACACACACACACAACACACACACACACACACACAGGGAAGGAAGGAAGAGCTGAGAGAAGCATGAGGAGGGGCTGTTTATAGGGGGGTGGGGTGAGAGAGAGAGAGAGAGAGGGGGGGGGGAGCATTTGCAGCATGAGTGTGTGAAAAGACGATCAGCAAAATGTGTGCGTAGGCATGTGTGTGTGTGTGTGTGGCGCGTGCGCGCATATACGCTTGGAACGCATGCACGTCGGTCGAAGAGAGAGAGAGAGAGAGAGAGAGAAGGAAGGGGTGAGGGGTATGGTGGGTGGCGGATGAAGGGACATGGTGGGGTGGGGGGGGGGGGTCTGCATTTTTAGCTCTGATAACTGCGTCCCTGGTGACTATGAAAGCTTTTGGCGTGGG
>CM031627.1:44517032-44524719 GCA_018398815.1 Conus ventricosus
CACCCCTAGCTGATGCATTTGTACCATCGTGTTCAAGTGATTCGGCTGTTCGGATGATCCCTGGAGTCTTTTAGCCAGGGTACGACAACAACAACAACACAACAACATCAACAACCGTGTCCATGAATTGGCTAGAGCAGCTACACAGAACTTAATTCTCTGTTTGATTAAACTGAAGATGGCCACGATGTCAGAGGTGTGGTCAGTTAAAGAAGACACCCTCAGCACAACGCACCAACAGTGGACACAACCAGATCCACGATGTCAGAGGTGTGGTCAGTTACAGAAGACACCCTCAGCACAACGGCACCAACAGTGGACACAACCAGATCCACGGTGTCAGAGGTGTGGTCAGTTAAAGAAGACACCCTCAGCACAACGACACCAACAGTGGACACAACCAGATCCACGATGTCAGAGCTTGGTCATTAGAGACCAACACTCAGCACATAGCGCAACCAACATGCACAACCAATCAACGTGGTCAGGTGTGGTAGTTAAAGAAGACACCCTCACACAACGACAACCAAACAGTGGACACAACCAGATCACGTTCAGGCTATGTCTTGCAACAAGCTAGAAGTACATTATGCTTTAGCAAACATGTCTAAATCAAACATTGTAGTTATGTCTAAAGAAGACACGCTCACCATAGACAGACCAAACATGTCTACAGATCAAACATTGATGTTATGTCTATAAAGAAGATCACCCTCGCCATAGACAGACTAAACATGTCTAAGATCAAACATTGATAGTGTTGTCTAAAGAAGAACCCTCGCCATAGACATACCAAACATGTCTACAGATCAAACATTGATAGTGTATGTCTGTAAAGAAGATACCCTCGCCATAGACATACCAAACATGTCTACAGATCAAACATTGATAGTTTATGTCTGTAAAGAAGACACCCTCGCCATAGACAGACCAAACATGTCTACAGATCAAACATTGATAGTTTATGTCTGTAAAGAAGACACCCTCGCCATAGACAGACCAAACATGTCTACAGATCAAACATTGATAGTGTATGTCTGTAAAGAAGACACCCTTGCCATAGACAGACCAAACATGTCTACAGATCAGACATTGATAGTTTGTGTCTGTAAAGAAGACACCCTCACCATAGACGGACCAAACATGTCTACAGATCAAACATTGATAGTTTGTGTCTGTAAAGAAGACACCCTCGCCATAGACAGACCAGACATGTCTACAATCAAACATCGATAGTTTATGTCTGTAAAGAAGTCTCGCCATAGACAGACCAATAGGATCAGAGCTACTGTTTGTTAAAGAAGACCCCCCGTCACCAGATCAGATCAACAGTCAGTGTAAAATGTACTCTCCACAAACTTTATGAGAAAAAGAAAAAGAAACAACCAGCTTGTTTCATATTAAACATCTGCCCTCAAAGAGAATTGCAGTTAGCGTGTGGATTTTTCTCTTTTCAAGGTCATGAAGACATGGCCGTCTTTCCACATATTAAAGAACAATGACTGCAGCAGTAGCAGCAAAATATCCTGACCTTGTTGTTGTTGTTGTTTGTTGTTTTCTGTCTGTCTGTGATCATAGTACGCGCTGTTTTTGAGGCATTACTGTTGTGGTGCGATTCCTGGCTCCTTCATACTCTCAGCACCAGCAGTCCAGAAGACACAAGATGATATCAGACCACCATGAGGCCGCCCACCGCAGAAGGGGCTGCCCTGCTTCTAACACTCTGGTGGTGTTCTGGAGGATTTTCTGTCTTTTTCATGATCTGACATTGCAGGACATTGCAGGACGGTGCGATTCAGCCAGCGGTCACTCGGTCACAGAGGGTGGATGTGATCGGGGGTCATTTGTGCTGTCTTCTAAACGTTGACCATTATTGCTATTGATCACTGTGCTGTCTTCTGAACGTTAACCATTATTGCTATTGATAACTGTGCTGTCTTCTGAACGTTAACCATTATTGCTATTGATCACTGTGCTGTCTTCTGAACGTTAACCATTATTGCTATTGATAACTGCTCGGTTGAAGAGGGCAGATGTTATCGTGTCTCATTTGCAGTTGCTTTTTTTTTTCATTTTCAGTGGGTGTACTGTGGTCATTCAGTGGATGTACTGTGGTCATTTCAGTGGATGTACTGTGGTCATTCCAGTGGATGTACTGTGGTCATTTTCAGTGGATGTACTTGACTTTACTGTCTTCAGCCCAGTCCAGGAAACCATCTTCATTGTTGTTTCATCTTCTGATGAATGATGCTGGCAGACATGTTTGACCCGCTCTGTGTGTGTGTTGCTTTCTCTCCTGACAGGGGCGGGACGTCGGCTAAAGTGTCAAATCTACCCGTCAGCCCGGAGACCCAGGTACACCAGGGGAGAGGAGGGGTGGGGTGAATATCCGTTGGCATGGTGACCTCCATCCATTTCTGAAGACGCACTTTTTTTTTTGTGCCTCCAGTTGTCCGCACTTTGACTGTGCCGCTACCATGTTGACAGCTCCACCACCATGTATCTCTTTCCAGTCTTTCTCTCTTTGTTTTTCCGCCTTCCCCCCCCCCCCCCCCCTCCCCCCTGTGACACGCCACGTCTGTTCTCGTACCAGCTACTGACACTCGCTGCTTGGGTTCCCACCCCCACCCCCCTCCCCTCCCCTCCATACACCCCCCCTCACCCACACCCGCATCCTCTGTTGGTAGCCCCCTTGGGAGTGGACCACGATGAAGACGGCATTACCCCCCTCCCCCGCCCCACCCCAGCTACGCCACAACCATGCGCCCCATGTTCCCCAAGAGATGTACCCGTGCACAGAAAGCGTGGGGTAGATGCGCCTCCTGTTCCCCAAGAGATGTACCCGTGCACAGAAAGCGTGGGTAGATGCGCCCCCTGTTCCCCAAGAGATGTACCCGTGCACAGAAAGCGTGGGTAGATGCGCCCCCTGTTCCCCAGGAAATGTACCCTGCACAGAAAGCGTGGGTAGATGCTCCCCCTGTTCCCCAGGAGATGTACCCGTGCACAGAAAGCGTGGGGTAGATGCGCCCCCTGTATCCCCAAGAGATGTACCCGTGCACAGAAAGCGTGGGTAGTTGCGCCCCCTGTTTCCCAGGAGATGTACCCGTGCACAGAAAGCGTGGGGTAGATGCGCCCCCTGTTCCCCAGAGATGTACCCGTGCACAGAAAGCGTGGGTAGATGCGTCCTCCCTGTTCCCCAAGAGATGTATCCGTGCACAGAAAGCGAGGGTAGAGTAGAAGAAAAACTGCCCGCAGCATTCGTGAGGTGAGATGGGCTGGTGAGTGTTTCTTCATAGCATCACAAGTGATCTCCCTTTTGGGGTGGGGTGGGGGAGGGTTGGGGGGTTGTGTGTGTATGGGGGGGGGGGGGGTTTGCTTATTCTGTATTTCTCCATTTCTCTCTTTTGTTCAACGCGGCCCTCAAAATGTAAACAACGAGAGTCTGTTGGAACAGATCCTGGATGGGGTGGAAGAGGGGTGAAGTGGGGTGGGAGGGGGGAGGAAGGAGATAGTCTGGGTCGTGGACAGTCCGTGGTGTGTCACACTCTCCCCCCTTCACCGCTTTTTGCAGCCTGGTGTAATAATAGCTTACGACTGACCCCCCCCCCCCCCCCCCGGGGGACACCGCCCTGTACACAGGTTGGTCCTGTAGAGGCTTGGGGGGGGGGGGGGGGGGGGGTTAGCCTGGTGACCCCAGGAAACCACACAGACCATGATTGGCAAATTTCAAAAGCAATTATAAGAATTACCGAATAACATGGACAAACGAATCACGGGACAAAACACGACGCGTTTCGACCTCTTAGGTCTTCTTCAGGCAAGCTACACAACACTGAGGACAACGACATTGAAAAAGGAGCATGCTATCACTTATCTGTGTCGAGTTCGGCGCAAGATGGGGCGCTGACTGCTGGAATTCCCTAGGTTTTTTTTTTTTTTCTAACTGGTCATGTTGGACATGTTAAAACATCCTTGAGCGTTGAACCTGGGCAGGCCAATGTCAGTCGTTGATGTTTCAAACTGGAAGAAAAAAAAAGGCCTGGAAAAGAATTGTTCACCTTGGAAATATCTTTTTTGTTTTCTTTTTAAAAGGTGGGAGAAAGGTAAAGGAGGAAGGGGGGGGGGGGGGCATTAAAAGTGTCAGACCACGGAAAACATCAGTGTTTCAGCCACCTTGCAACATAGGCAAAGCCGTTATAACGCGATCCGAGAAATATCGTCTCGACTTTTATAACTCCCTGCCCACCAAGCTGTGTACAAGATGGTGACTCCCCTCCCCCCCCCCCCCCCCCCCCCCCCCCCCCCCCCCCCCCACCGTTACAAACCCAGTCCACCAGCTGCTTGATCCGAGTGTCTCCCTCCTCCTAATGCCTGTCTTTGCTTCCGTCTGTCCCGTCTGTTCCTACAGTCCCCCCCTAAAGAGCCAACCTCCCTACCGTCCAAAACCTGTAGTGTCGCCCGTCTTCGTGTCCGGGGCCCACCTTAACAGTGTCCCACCCCAAATGACGCCTGGCCAGCCATGATGTGAGTGTCTCTCTCTGTCTGTCTGTCCTCTCTCTCTCTCTCTCTCTCTCTCTCCTCTCTCTCTCTCTCTCTCTCTCTGAGATTGTCTGGTGTCTGGTCATTCATGTCATGTGATGTGCTGGGTGTGGGTCAAGGATTTCATCAGTGTGTAGTTGGAGAAGATTCGAGAGAGGTTGAGTGGAGGTGGGGGGATCATTTGGGGTTTTTTTTTTTTTTTTAAATCAGTTCTGTACATACCGTCAGGGTGCAATAACAAAAAAACAAACTGCTTAACAAAAGGAAGGAAGGAACGAAATGTTGGGAAGAGAGGGAAGCAGTTTTGTTGTTTACGTTCATCAAACGCCTTCAATGAAAATGAGCAACCAAACTGGTTGATAGTTTGTCTACATGAAAGTTGTTTGGGGTAGGGGAGATGTAACGTAGGTTGTGTATTGTGTTGGAATCCCCAATGGTAAACAGATGCATAAAAAAAAAAATTAAGGAAGAAAGAAAAAAAAGCGAGCTTAGAAGGATTACGTCTGTGGCATCAACTATCTTTGTTGAGTTTGAGCACCTGGAGAGTTGTCTCCCTTGAACTGTCCGCAGAGCGAAAATAGAAAGGGACGTCAGAAGATGTGTGTCAAGCTACACTGATTTAAAACAAACAACACTTGTAAGACAAGCGTTCCTCGGATGATGTAACTGTCGCCCAGCTGTGGTGAGAGGAAGATCTGTGGACAGGTTCATTTTGCTGTTGATGTTGTAAAATAGGTGGTCATTGAAATGGCCAGGTGGAAGGGCTTGTCTGTGGACAGGTTCGTTTTGTTGTAGACGTAAAATTCTTGTTGCTGCCAAAGTTTTGTTTGTTTATTTGTTTTGTTTTGTTTTGTTTGTTGTTGTTGTTTTTTTTCGTACACACGCACAACGCACCACACACGCACAGACAGAGTTCATTTGGACAAGGGTCATAATTATTTGAATAGTTCAGTACAATGTCACATGGGGGTGTTATGTAGGTGGAGCCTGTCGGTGCTTGAAATATTTATACATGTCTGATGTTGAAAAAGAGGAAGATTCGAGAGGGGGGGGGGGGGGGGGGGGTGTCATCAGTTTCCCGTGTAATTATGACCAATCCTATCTCCCGGCCGTTCTGCCTGCCTCTTTGGATGCCAGCTTGTGCACACACTCGCTTGCTTCACATGTTCGAGGGCCTGCATGTAGGTACCTAGTTCTCCTAGCTCCTCCCTGGCTAGTCTCTCTAGCCTCCCAGGGCAGCTGTCTCTTTCCTGATTGGCTCTTTTTTTTTAACCAATGACGGTCCTTCTCTTGGCTTGGCTGTGGTCCTGCCCCCTACTCTCCCCCCACCCCCCCCCCGCCCCCCCCCACCTCCTCCTCACCCGACGATGGAATATTATGCTGGCCTCTCTTCACCTTGCCCTGCTTTTACTTGCCCCCCCCCCCCCCCTTTACCTCCCCCCCCCCCACCCACCACCACCACTGCCCCACCTTTCTTCTGAATGTATTCGATTCTCTCTCTCCTTTCATTTTTTCTTCTTTTTTTTTCTTCTTTTTTTCTTTTTAATTGTAGTTGATGGTCAGGTGTGGTGCTCTGTTTCAAACAGGTGGGTGTTTATGGAGTAGCGTATTTGTGAGATAGATCAAGAGAAAGGAGACTTTTGTATGTGGTGGTATGAAGTTTGCCACATATTAGAAAAAGCCACACACCAACACACACACACAACATATATAGATATATATATATATATATATATATATATATCAATGATGTTAAAAGGAGGTTAAAACTCAAGTTAAAATCGACAAATTTTGTTTCTAGCGCGTTGCGCTGTCATCAGATATATATATATATATGATTATATTCATATAATATATATATATATATATAATAAAATGTGCACATTGGTGTCATGTTCACCTCTGGATTGGAAAAAAATTGCAACTGAAAAACTTGAAGGAGGGCAGTTTTGGGGGGAATCGGAATATGAAGGGATCCAAGATTTGACCACCATGAAAATAATGCCACAATCCCTTCAGCATCAAATGGCTCTGATTAAAGGAAAGCAAAAACGCTGGCACCCCTCCCCCTGCCCCCCCCCCCCCCCCCCTCCCCCCTATCCCCTCAGTTGCTGTTCAAGGCTTCCTGGTGCCCCATACTGCCAATGCAAGAAGAGTTAAGTCCCTTCTGATTCAGACTCCTGTTCTTAACCCTATAGCCCCTGTGGGGTAATTATGCTTTAACGAGGCATTGGAGGCAGCTTTAGGTTGTACAAAAGATCAAGAGAAAGGCTTTAGAAACGCATAGGTAATAAACATTTTATTCTTACCAGTCTGGAAAATCTAGGTGCTTTTTTTAAAAATGGGATTTGGTTATGGCAGTTTATGATCTTTTGGAAATTAAGGTCAAACTTGAAGATATGTCATATAACACATCAAAATGTAGGTAAATGCTGTTGAAGTTTGTAATTTCCTAAGAAACCTGAAGAATCTGATTACAGAAAATGTTTCCAGTTGCTGGAAGAGTAGCAGATGAAGAACACAAGAAAAGGGCATGGTATTTTAATAACCAAGCGAGCAAAACGAGTCAAAGAGAATGTGAAATATGCTGGCATTGGGAGAGGGTACAGGTCCAGGACAGCTCGCATCAAAAGGGTTAATGACCAATTCTGTGGAAGCTTTTTTTTTCTCTGTGGGACGATTCTGAAGATTCTCTCATTCACGTGTCTCTCTTTCTTTTTTCGTTTTTTTTTTTTTTTTTTTTTTTTTTGATCGATTCTCATGGGTTGTTTAAATGTTCAGATATTTCAGCATCATGCAACGTGCAATCCTTGTGTCAGCCTCACTAGGTTTCGCCCTGTTCACAGCAAATGAAAACACTGCCGCCTCACATGACCATGGCGCCTCACCCAGTTCCCATCATCCCCACAGCACAGACAGTACTTCCTGGTGGCTATGTGCCCGTCAACGGTATGTATTGCCTCCCTTTTTGTCTTTCTTTTAGTGTTTTGGTCATCCAGGCGTCCTTGGCAATAGCGGTTTGTGTTTATACTCCCCTTTTCTGCTTTTTTCCCCCTTTGACGAGATGATTTCCCTTTGCTTTTGCATGAAGGGCGAACCAGTGAAGTGTTTTTATGCCTTTGTTTGGCACGTCATTGCTTGCAGTTCG
>CM031627.1:44533190-44568615 GCA_018398815.1 Conus ventricosus
TTGGCAGAACCACCCCAGAGGGCGCCTCTGTCGTCTTCACCCATCATCCCCATGGCAACAAGTGTGTGCAGTCCGCAGTGTTGAGACTGTGTACTGTTGCGCTTTTTTTGGTTTGTTTTGTTTTGTTTTGGTGATAATTAACGCTATCAAAACTGAAAGCCATCTTCCCTTGACCAGAAGCCGTTCCGTTGTGAGGTTGTTGCTTTTTCTTTTTTTTTTTTTTTTTTTTTAAAAAGTTAATACCAAAACAGTGCGGTCTGAAGTCGTTGGTTTTGAACAAGCAAACATGCAGTTCACAGTTGCGGTGATGACCTCAGTCTGATGAAGACAAGGACAGAGTGGCAATGTCAGTCCAGTGGAGTTGCGATGATGACCTCAGTCTGATGAAGACAAGGACAGAGTGGCAATGTCAGTCCAGTGGAGTTGCGGTGATGACCTCAGTCTGATGAAGACAAGGACAGAGTGGCAATGTCAGTCCATGGAGTTGCGGTGATGACCTCAGTCTGATGAAGACAAGGACAGAGTGGCAAGTCAGTCCATGGAAGAAGATAGGAGCGAAATAACAGGTGTCAGAAAAGTTGGAAGGGTGCTTCAGGGAGACCCTATCATGTCTGCAGACAGTGCAGCTCACCTAGAACTGGTAATGGAATTGAATGTGAAAAGACATTTGGCATATACAGTATGAAGAAATAGTCAGATGCCCTCAGCGGATTACTGTGGTATTGCCGGCTGTTGTAGATCACAAACACACAGGAGTCCAACCGTGTGTCCCAGGGAGGGAAGTAAGACTAGGCCTCTGAAGATGGAGAACGGCTGACCGAAGAACGGGATCACCACGTCCGACACCCCCTCCCCCCCCCCCCCCCCCCCCCCCCCAAAAAAAGTCAGCAAACAGAAATGCATGAAAGAGGGCGCTGCAGTCATGGAAGAGGGCGCTGCAGTCCACGAAGATTGGAGTAGGAGACGGAGCAGAAGAAGTCATGCGGAAATCGGTTCTCTTCGAGGCAGGAATGGTGGTGCCTGATTTTATAATGCAAAATAATCGTTCAGAGAAGTTTCCACTTCCGCAGCCCATTCAGTTAGTAAGTGCCGTGCAGATTGTACTCCACATCCTTCGGGACACCGACCATTCAGTTAGTAAGTGCTGTGCAGATTGTACTCCACTTCCTTCGGGACACCGACTGTGTTCCACTTCCTCAACCCATTTCAGGACACCGCTGCCTCAGACCAGCGACGCTCCTGGGCTGAAGCTGCCATGAAAAAGTGCTTAGGAAACAGACAATGGGACGAAAGGCACCAGTGTAGTTGTGTTTGGCTGACAGATCAGCCTCAAACTGGGCACAATGAGAACAGATGCATTATTAAGCTTTAGCATAAGGAAAATTTATTTTCCTATGAAAATTAAGCAGCAGCCATTTTGGAAAGGGATGTAATTTTGTAAACGAACAAGCTTCCACAGTATTGACCGTGAATAAGATGCCCAAACCAGGCAGATATGGCTAGTACACACACACACACACACACACACACACACACACACACACACACACACACACACACACACTGACCGTGAAATAGATGGAGTCAGACACCCAAACTGTGCAGATATGGCTACTACACACACACAACATACACAACACAAATACACACACACACACACACACAGAAGATGTTAGACAGCAAAGACCTTTATTACATGAGCTGGCAGACTTGTGAAACGCTCGCCTTTATTTGGTCGGAGGCTTCTTGCGCCTTTTGACATTTTCGTCATCAAAATTCAAATAAATGAATCAACTGAAGGTTGGAAGACTGGTGAAGAGAAAGAGCAACTGGTGAAAAAAGGTATGGATTGTGAAAACATGGATATGCAGACCTGCCAACCATTACGCATTTCGCGTAATTTATTACGCCCAAGTGATAATTCTTACGCCCTTACGCATTTAGCCAAAAAATTACGCATTGAAAGTTTTCAACAAAAACCAAAAAAAAAAAAACGGACGAAAAAATCGGCTTATGTACAGACACGCACGGCGCCGTGCGTATAACCAGTAATCTTCAAGAAGCGTTTCCGGTCATGCGCAGTTCGTTTCACCATCTTTACCATTCAGCGAAGTTGGCGTCTTTTTGAAGTTTAGCTACGAAAACGTCGAAACGTGGAGTGAAAGTTTTGTACAAGATGCGAAAAAGAAAAAACTTGGTCAAAAGTTCCGAAAAGAATACTCGGAAAAGTTCCCCTGCATACGACCTTCGGCTAAAGGTGTAAATTGTGCACGGTGTACCACTTGCGAGTCGGACTTCACAATTTCCAATCGCGGGATGGTGGATGTGAAGCGTCACCTCGAGTCACGCCAGCACATCGATTCCTCTGACGCGCCGAATTCTTCCAGCATCAACACGTTTTTTCAGACTGTAGACACCTCAAAAGAGGATGAAATTAGGAAAAGGGTAATTCGGGCTGAAGCATTGGTTGGCCGGATTTTTCGTCGAGCACAACATCGCTCTTAGCGCAGCCGACCATGCATCCAGCTTTTTACAGGAGCGTTCTCAGATTCGGAGATCGCCAAACAGTTCAAGAGCGTCGAACAAAGACAACACACATTGTAAGGACCCTTCTCATGGAAGGCTTAACTGCTGCTGCATCTCGACTGCAGAATGGACCGTTTGTGTTGGGGATTGATGGAAGTTGGAGGGGGGGGGGGGGGGGGGGGGGGACTAATTCTTTCCTGGGGTGGTGCGATACTTAAAAAAATGACACAATCACCACTGAGCTGATAGCCAACCCCACATGCACAGAATCATCAACAGGGGAGAAAATTTTTAGGTTATGTATTTTCTTAATTTCATGTTCCCAGTTTCTCCATCTTCAAACCCCCCCCCCCCCCCCCCCCCCCCCCCCCCCCCCCCCCCCCCCCCCCCCCCCCCCCCCCCCCCCCCCCCCCCCCCCCCCCCCCCCCCCTCCTCAAGTTCAAATCTTTGCCAAGTCATTACTATCAAGACAGTTGAGTTGTTGACCTGCGCTTGTTTTTTCCCCCCACTATAGATAAGATTGTTTGTGTATTTGTCTGACCTTATTCAAGTTTTAAAGGTTGTGCCAGTCTTGAATAAAAGTTACTTTGTGTTAGGTTTCCTTATAAAATGGGAGCAAACGTTCCCCACTTGTTTACTGTTTATTGTTTACTGTTCCCTGCCTCATTTCATTTCCAATTTTTTAGGTTGTTTCTGGCACACTATCAAGCCTTGGTGTGCCTTACCATGATGGTTTAGGGGATTTGTGGTGTTTCCAGTGTATTCTACATTTTCATAATTTGTAGAGATTTCCTTGTGACACTTAAAAGAAAGCTTGTTTTGAAGAAAGTAAAGTTCACAAAAATTGTGTGAACAATTTCATCACATCGTGTTTGTTTGAAAAAAGGTAAATGTCCGCGCTCGATTACTCTTAGCTCTCAGAAATTACACATTTCTGCCTCACTGAGCTTCAATTCTTACTCATTGGTCTCTTAGGGGTTGGCAGGTCGGATATGGACAAGTTTTGGACTTCATTGTAAAGAGTGTGCTGGAAAGTCGCACTGATTGATGTTCGGAGTTAACATTGGAAGCAGTCTGCAAAGGGTTAATGTGAAAATCATCAGAGCGTCCTAATCATGCAAAGGCAAGTACCCCTGAACAGGGAGGTGGACCTAGAGCACCAGGATCACCACTAAGAAGAAACAGTTGTTCAGCATGACTGGTAACCTGCAACCTGTTGTGAGAAAGAGGGTCGGTGATCACCACTAAGAAGAAACAGTTGTTCAGCATGACTGGTAACCTGCAACCTGTGTGAGAAAGAGGGTCGATGCTGGCCATATCTGACGGAACTCTTTGAGATGAGACTTGACATCGTAGGACATTAAAAAAAATCATCATGGATTCTGGAAGTTTTAAAAATCGAAGTTTGGTGGTTGCGGTGTGTGTGTTTATTTGTTGTGGGTTTTTTTTTTTCTCCTAATTCACAAAATGCAAGTAAAGTTAGAAACTAGTTTGCTACGAAAAGGTTTTCAGGATTTATTGCTGTTACTTTTGAGAAATGAGTGTAATGCTGAAGAAACCATACATGATTTCTGTGTTATTCATACCAGAGTCGGAGTGTATTATAGTCAGTGAGTGTCATGGGGTCTTACCGCCTGATGATGTGGCATATCTATGTTCACTGCATATCGAGGACTGAGTGGCAGTAATAACTGCAAGTGTTTTGTCATTTTCATTGGTCAGTGCTTCAAAGGAGAAATAGAAGAGTATTAATACAGCAACAACCAGTTATTTTTGTCCAGAGCAATGAAACGTCAGGCAGTTGCATAATTGACTTTTGTAAGTTCATTGAATGAATCATGCTGTTTCGTTTTGTTTTTCTATTAGTATGAATTTTGTAACAAGCAGCTGGATTTGTTTCTATTATGCACATTCTTGTCTCTTGTACGGCAACCTTTTCAGTGGTTTCCTTCTATCGAGGCGGTTGTGAATTGACGTCATGTCATGTTTCGAATCACTGTGCTTTGAGCTGTTGATTGACGCGTTTCCGGGTACTTTTTTTCAAACAGAGTGGTCTGGTATCTTTGTTGCTTGGAAGAAAGCATTAACACTAATGCAGTGAATGTACATTTGTTATATGGAGGCTGTTGTGGACAGCTTGGTTTGGTGGTTGCTCCAGTGCTAGAGTATACATATACTGCCGTACTATATTCAGACTCATATGCTATATCAGCGTGGAAATCATGTATTCAGTGGTGTTTTGAAGCTTTTGGTCAAGTCAGATTGTTGTATGCTCTCTGTCTGTCTCTCTCTGCCAGTCTGTCTGTCTGTCTGTCTGTCTGTCTGTCTGTCTCTCTCTCTCTCTCTCTCTCCACCCTGATGTGCCCTCTGCGTCGCTGGGCTATAACAACATTATCTATCTTCTCTCTCTCTCTTTGTTATGTGTAGGGTGAAATGAGAACATCTTTGTCACTATTGAGATTTGGTTAATGCCATTTAATGCAAACGTATGTGATGAAATTTACCAGGGTTTTTTTTATATTTTTTTAATTTTTATTATGATTTGCAAAATGAAAACAACAACAACAGAATCAGAGAGCAGCTATGTCATCAGAGATCCGTTACTAAATTCAGGATATCAGTCAGATTTGATGCGGACTGTCTCACATAACTCCCCCTTCATTTACTGTAGCTCTTAAGACGGTCCCCACGGTGCCAGTCTGGGGTTGTCTTGGATAGATTTGGCAGATGAAACTGTTTCCTTCAGTTAATGACTGGCGGGTTTTTGCTTGGTCTCGGACTCGGCAGTCGCCTATGACTGACCACTTGCAGGGAAGAATTTATGAAAGAACAACGAAGTGGGAGGTTGACCCGGTCGTTTTGCTCTGCATACGTGGTGTGAAGGAACAATGGATCACAAACGGTGCCATTTAGGGAGCAAAATGAAGAAAAGAAAAGAAAAGAAAAAGAAAATCTTCACCAACAAGTGGGCCTGTCAGTAGGGGGGGGGGGGGGGGGGGGGGGGTCAAACAATAAAAATCTCTTCAATTTTTTTGTTTTGTTTTGGAAGAGCTACCCCGCCCCCGCAACTCATCTCAGTAAAGCTGACTTTGTTCTTTCAGGGACAATTTGGTAAGTAAACAGCAGATCGGTTCCCACCTCACACTCCTTAAAGAACAACTGATGTTTTATATGAGGGAAAGAACAGGCTGGAGATGGTTTATCAACACTCCAAAAAGGGGGAGCAGTCAAAGGGAGGCCATCTTAAGGAGAGAGGGGTGGGGGTGGGGGGCTGTTAAGGGAGAAAACTCTTGAGAGACCTGAATTTCTCACAGAGTCATCTGTTAGGACAAGAGAGTTGCAGGACATGGTAGAGTAAGGAGAAGGGTGTTTTTTTTCTCTCCATAAGACAAACCAAGCACACACACACACACACACAAATAAAATCTTGAAAAAGAAGGCAGGGAGGATTGGGGATAGGGGGTAATACGACTCAAGTAGGTCAAAAAGAAATGGCAGGTGGCGTATTATTTCTTGGGGATAGGGGGTAATACAACTCAAGTAGGTCAAAAAGAAATGACAGGTGGCGTATTATTTATTTCAGGTACTGAATCACATATTATTGCCAGTGATTTTGTTTTCTTTCTTTTTTTAAGGTAGCAGGTATTACTGCCAGTGCCCAATGATTTACATTAGGCAGTGGGTTACATATACCTGAAAGTGGAAGGTGATTTATATTAGGCAGTGGTTACATACACCTGGAAGTGGAAGGTGATTTATAGTAGGCAGTGGGTTACATATACCTGAAAGTGGAAGGTGATTTATATTAGGCAGTGGGTTACATGCACCTGAAAGTGGAAGGTGATTTATATTAGGCAGTGGGTCACATAGACCTGAAAGCGGAAGGTGATTTATATTGGCAGTGGGTTACATACACCTGAAAGTGGAAAGTGATTTATATTAGGCAGTGGGTCACATAGACCTGAAAGCGGAAGGTGATTTATATTAGGCAGTGGTTACATACACCTGAAGTGGAAGGTAATTTATATTAGGCAGTGGGTTACATATAGCTGAAAGTGGAAGGTAATTTATATTAGGCAGTAGGTCACATAACTGAAAGCGAAGATGATTTATATTAGGCAGTGATCACTATGCCCACGAGTGGCAGGTGATTATTTTTAGATAGTCGTCAGGCAGCAACTGTAACTGATGGGTTATTTATCTTGGGTTGTTACTGACATGCAAATGCAGGTGACAAGTGACATATTTTAGGTAGCGGGCCAGTGTAAAACAAGTAGCAGGTGATTTATTTTAGGTTGTGGGTCACTGTAACAGCAAGTAGCAGGTGATTTTTTTAGGTTGTGGTCACTGTAACAGCAAGTAGCAGGTGATTTAGTTTTAGGTTGGGAGTCACTGTAACAGCAAGTAGCAGGTGATTTCTTTTAGGTTGTGAGTCACTGTAACAGCAAGTAGCAGGTGATTTATTTTAGGTTGTAGGTCACTTAACAGCAAGTAGCAGGTGATTTTTTTAGGTTGGGAGTCACTGTAACAGCAAGTAGCAGGTGATTTATTTTAGTTGGGAGTCACTGTAACAGCAAGTAGCAGGTGATTTATTTTAGGTTGGGAGTCACTGTAACAGCAAGTAGCAGGTGATTTATTTTAGGTTGGAGTCACTGTAACAGCAGGAACATGTGATTTATTTAGGTTGGGAGTCACTGTAACAGCAAGTAATGTGTGATTTGTGTTTAAGTTGTGGTCACTATAACAGCAAGTACTGTGTGATTTATTGTTGGTAGCTTGATAGCCAAAGCTGCAAGTAGCAGGAGATTTATTTTCGATTGTGGGCCACATGTAACTGAAAATGGCTAGTTATTTTCGATTGTGGGCCACATGTAACTGAAAATGGCTAGTTGTTTTAGATTGTGGGCCACATGTAACTGAAAATGGCTAGTTTTTTAGATTGTGGGCCACAGTAACTGAAAATGGCTAGTTGTTTTAGATTGTGGGCCACATGTAACTGAAAATGGCTAGTTGTTTTAGATTGTGGGCCACATGTAACTGAAAATGGCTAGTTATTTTAGATTGTGGGCCACATGTAACTGAAAATGGCTAGTTGTTTTAGATAGTGGGCCACATGTAACTGAAAATGGCTAGTTATTTTAGATAGTGGGCCACATGTAACTGAAAATGGCTGGTCGTTTTAGATAGTGGGCCACATGTAACTGAAAATGGCTAGTTGTTTTAGATAGTGGGGCACACATAACTAAAAAGTGGCTGGTTGTTTTAGATAGTGGTGACATCACACACACACACACACCAACAACACATTATATATATATATATATATATATATATAAATATATATATAATATATATATATATATATATATATATAAAATAGTCCAAATAAAAATATATATATATATATATAAATTAGAGTCAAAATAATATATATGGCAGGCGATATATATATATATGGCAGGCGATATATATATATGGCAGCGATATTACTTTGGATGGTGGGTTACATATAAGTGCAAGCGACAGGCGATTGACTTTAGGAAGAGGTCCCATATTTTTTTAGGAAAATAGGATCTACAGCTGTTATGTTACAGCGAGAGACAGTTGATTAATTTTAGGTGATAATTCACAGTTAGTTACAGTTGACGGGTTTTTCATTTAAAGTTGTGGTCGCATATTGATTTAGTGAACGATGATTATTGTAGGTCACAGGTCACATTTCTCGCAAGGGCAGGTAATGGAGGTAGCAGGTCACATGCTGCCGCAGTGTGCTGTTGATGTATTTCAGGCACTGGTCACCTGTAAATAACTTAAGTGACAGTTGAGTTTTTGTAAGCAGCATCTCTCAAATACTTGCAGTTGGGCAATTGCTGTAGGGGATGGATCAGGTATCATCAGACCCGACAGGTGATTTATTCCAGGTAGTGGGTCTCCTATATTATAGCCACAGTTGACAGTCGTTTAGACCATGAAGTTGGAATATGTATATAACTGCCAGTCATGGATGGGTTATTGAGGATGTGGTCACATATAACTGCCAGTCGTGGGTGGTTTATTGAGGATGTGGGTCATATATAACTGCCAGTCATGGGTGGTTTATTGAGGATGGTGGGTCACATATAACTGCCAGTCGTGGTGGTTTATTGAGGATGGTGGGTCACATATAACTGCCAGTCGTGGATGGTTTTTTGAGGATGGTGGGTCACATATAACTGCCAGTCGTGGGTGGTTTATTGAGGATGGTGGGTCACATATAACTGCCAGTCGTGGGTGGTTTATTGTACTTGGTGGGTCAGAAGCAACTGCTCATGACAGATCATAATGTCCTCTTTGGAACGGAGGGCAGACTAGTAAATTAACGAAATCGAATCCGAAATGACGATTTCATCGGAGAAGTCTGAATCAGGAATGGCGCTGTTCGGCAGCCATTGTCATTCAGGACCATGTATGTGTATGCTGTGGTGATGCATCGGCGCTGAAGACTCGGCAGAGCATCTCTCAGTCCATTGCCTCCTCTTAAATGCTTGGGAAAAAAAGCTATGTGAATTTCACTGTGGTAACAGTTGTGACTTGTATTTAAACATGTACTCGGAGTGGTTTGCTGTGACTGTCTTGTATCCTTGGTGAGTTTGCCCAGTCTCTCCACATGATAATCCCTGCATGCTCTTAGTGTTGAGGTAGTTAGTTGTTCTTCTATCCGGTACCGAGGTAGTGTCATGGAAAATGGCAAACATTTCAGTGATGGCGCAGAGTCTTTCCTTGCTACATTCCCCATCGACACTGACCCCAATGTTGTCTTGATCCCAGTCGTCCAGCAGAAAGCACCCCACTCCTCTATAATTGGGAGCAGTGTACCAACCACACTATGCCCCTGTTCGCTCCATGTGTATAATGTGTACCACGCTATGGCCTGGTTCGCTCCATGTGTATATATGTGTACCACGCTATGCCTGGTTCACTATCCATGTGTCTGTGGCGCCTAGGTCGGAACAACATGCCCTATGAAACGACCAGCGAGCAGTCTCCCTCATAAAAAAAAAAGCGTAAAAAATTATGTCTTGTGACTTGTAGTAAACCCTCACCCTTGTTGTAGATGGATCGCAGCTGGTGTAGTGACTACAATTCCCATCTGTGGAGTGTAATCCTAGAGTGACCACAACCCATTCAACCAAGTGCAGATGTATTTTCCCACCTTCAACCTTGTTATTACGCCTGCCTTTTTGTCACAGTGCAAAATGAAGATGAAAACATGCATGAAGACAACAAAATGTGAACTCATGGATCAATTGGTGTATATAGTCTGCTTGAAGAGAAGAATATAAGTTATGACACGGAGGTTAATGGGTTGTTTGTGATCATGTATAGTGTCTGAAAGATGCATACGCTGTGTACTGTGATAGTGTGTATTTTATAATGGCGGCCTATGTCGGGTACACTTGAAGTGTTGCTTTAGTGTGATGTTTCCTTGATTTTCTTTGTTTCTTCTGCTCAATACATTTGTACAAAAAAAAGAAGCAGTTGATTTATTTTTGTATCTTTGATGGGGCGCAATTAAGGCATTGATTTTCTTTTTACTCTTATCGCACACACATGGCACTGTATTTGACATTCACATTGATTGAGAGTGTCTTCTTGCTCTTTTGTCTTTGATATTGTTAAGTTACTTTGTATCTAGCAATATTGAGATGGTGAGAGACAATAATTGCATGGGTGTGTGTGTGTGTGTGTGTTGTGTGTTTTTGGGGTGTGTGTGTGTGTGTTTTGTGTGTTTTATGTGTGTGTGTGTGTGTGTGTGTGTGTGTTGTGTTGTGTGGTTTGTGAAAAGGCTATCTGAATTTAATGTCTGTATGTTAGTTGTTGTTTGTCTATCCTTTTCATTGCTCACTATGAAGCATATTGCTATTTTGCATGTGCATTCAGAGCACATTACAGGATAGTGTATGCTTTGTTTATCTAAGATTGGTTTTTAATTTTTCTTTTTAATCATGCCAACTGGCGATATCAAGTGAAGAAAAACTTCTTACTGTTTGTTTCGCAACGTTTTAACTTTTTGTTTTTCAACATTTGCTTCCCAACATTCAAATTAAGGTTTCTCAGCGGGGTTTTTTTTTCCAAACATTTTCAACTTTTTTGTTTGTAATTTTGCAATGTTTTGGTGATTTTGCTTTTCACATCATAACCACATGTGTAAAATGTCACCAGCAGTGATGATGATGTTTGAAGTGATGTTTCCTAAATTTATCTCAATTCAAGATTTTTACTTTGATTTCCGAGCAAACATTTATGTGTTGTTGTGTTCCACCATTTGTGTTGTTTTCGTCAGGTATTGTCTTTGCTGTGTTCTGAATCCATGTGGATGTCATATGATTAGTTGGGAATGAAAAGTCTGTCAATTGCCCTTTGGGAGACATGTACTAATGACATGTTATGTTTCTCTGTTTTTTCTAGCTTACCTACAGTTGTCTTTTATAGATAAGTCACTTTTTTTCTGCATGCACTTTTGGCATGATTGTAATCTGGCCCTTTTTGAGTGTGCTCAAATTTCACCTGCAAAAGGCCACGGGGAAAAAAAAAAAAATATGAACTGACGAAAGTGTGTGGTAACACCAAAGTCTTTTTGTTTGTTTTTTTTTTCTTCTTTAAACTTCACCCCCGCCCACGCCGACACTGTTCTGCTTTCTGTGTACCATACACTGATAAGAATGGGTGTATTCTTTATTCCGTTACCTGCCCTTTCTTTGCCCTCCATTTTAACCCCCTGTCCACACTGGTTAAACCACTATTGTGTAAGGTGTGTTAACACCGTGCCATCACTTTTCTTTTTTTTTCATATCGTCGCTTTTAGTATGTTTAACATGGTTGACCACCATCTTTATTTTTGTTGGCTACTTTCAAACATTTTCATCAGTTTCTTTTTAATCTTGGTCGACGTAAAGCTACAGATTGTTTTTTGGTAAAGGATCAACTCTTGTTTCCCAGATAGCGTCGTCACTGTTGTTAGCATTGTTTAAAGTGAAGGAGCATGCTTTTCAGGAAAGGTTTGTTAATTGTAAGGGTTCATGTGGCTGTTGATGGCAGTTTTGCTTTTAAAGCTGTTAGCGCCTTCAGGAATCTCTCTCTCTTCTCCCTCTCCCTCTGTCTCTCTCATCTTCCTCTGTCTCATTCTCTCTCTCTCTCTCTCTCTCTTCTCTCTCTCTCTCTCTCTCTCTCCTCTCTCTCTCTCTCTCTCTCTTCTTTCTCTCAAAAAAGTGGAATATGTTTCATGCTCTTTTTTATCACTGAAAGTTTGCTGTAAAGAAATGCCTAAAGGTAATTGAAGCTCATTTAAGTCACCGAAATAATTTGCCAAGAATATATATTTAGAAATGAAGATGTCTTCTGATTTATTACAGTGCAGTAGATAAGACCCATAATGAAATGTTAAACTGCGAACCAATCCTGGTTAAGTTTAAGAGTTGATGATGTAGATCGAAAAAGTCAGAATCTGTCATAGTGGTTTTATGTTGACTGTCATTTCCTGGCTCTGCAGTTGTAGAGCCATGTAAATGAGCACATGATTCTCGATGTGAATTCCTTGGTGTTCTGCCCCCCCCCCCCCCCCCCCCCCCCCCCCCTTGAACCTTTCCACCATTGGCCACCCCCGCTCTCTATCCACAGTACTTGCATTACTCAATGGCAGTTGAACGCAATGAATCTCATTGGTCTCGGGGAAATTGGAGACGACCTTTGCACCTCTTTTGACCTCACACGAAGGTGGTTCTCTTTGAAAGGGAGGCGTTTTTTTGTTTCGTTAATCCAGTCAAGCATATTGCAGACATACCCTGCTTATATGATTTTGAATTTCAGATAAATCCTTGAACATTTGTTTCCCCTACATTTCTGCTAGAAAATCCCTTGACTCTGTCATCTGTATTAGAGACTGCTTATATATATATACAATGAAGCAAGGATCAAGATAAAGTCATTGCAACTTTAACCACTTGCTGACCCGTTCCCATGTGAAGATCTTTGCCTGTTGCAAAGAGTTCATGCCACAGGCGTCGTGCCCAGCCAGCAGAGTTTTGGATTCTTCCTCCAATGGGGAGGTGCTGGACGGTGTATAAACTGTCAGACATTGGAGACTTTTGCAGCCACTGTCACAACTGAAAACTTCTTGAGCAATGCAAGTAAACCAGTGGTGCTACACATGTGTGAATGTGTTGGTTGCTATTTTGTTTTTACAAAATTATATATATATATACATTTGTGTGTATGTGTTTTGTGTCTGCGTGTGCATTTTACGAGTGCTCACATGTTTGTAATATTGCTGAGGAGTTGATCGAACCAACTTATTTTCATAACACGGCTTTGAACTAAAAGCTTACACACATTCTGTTTTAAGAAAAGAGAATATTTAAGAAACGTTTGTGATACATGAAATATCCCGTTTCAGTAATTCTTGATCCAGGTGGTTTCCACACGCATAGTTTGCACAGGATGAGATTCATTTTTAGTGTTGTAGTAGTTTTGGGGATAAAAGCAAGAAAGCAATGAAGACACAGAAAGAGAATGAGGGAGAGCTGATTGGAGGCAGTTGGTGAAAGCCGAAGCTGATGCTGCTGAGAGGAGTGATGCTGACTTTCAGACTGGGAGTCAGGGGATGGAGTGTGGAAGTGTGCTGTTTGGGGTGTGCTCCTTCCCTCTGTGCATGCTCCATGCGCTTTGGCGTCTCTCCCGCTGGCAGGGCGGTGCCAAGTGATCTTTCTGGCTTCCACAACTACCGTCAGTGTTGGACCACAAGGCATTTCAAATTATAGCATATACCGCTTTGAATATGAAGTAGAAAACTGTGTCGTTCGTGAATAAGACACTTTTTGAAATGCAACATGGTTTCATTGGACAGTAAGTGAAACGGCAAATCCGAAATTTGCCGGAAGTGCAGGACTATGTAGAAACTGAGTATTTCTGTAGGGCATAGAGCCTAATCGTTGCAGCGGTCCTGTTGTGCTGTATGATGTCCACTAGGGATGACCCATGCTTTGAGGGAATCGACACAGATCCTGATTAAGCAAAGGTAAGGTTTCTCCCAGTTGTCCATCTTGTGACCAGACATGATAAAAAATGCCTAGGCTCAGAATGAGGGCGCTTATGTCCGAAATTGTGAGGGGGAAAAGTGCTGCCTTATGTTCCAGGATTACGTCTGTGTATGTGACGGGTTTCACTTCCTCTTTACAGTGACCTCGAAACGGATGGAAAAAAAAAAGAAATGACCATGTTACTGTGCCAGACTACAGGGCGCTGCATTGCGTATTGAAAGTGTTTCGGGTGGGAAATGTTTAACTCTATCGTTCAGGTTGTTGTTGTTTTCAGTGTTCTCGTTGTATTTTACATTGTTGTTCAGTGTGAAAGGGGCGGTGGAAGACTGGGAGAAGATCGATGAGGTTTGGCAGTCAGTGGAGTGTGTGTGACTATGTTGTGTGTATGTATCTAAGATTTGATGAGACGTTGTGGTGGGATGTGTAGAATGTCGACTATGATTCGTAGCACGTGTTCCTCACTATTATTGTTCAAACATGTCTGTGCGTCATGAACAGATTGGTTTGGAGATGTTTCAATTGAAATTGTTGTGTTATTTTGATTCATATATTTTTGTATGCAAGTGAATTAATTTCTTTTCATTGTATACAACTCACTGTGTCAACAAAGCAATGGCATTTACTATTGAACATTTTATGTGGGTGTATATGTCTAAAACATTTATTTCTTGTGTGTGATTTCATATTATTGCTTGTATCAGAAAAGCCTTTTTTTTTAACTTAATATCATCTAAGCTCGTTTATTTCTCTCTGGAATATTTTTGGATGTACTATACATTTTTCTTTATTTGACAAGAATATGCTGGTGAACATAAAACATTTGTTACCCACTGAGCAGCAGCCAGGTCTGAGCCATTTATTGGGGAGCGATATGAAATGTCGGGAAAATTATCCCAGTGGAAAGGGAGCCAGACATCCTGCTTAGAATCCTGGAAGACAATGTCTGGTATTAATGTCTCACTGTCAGAGGTGTGATTCATTGCTGACATCATTGTGCGTTCTGGTGAGCCAGGGCACCCCATTGTGTTGTTGTTAGCATCAGTACTTAACGGAGGCAGTGTAGAAATATTCTGTGCATGCAGTACAGGTACCCAAACCATTGTGAACTGTTTCATGAGAAAATGGATTGCTGGGAATGCTTAGAAAGAAAAACGAAAATTTCAGTGTGTGTATCTTTGATTGGAGTTGTATGACAATAAAAGAAAAGGGTGTATATGTGAGAGAGGATGCAGGTAGCGCATATGTGCAGTTATGTGATGTTGGTGATAACATTTCCTCTCTGAACTCGAAAAAGATTTTGCCTGTTTTAAAGCCATTGAAATGAAGTAATGGAAGGTTGGTCATGTCGGTTGTTTTGATCTCATAAACCACCGCCTTGTGACAACATCTAGCTTGTTTTCAGACGTCATTCAGATAAGTGAGCCAACACGGTAAACAAGAATGCCAAAGAGCACAAAGAGCCTCAAGGTCATAACATGGAAGTTAATTGTCTGATCACGCTTTTGGCACCAGCAGAGAGAGAAAAGATTGGCTGTCAACCTACATGCACATTGGAAATGAAATGAGGCAGGGAACAGTAAACGGTAAACATGCACATTGTCTTTATGACAAAGCTTGCAGTCTTTAAATGAAAACAGTCTCTTGCACAAGCTTTTCTGCATTCATTCTCCCGAGCCATCTGTCTCCACTTGGTTTTTTTTTTCCCCGAGTCTGACTGACGAGACATGGAATTTAATGTTGCAGGAGGCTGAGACGATGAATAGAGCAGCAAAGTTGACAAGAGATTGTTTTGATCACACAGTGTTGTTTTTGGACTCGATCAACCTTACAAACCAGAGAGTCTCCTTGATGGGGTGTCTCAAGATGCCGTGTGGTTTGGAGCATTAGTCAGGCAAATGAATAGTTGTGGACTGCTGTACTCGTTTCATTGTTCAGAACAATTTAGTTTTTGTTGTTGATACTGTTACTGTGGGAACAACTGAAGACAGATCATGACAAAATAATCACATGACTTCGGTAGCAAGCAGAAAAAGACAGCCACAGGTGATGCTTCGACTCGAAGAAGAGTTTCTGAACACGTGGCATGGGAGCGAGGGACAGGGTTCCCCTCTAAACCCCCTACCCCCTTCCCAGACTTTTTTTTTTTCTTTTTCTTTTTTTTTGTATGTAGATTATTGAATTTTTCCCTTTCAGTAAAGTTAGATTATATAGTCCTGTAACCTAATAGAATATCTTTGCCATAACATGTAGTCTCAGGTTTTCCTTCTTTTTTTTTTTTCAGCATGTGAACTGGGAAAAGTAAGGAAATCTGCAAGTCGCCTAAAAAAAAAAAAAAAAAAAAAAAAAAAAAAAAAAAAACCGCCTTTAATGACATCACGTAGTTGTCGATCATAGCTTTCTCCTCTTTGTCTCTGTCATCCCCAATCCATTTGTTTTTATTCTGTGTCTTTTTTTTTTTTAATGAATAGTGTATTATGACCATCCTGCAATATATATATACATATATATCAACCTCCCCTTGCCGCTTGGTGTGTGTGTGTGTGTGTGTTTTTAACATTTGTCTGTTGTCCTTATCCGTTTTTCTCTCCCTCCCCCCCCCCCCCCCCCCTCGCTCTGTTAACATTGGTCTTTAGTTGGTTTTCTTTTTTTTTTTTTCCTTTTTGTGCACTCAATTGTCTTATACACGTACCCTTCTCCGCAGCCATTACTCTTCCCTGTGTTGGATGTCATGGATGTGTATGTTGCGCAGCAGAAGCCCTCGTTTAAGGAGGGAGCTCTCCCCCCCCCCCCCTTTTTTTTTTTGCACTCTTTGCTATTTTTAACTGTGTCTCCTTCCCAGCCTCACACTTGTTATGGAGTAACCTCCCTTCCCCCACCCTGATCCTTCACCCTCCACTGCCACACTGCCACCACCACCACCACCACCACCACGTTTCCTTGCGCCAGTACTACACGGCAAACTTTGCCACTGTCCGCATGATCTGTCTTTGGTTGGAATTTTTTTTTTATTATATATAACTCTTCCTTATGTATTCATATAGCCAGGATTTTTTTTTTTTGTTCTCTTGTCACAGTGGATTTGTGTTTTTTTGTCTAATACATTTTTTTTCTCCTTCCTTCCCCTCCTTCCTCCTCCTCCTGCCTTTCCCCCCTCTCCTCTCCCCTTCTCCTGCCACCTTTTTACCTCCCTTTTTTTTTGCTCTCTCCCCCCTCCCTCCCTCCCCCCCCCCCATTTCTTCTTCAGCATGGAGTTGCATAAAGCCCTGACCCTTGTTGACCCGACCTCCACCCCTCCAGTGACCACGACCTCCCTGACCCCCATGCACCCTGCCCCCCAACAGCCGCCGCCTCCTCACCCTGCTCACCCCCACCATGCGCCGATGGCCTTTCCCCTCCAGCCGTTGACGGTCAAGGCAGCCGCGGCCCCCATCACCTACATCAGCGGCTATGGGCCCATGGGGTTGGTGGACCCAGTGGCCACGTCAGCGGCAGCGGCGGGGACGTTGGCGGCCGTGGAGCGCAAGGCGCTGACGACCAAGCTGAGGGTGGCGGTGACGGCGGGCCCGCTGAAGGCAGCAGACAGGCCCAAGTTTGCTCCGTACTAACGCCTCCCTCAGTGTCTGTCCTGTGGCTGGCTGTCGTCGGCTCCCTCAGTGTCTGTCCTGTGGCTGTCTGTCATCGGCCCCTTACTGTGTACCATGCTTTCCTTTGGCTGTCCTCCCAGTCTGTACTGTAGGGCTGCTGTTGTTGTTGTTGTTTTTTGTTTTTGTTTTTTTGACCAGGCCAGCAGTATATCTTTGTGGCTGTAGTCTTGGCTGGATGGGGCTTTTGGCCGTCAGTGTGACAGAGGGGGCACGTTTGTCAGAAGCTTGTGCTCGTGACACCAGTTTGGTGAAGCACATGGGGTTTTTTGGGGGGGTGGGGGGTGGGAGCAGTTTTGTTTTGTAACCTCCAGTCTGTGGAGTGTTGACACCTTGGCTCTTTTGTCTGGAAAGGAAAGGAAACAAATAATGTGACTGGGAACTGCTGTGTTGGTGATCGTCACCATGCATGAACTTCTGACAAACTTGCCCGTCTCCTTGCTGTACCCGAGGAAGAAAATCCTATTGGGTGACATGGTTCCTCTTGTCTTCTTCTGACAAGTTTTTTTTCCCTTCCTTTCCTTCTGATTGTTCCTATTCTCTGGCAAATGTCTGAATGAAAATGTCACCACTGAGAAGACACACACTTAGCTGGGTGAAGAGATGCCCAATGTTTTAAAAGCATCAAAGTAAAGGAAGTTTAGGAATGCCCCATGGAGCTTGGGAATATGGAAATCTATTCACGGGGGGAAGAGGAGAGGAGCCGAGGGGTAGGATGGAAGGAAGGGAGGAAAGAGTGTGACCTTGTGATTTGGTAAGAGAGGAGGAGTTCCATTTTGAGTCTTCAGGTGAAGCAAGAACCATGAGAAATCAGACTTGGACATTTGCAACAATTTAGGCCACAACCGAGGGCCAAGAAGAGAGGGAAGTCATTGCTGATGGGATCCTTAATCAATACTCCCTGGGAGTTGGGGGGGGGGAGAGGTTGGAGACACAGACTGGCTTTTATCAGCTGATGTTTTGAGACTAGTCATTCACATTTTGCAAGGTCACAAACCATGGAGGGAAGCTGCCGAGCGGGACAGAGCTCTGGCGGTGGATGTTTCAGAATGGTGGAGAGAGGAACAGGCCGTGCCGGCTTGTTGGAGATATTCCAGTTATTCATTTCTTTGTTCTCTCATTAACAGTGTAGTCAGTCTTAATCCTGGCGGATTTTTTTGTTTAGTTTTTTTCTTCGTCTTTGTTTTGGGGTAGAGAGGAATGTGTGTGTACTTTTGTGTGTTTGGGGTTGGGTGGGAGGGGAGGGGAGGGAGGGGGTTGGTGTCCTCACCTTCTTGCAGCATTATGGAAGACGGGCAGGTAGATTCAAGCAACAGTCAGTCTTATTCAGTGTCACGTGTGGTGATATCGATCGCGCCAAGAGTAGAAGGGAAAAAGTGCAGAAAGTGCGTTTGCTGGAAGAATTTGAAAAAGAAAAAGAAACAAGAGCTCAAATTGAATAACTGGAACCGACAAAAAGTGTATGGAGGCATGCACTGTTTAACAACTTTTCCGTCATAAATGAGAATGACTTTATAAAAGCAGATTTATTTTATAAAGTAAAGAGAAAGACATAGATTAAATCATGAAATCGTATGCTGACACCATTTGGGGACCATTGAATTCTCTCTTATTGTGAGTACATTGTGAGGTGTCTGGCCCCGACAGAGGCAGCAGCCTTCCAGAACTGAATGACAGAAGAATTGGACGGAAGTCCTTGAATGGAGGCAGCGGAAGAGAACACGAAGTCATCCACACCGACTGAAGATGAAGGGGGACGGGGTGGAAGGGAACACACACTGAAATGTGAGTGGATGGATACAGGGATATCTGTGAGTAGAAGTGGGCGTTACAAATTGCAGAAGGAAGCGGAAAGGTGCTTTGGAACCAGTGAGAAAGGACACACCGCCAGAACGTTTCACTGCATCTCAAGGCAGTATATAAGATTTCACATCTGTTATTTTGCAGTTCACAACATTCAGTTTTTTTTCTTCGAAGAAAATCGCAAACAAATCAGTAATGATGTTACAGATGAAGATTCGAAAATTGTGCTGAAAACATGCGATAGAAGATAGTGATTAATTAAAGGAATATAAAGGGCTTTCCCAAGGTGTGGTTGTTGTAACTATTGGAAATCTGTTTTTTCTGATTTTAGTTCTGTATAAAAGACACATGTAGGTTCTGAACAATTCACAATGTAAAGATAACAAAAACTGAAGTAGTGGTTGTTTCTCCACCAAGGGAAATAACTGTGCCAGGAGATTTGTTGCCGGATGAATTAGGACTCGGTGGATGTGTGGCCGATTCCCTGCCGCAATCACAAGTTCGCAAAATTGGATGAATCATGAAGCCCAACGTATGTATTTACTTATATAAAGAAAAAGCACACACGCACACGCACACACCACACACACACACACACAACACAGTTTCTAGTTCACCTTCTTTCCATTTAAAACCCCACTTAATCTTTCATACAAAAAAATGATGAAAATTGTATTAAATGGCGATTGGTCACAAAGGTTTACCTTTCGAGTTATGGTCAGCATGATTTTCAACTCCTTGCACCAAAAAGAGTCGCATCATCTGATTGATCAACAGTACTGCTACTGTGTCCACTCTCTTTAGCAGCATGTGCCAACCAGAGTTGACTTGGTTTTCTTCAAACACCTAAATGCCTTCATTTTGGGTGTTTTTTTTTTAATCCAGACTTTACAAAGTCATTTTCATAATGATGGAAGAGTTGCTTACTTTCATGTTCGTCGCAACTTACTTTTGCAGTAATTCTGTTCCTAGCGGGAAGAGCTGGTTGATCATTGACAACAAAAATGGAATTCAGCAGTGATGTAAATTTTAAAAGAAAAGAAAAAAGCAAAACAAAAACCGGGTATCAAATAGAGAAAATTGGTTTTGAGTGGATTAAAAGCCAATGGATTTGGTTTAGTGGCGAGGAATGGAAATTGGTTGAGAAGGGTTTTTTTTTTTTGTTTTTTTTTTTCTTTTTTTCTTTTTTTTAAGGCAAAGGATGGGTGCAAAGACTTCCTACCTACCTGTTTGAGGTGTCCTTCCTACTGGGTTGTGAGATGGAAACCTTACTCCATTCTGTTCCATGATGTGTACATAGCTCATGTTGATGATGTGTTAGATGTTTCACGTGTTTCTTGTTGGACAGAATTTCATGGTGTTGTCTGCTGCACAGTGGCGAGTCCCTCCCCCTCTCAGCCTAGACACGATAGTCGTGTTCTTCTCATCAGTCATCTAGCCACAGTGGCAAGTCCCTCCCCCTCTCCCCCTAGACACGATAGGTCGTGTTCTTCTCATCAGTCATCTAGCCACAGGGGACTAGCTCGGCACATGACTTATGGTAGCTATGTTGCTGCATTGCAGTGCTACACACATGTAATAGTAGCTAGCGTACATGCGTGCTCGCACGCTCCCCATACTCTTTGACACAGACGCATACTCCAGAATTTCGAAAGGTGTGTTGTTCTGTACTTCCCCATGGACCTGAACCTTTTTGTCGTCGATATGAACAATGGATAGAATGACCTTTGTGTTCTCCATCTGATGCATTGTCTTCTGGATGAAAGACCGGACAATCTTTGGGAGGACGACTCGATCCAAACAGCCAGAGCCGATTGCATGTTGATTAGGTCAAAGTGTCTGGGTAACCACGGACCAATTCCTGGTCCTCGGGGGCGACTTGCTGCTCCAGACTCCTCCCTTTTCATCGTCCTTCCCCCATGGCTTGCCATTGGTGAGAGTTTAGCTTGTGTGACTTCTGTATCCATCAGTAAGTAGACACATCCATCTTATTGATTCCACCTTTTTTTTGGTTTTAGGGCAGATTGACACCATTACCAACTGCTCATTACAACTTTTTTTAGATATGACGAAATGTTCTTCTCAAGGAAATAAGTTTCAAAATGAGCAAGTATCCAGCGGCGTTCTTTCATGATACTCCCCCTGTGCATCCAATCTTATCCGCACATAAGTTCAACACTGTTCTTGCTGAAGAACAGATTCATTGTGACCAGAAAAGACTGATGATACAGGACATTTTCAAGGGAGAAACACACGCACACACACCAGAGGATGTTTTCAAGGAGACGGAGAAAACGCATGACACACACACACACACACGACACACACACACACGCACACGCACACACAAGAGGATGTTTTCAAGGGACAGAGAGAAAGCGCACATGCACACCACGACACACACACAACACACACACCACACCACACACACACACACACACACACACACACAGAGATGTTTTCAAGGGACAGAGAGAAACGCGCAACACACACAGCAGAAAGATGTTTTCAAGGAGACGACAGAAACACACGCACACACACACACACACACACACACACACACACACACACACACACACACAGAGGATGTTTTCAAGGGGACAGAGAGAAAACCACACACACACACACACACACACACACACACACACACACACACACACACACAACACAACACACACACAACGCACATGAGGAGGTCACTGAACATCAGATGTTGCGGAAGCCAACATGTTGAAGTGAGTGAATCGGTCACGGCTTTACACCGTTCAGAGTGTTGACGCTAACAACGATGACGAAGATCTGGCAGTTGGGAAGCGGAGGGAGATGTAGGAGTCCAATTGCTGGTGAGATTCTGTCTTGGAACTTCAGTCATCTTTGTCTCTTCCCATAGCATGGCTTCTCATTAACAACTAGTGTAGAGTGTTTTACCACGTACTGGAGTTTTTTTTTTATTGTTGTTTTTTTTTTTTTAAATTCCATCACGTGCAATAGAATATGCTCTTTGTATTCATGGTTGTTTATTGATGTCATCCAGAAGATCGAACAGTTCAGTTTTCACATGATGATGCTGTATGAAATGTTAAAAAATAAAAAATAAAAAAAAATAAGGGAGGCAACTAGTGCTGACCTTTTCTCTGCCAACTTTGCCTGGCGGCAAAGGCCCAGCAGCCATGTTTGTTTGTGTCTCTTCAGTCAGTGGGTGTTTTCCATGGTTACAGCCTCTAAGTATGTTCAGTCAGTGGGTGTTTTCCATGATTACAGCCTCTAAGTATTATTGTGTTCATAGTGTGTTTCGTCCACTGTCTGTGATGTGCTTAGTGTTGTGACAGCGAGTCAATGTGTTCATCAGTGTGCTGGTCGTCACACATGTTCAAGTGTTTGTATAGTTATTTCAGCAATAGTCTGCGTCGAGTGGTGTCGACAGTGTTGATGACCTCTGCAGTCTGCCGTTGCAATAAAAACAGAAATATATCTATATTTACAGGCTTGGAATACTATTGGCCATAATCTCTCATGACCACAAAGGTTCTGATCATTCATAGGAGTGTGTGTCAAGAAGTCCTGATGGTCGTCCGCCATAATGACCGTCAGCTCATCCATCAGGTCACACAACACAGTCTGCCGTACCTCACGAGACAATAGCCAGGTGATTTCAGTGAAATTAACGAGTTAATGCATTCATCTTTTTTGCTCATCAGCAATGTGATTTCATGGCTCACACACACACACCATCCTGCTGTCAAATAATAAAGGTCCTCTTTCTTTGCTCATCAGCAATGTGATTTCATGGCTGACCGCACTACCATCTTGCTGTCAAATAATAAAGGTCCTCTTTTTTTGCTCATCAGCAATGTGATTTCATGGCTCGCACACACACCATCTTGCTGTCAAATAATAAAGGTCCTCTTTCTTTGCTCATCAGCAATGTGATTTCATGGCTCGCACACACACCATCTTGCTGTCAAATAATAAAGGTCCTCTTTCTTTGCCTGGTTGGCATTCTTAACCCTTTTGGAGTTGTTGTTTTTTCCTTCAATGTTTGCAATTTATGTACAAAAGGAAGATGAAAAAGCTGATAAGAAGTTCCATGTAAAACTGTAAAAGAAGGGGCAAATGGTGATATTGGTGATCAAAGCTATACTAGATGAACAACATCAAGCAGCGAAAAAGAGTTCATGCAATAAAACCAGATGCACATTAGCCATGCTCATTCCAGATCCGAAACTATCCAGCACAGCTTTGTTTTTGCGCTATGACATGATAGAAGCCGATACGAAGATGTCGCTGAGGAATAGATGTCTTCTACACTTTTTAAACGACAGAAACCTCAGAACTGTGAAATAGTTCTGCATTGCAGGTGGTCTTCCCCACCCCTTTTAACCAGGACAGTGATGTAGCCCTGGGGTCCTGCAATAGATCTCCATCATGGCTATTACCCACCCTTTTAACCAGGACAGTGATGTAGCCCTGGGGTCCTGCAATAGATCTCCATCATGGCTATTGCCTACAGGGACTCTTAACAGCACATGGTGAGAGGGGAACAGGATGATATCATGCAGGAGAATCAGTAGCTACTTTGGGATTCTTCTGTAGGGATCCATGGCACATTCAGTTCATTTGTTCTGTCAGAGTTCTCCATCTGAATATGGCTTTGCCATCTCATCAGGAAAACGTCGCCGTGGAAGCCAACACTTTGAACCTGCTGTGGTTCACTGTTTCCTCCACCTGAAAAGAGGGATCTGGCTGTGTACAATGACTTGCTTACAAAGACAAACAAAAGGCACAGTCCGCTGTTTATACCTAAAGTGGTCCAGCTTATACGCTTTGCTTGTTTTGCTGTGTGATGGGAGTCACTTTAAGTCATATGTAAGTTGACTTCACTGACTAAATTGTTGCAAATGGCATTAATGGTATGAGGGAGTGGATGGTTAATTTTCTGGGAAAAATTTCCAAGACAACTCCTGAAAAGCTGTATTCAAGAAGTTGAATCTTAGAATAGAAACGGATCCAAAATGCGACATTTTTTGCTCGAAAGTTTCCTCTGTTGATCTCCCCTGATATCATATCTGTTCCGTTTGTGTTTATAAACATATCAGTTTGATTCAGTAAAATAAAATAAAAATAGGAAGGTAGGTTAGCATATCAACACAATCATCCCATATCAAGTAGTCCAATATTCGCCAAATGTGCTGCCAAAACTGACGCGTTTTTGATCATTAATGTTCTCATGGTCGTGCAATATCCCTGCTTATTACTGTAAATGTTCATGTGCAAGAAAAAAGGAGAGAGAAAAAAATAGCAATTCATTAATTTTGAGTGCTGGAGAATGCATTACTAAATGTAAATGTTCAAAAAGGTGCATTTTGAGAGTGTTACTTTTGGGATTTTTTTTTTTTTTTTTTGCTTTTTTTTTTTAATGAATTGCAAATCATGAAAGATATAATGTAACTGCTGTTTAAGTTGAGATTTGTAACAAACACCTTGTCTTTAGATGACAGTTATTCTGTCCTGGAACAAGCTGCAAAACCCACTCACTCACATGGTGTAGATGTGTTTGCATAACACTCTGTAATGCAAGCAGGCACTCACACACGCACTAGCACAAAGCTGTATCTTACATACACCCTGTGACTTTAAAAGTTGATGGTTTAGGTTTTGAGTGTTGCCGATGACAACGGTTTCTTTTATTGAATGAGGTTTCACTGAACATCATTTTGATTCTGTCTAGAGAGAGTATACAAACAACCACTTGATGCTCACTATTTTTTTTTCTATTTTTTCACATTTCCTTTCACTGTCAAGCAAGATTGTAAAGTACTACACTTGTCTTTTCTCTTTTTTTCCTGTAAAGAAGGAATCTCTTTAAAAGGTATTAAAATTACACAATGGAGAAGGGTTATATGGGGGAGTATGCCATGTTTTACCTGTATTCTCAGCAAGAAAACTCAGAAGAGAAAAAAAAAATAACCAGAAAACTTGTGAGCACATGATGAGCCTTCGTCTGTGTCGAACAGCGGGACAAATTTGTCCTTGTTCATTATGTATATACACATATATATATATACATGTGTCTTGTGGATCCTTGTAGCTGGACATTATTTCAAATTATGATTCATTTTTAAATGACTAATGAAATGGTCTGTACAAACGTCAGTCTTTTGATAGAAGTTATTTTTTACAACCATGTTGATGGTTCATTGATTGTTCAGAGGAAAATGGATAGATGTGCTGGACCAGCAGCTTATTTTTTTAAGCATCTTGTATCATACGTTAGCCAAGCGTGCTCAGAGCGGGGAATTGTTTGCGTTGGTTTCGTTTAGGTGCAGAGTCTTATCATGTTTCCAGTTGTTGGGGATGAAACAAGTGTTCTTTTCCTTTGACTTTGTAAGGAACAGACCCAAAGGTTGTGAACAACAGTGCTTTATTTTCTATACATCCTTTCCTCTTTTGTCATGTATCTTTGTGATGTAACAACACACACTGGGCTGTATATATATATATATAATATTATTTTATATTAATAAAAATATTATATTAAGCGTTTCTCTCAATTTCTTCACAGTGTGTATTCCTCTTACATGTACCTTGCTCCAGATGTTCATTAGCGTGCCACTGTGCATGCGCACATGTTGAGTGTGTGTGTCTCTGTGTGTGTGTGCTTACAACACGATCTTTGTAGTGTTCGTTTCTCTGTCCCCAGAGGCATAGTGTCTGTTGTAATACTGTGTACACGTAGCTTAGTTTTCACTGAATTTGATGTTTTGGGAGTCACAGAATGTACCACATGGAGTCTATCGTTCCCGTCTCGTTGTCTGTGTCTATCACCTGCTGTGTATAATCATGCATGTCACTTGTTTCCAAGTATTAAAATGATATTCATCCAGGTTTTTTGTGTGTGCCACAAAAAAAAAGTTGTCAGCATTTTCGAGGTGGTGGTCATTTAGGAGGTGGGAGAACCCGCTTTGCGAGGCAGATGACAGTTGATTTCTGGTGGTACCCTAACTAGAGGTCCAAGTAACGTAGGGTGCTAGTCAGTTTGTCAGTCAGACTGTGCTCGCATCAACACAGCTTTCATCAACTCCATGGACTGGCGCTGTAGCAGCGTGTGTAGATATAAAGTTGAAGAATACTGCTAATACAACTGTCCATGAAAGTACAGTCATGGAAGCAGAGTTTACGTAAACTCTGTGGCATTCGGGAGGTGTTGGGGTGTTTTCTGTGTCCAAGTTGTGCAAGTGAACTACTGCAATATCTTGTTACTGTTATTCGGATTTTCTTTTTTTTTTTTCTTTTTAAGTCCACCATTGCTGGAGGAAGAATGACCCAGTCTGTGACATTTTGAATGGGTGATAGCTTATGTTTCTAGTACTTAGTGTACAGTTAGCTGCTGTGTGGTTTTTTTTTCTTTTTCTCTTTTTTTTCCCAAAGTTTTTTGTGTTTTTTTTAAATGCACCTCATTAACACAAAAGGAAGGGAACATCAGCGTGTCAGGTCTGATAATCCTAGTGCTTTTCATATTATTGGGTTTCGACAATCCTGTTTCACTTGATAGTAGACGGATTTTGTTGTGTTCTTTCAAATCCTGTGTGCAATGGCGTTGTCTTTTTGTTTTGTTGTCGGGTGAATGGCCTCTTGTGAATGGAAGAGAGGAAAGCAGCTCAACTCGTTCACAGCATAATTCTGTTGGCAATATGATTCAGGCATAATTACAAAATAACAGTGATCCTTTCTGCCAGGTTATCAGTTTTCTTTTTTAAAAAAAAATAATAAAAAATAAAGTGCAGTGTTGTCACAGAGGATATAAGGAGACAGGGCAGCTTAGAATTTCCACCTCACCTACTCCAAAATTCGTGTAGATTTATACTCGGCACTCCCTCTTTTAATTCATCACTGTCTCCCCCTCACCCCCCCCCTCCCCCCCCCCCCCCCCCCCCCCCCCCCTTCCAGAGCCACAGGCTACCTTGTATCAGTGCCAACATGCAGCCTCCAACATGGGGTGGAGAAAAACCGTTGTCATGGGTTTGAATTGGAAGCAAAAGCATTGACTGCGAAACTGTCGACACGCTGTTTGATTTCAAGCCCGACACTTGATCAGTGTAACTGTCAACAACGCTGTTTAATTTGAAGCCCCCACCACCTACAGCGATGAGCTGTCCTTCTGTGGAGTATCCCCCTTTTTAGCCTGGCGTTCACCCCCTCATGGCAGTGTTGCAGTCGGGGATAATGTACATAATAACTTGGTGTGGAGGTTTACTGTGCTCCTCCCTTCGTTGGGTGTGTGTGTGTGTGGTTTTGTGTTCGTGGTCACTGGTTTTCAGCCTCCCTGTTGCCCCCCCCCCCCCCCCCCCCCCCCCCACCTCCTCCCAGCTTGCTACTGCTCCTGAGGAGCTGATGTCCTTGGGCGTGACCTGCCGCTTGTGCTCTGTTCTTCACGGTTGGCACGTCCCCTCATGCATTGCCTGTCCTCTGTTCAACACACCTTTTGTACTGGCTGACCTTTGTTCTTCACGGTATGGCAAGTCCCTTCATGCGTTGCCTGTCCTCTGTTCAACACACCTTTTGTACTGGCTGACCTTTGCACCCCCCTCCCCCCTTTTTTTTCTTTACCTCCCCCACCTCTTTTTTTTTTTGTGCTAATGAAAATCACAGTGACTGAACTGGATAAAGTTAGGCTAAAAAAGCTTCTTACCTTTAGTGGCCAGTAGCATTTAAAGAGTAATTGTTAATGAATTTCTGCCAGCTCTAAAATCTTTCCCCTCTCTCTCTCATATCCAAAGCATTAAATCTCTTTATTTTGGTAGCATCACGCTGGCTGGGGATGGGTCTCGTGATCCTTGAAGACCAAGGAAGGAGAATTGTGGAGCACCCACATAAAACTTGATTCAAAGGAAAACCTATCGAATCAACAGCTTGTATAAGGGGAGGTTATAACCTGTGCACACAGAGGGTTCACCTGGTTCATACCTGAAGGCCAGCAGGTCTTGATAAGAATGGCGGGAACAGAACAGACCATGCCCTTTGACCTGTCCAGTGGAGAAGTCGTGTGATGAATCAACTAAGTATTGTCAGAGCAGACTTGCACAAGAACTTGCCAGTTGTTTTTAATTTTTTTTTTTTTTACAATTTTCTTCGTTACTTTTTCTCTTCTACCACATAGTTGGTGGTACAGCCTTGGATCAGAGAGATTCATAGAGTTGTGGTCTACGAGACGTGATCGGCGAAATAAAAGCTTCTGTTAATGACGATATGTATACATATGACCTGTACATTTTGTTGACGTGGTTAAGGTGATTGATCGAGTTGGGGGACACAGTGACATGTGATGTTGGAGATGTTCGGGAGTGTTAACAGCAGACTACACACACTGGTGATTCAGCCATGTCCTAGTTGTGTCCTCCTCTTGTTCCCATTATTTTTTCGTCTCTGTGATGGACGTCTGCCCCGTAGCATGGTGGACCTGCTAACTGAAATACAGCCGATCTGTTGCATGAAGGGGAAATCATTGTAACAACAATTCTGTTGCGTTTCATGGAGAGGGAAAAAAATCCGATTCTTTAAAGACGGTTATCGAGTCTATCTTGAATCTTCTCAAAACCACCTGAAATTGTTGCGACTTCGTTCACCGACAAATATGGAGAAGAGTTAAGCAACACCGTAGGTATACATGGATTTCTACTTGCCCATCAAATTATGAGATTTGATCAGTGGAATTTCTTGTTTTTAAACGTCAGGATTTTTTGAGTTCGTTGAAGTAAATGAATCTCCCATTTTAATCGTCTGGTTTAATGTCTATTTTATGTTTCCAACATGATGATGTGAAACTGTTTATTGCAATGCCAAGCCCACTTTTGCATAAAGCTATGTAATTGCATTTCAATATTTCTGTTGCATTTAGCAAGAGAAAAAATATTTCAGATTGCTTGAAAGGGAAAAAAAAAAGAAGATATGGCCTAGATTTCTTTGCTAATGGACTGTTTGAACATTTCTGATAAATGTTGAGTTTGTTGGCAGATGAATTATTTTGTTATCATGTTAATCTGTACGATTGTCTTGTTGTTCAATACACGTTGACATCACTAGTCTGTGTAATCATGGTGTGTGATATATATAATATAGTTGTTTCTTACGTTGACTGGGGTGATTTCATGTCGGGGAGAGGGGGGATGCGATTGATTTTTTTTTGTTTTTTTTGTTCAGTTACCTGTGGTCTGGTTGGTTTGTTATTAAAGTGATTCATTTCTAGTGGTCTGTGTACCTTGTGTTTGGTTTTTGTTTTTTGTTTTTGAAATCTCATCCGGCTATCATCAAGGGTGGAGAGAGAGAGTGTGTGGAGGAAGGTGGGTGCGTCTTGGATGGGCACATATATTGCTGGATACAATAAACCGATTTGTTTTGCCAACACGTACTGCTGGTTTGGGCGGTGTGTGGGAGCAGACAGGCTTGATGGTTGGGTGTGAGAAAGGAACATCCCATCATGGAAGATGGCTCATGCTGCATGTGTTGACATGCGTGTGTGTATGGGCGTGCGAGTGTGCTTGTGGAATATTCTCTGTGTGTGTGGTGTGTGTGTGTGTGTGTGTGTGTGTGTGTGAGTGTGTGTGTGTGCTCCATGTGAATCTGTCTGTGTGAGGAGAGAGGGACAATGGGACCATAGAGTGTGTTCGCCTGCCCTTCCTGCATTTCTGGATATATCTATGAAAGTGTGTGCGTGCATGTGCACAAGCATGCGTGTGGGTGAGCACTCGCACATGAAGCAGATCATCAATAAACCTTCTCCCTTTCCCTTCTCATTCCTCTCCCTTCCCCACATCGAGACGTTACACATGAGACGATCGTAACAGCTTTGGAGGAAGTTGATGAATGAATGGAGTCCTTGGTTGCTGTCTGAAAGACAACGGAACAATACACATGGCGTCGGATGAAAGTAATAAACTGAACAATACACATAGAACCAAATGAAAGTAATAAATTAAACAATACACATGAAATCAGATGAAAGTGATAAATTAACTCCTTAATCGCTGTCCTCGAGCACTGAGATGGAAGAGAAAAGAGACTGTTCATCTCTTGTGTTCGTTTTTTAAAAATGGTATTGGTCGCACCTGAAGACGTGGCGTGTGATTTGTCTGGCCACCCAATTCTTCTACATTTGCTCTTGACAAAATCAGTTCAACACAGATGAAACGCTCTGTAACCAAATAAATTGGCTCCACAACTGCGGTCCAAATGAAATTGGATCTTCAGGCACGGACATCTGAGGGAAGGCAAGGTAAGGTAATGTTACTTATAGCCCAGCCAACCGCAAAGGGCCATATCAGGCTGTCACCATGTCAAAATCAACTCAAGTCATTAAAAAAAAAAAAAGACCATTTCGGAGGGAAGAACTCCATAGTCCAAATGGGTAATGTTCCTCTGAATCAGTAACTCGTGTACTAACACTCGCACTACTCTCCATGAAATCAGATCAACATGCCTGGACATCAACACAAATCGCAGCCCTTACTCTCTCCATGAAATCAGATCAACATGCCTGGACATCAACACAAATCACAGCCCTTACTCTCTCCATGAAATCAGATCAACATGCCTGGACATCAACACAAATCGCAGCCCTTACTCTCTCCATGAAATCAGATCAACATGCCTGGACATCAACACAAATCACAGCCCTTACTCTCTCCATGAAATCAGATCAACATGCCTGGACATCAACACAAATCACCGCCCTTACTCTCAATGAAATCGGATCAACATGCCTGGACATCAGACATCACCGCCCTTACTCTCTCAATGAAATCAGATCAACACGCCTGGACATCAACACAAATCGCAGCCTTGCTCCATGAAATCAGATCAACATGCCTGGACATCAACACAAATCACAGCCTTACTCTCTCCATGAAATCGGATCAACACGCCTGGACATCAACAGACATCACAGCTCTTACTTCTCCATGAAATCAGATCAACGCAGGACATCAACACAAATCGGTCCTTACACAGTGCCATTTGTCTGCACAAAATTGGGATAAATTGTGCACTTGTCATCAAATTTCAGACTATCATTTGTAAAGTATTTATCATCAAGAATTTGAATAAATTGTGCCCATCTCATCAAAATTCACACCATCATTTGTAAAGTATTCATCTTCAAGAATATGAAGTAACTTAACTGTGCACCAGCCATCATCAAATTTCAGACTATCATTTCCAAAGTATTCCTCTTCACTAGACTTATCATTTGTCAGATCTTCATCTTCAAAATCATCTAAGATGTTCATGTTCATGGTGAACTTTTGAGGACTCAAGGACTGCAGTGAAATGGTTTGTGTTGTGCTCTGTGGGGTAGTGGTGGGTTTCACCAGTGGCATCCAACGAAGGGATTTTCAGTCTGGTTCCTAACCCAAGAGTCACAGCACACGCTCGGACGGGAAGAGGTGCCACAAAGCTGATTTTTCACTGACTGTTGCTTTTCACTACAGTACTCCCTGCACTGCCGGTCTTTCATGACCCATAAACTTCACAGAAGCTTGGTCCTAAAAAGTACGGCAGACAAGACACTGACACTGGTTATTTCAGTTCATGTTGCCGACAGCCCACCAGACCGCAAAGGCCCACCTGATGGCCGTGTGTGAGGCAGGTCCAGCCTGGGTGGTGATGGCACGAGTTCTGCCACACCTCAGTCCCCAGGACTGCAGAGTCCAAAGCAGCATCTCCTGACCGTCATAGTGTGTGGATCCTTTAAGGTGCCCCGCTTGTTCAAAGTGTATGGTGCCATAATATGTCAATGATTTAGTGAGTACTTTTTTTTTAAATAAAACTTTCACCAAGAAAAAAACAAACAAAAAATTGAATGAAAAAAAAATAAATAAGGCTTTTGATTAAATCCAAAATGTTCTTTAACTTTGTTTATTAGAGAAACGAAAATTGAATGACAAAACACATACTGGAGGGGGGGGGGGGGGGTCTTCTTTTTTTTTTTCAACATTACAAAGTTGTTGTTTTTTCTTGGGATGGGCGAGGTTAATTCACATTTTCACTGGAATATTTTGAACAATTCACAAGATACAGTTTGATTTGTGTCTCACTCTTGTATGACTTTGGAAGCAGGCAAATGCTCGGTTCATCAACCTAATAGATCCTTCTCTCTGAGTTTTTAGCTCAGATTTCATGACCAACACGGTAGGTGTCCGTTTCTCCTGTGCCTGGTTGAATACCACGCTGCAAGCAGAAAAAGGGTCTGACCAAAATGGAATTCAAAACAGCATCATCTTTCATCATTACAACAGAGATCGCCAACATTTTTTGTCTGCTGTCTTTTGTGGCAGTCCATGTTGATGTCCTCTCTACATCATTCACATGTGGTAAGGTTGTGTCAGGTCTTCTATGTAAGCATGATGATGGGTCCTCTCTACATCACCACATGTGGTGTGGTTGTGTCAGGTCTTCTATATAGGCATGATGACAGGATGCATACAGTGCTGCCCTCAGGAGGGGTAGGGATGTTACATTTCAGTTACATGATGACAGGATGCATACAGTGCTGCCCTCAGAGGGGTAGGGATGTTACATTTCAGTTACAATCACTGAAACCCAGCTGACCACACGAGGCCCTTTCTGGCAATCGGAGGCACACAGGAAAAATCACCTCATCATAAACACATCATGTACAAGTCAGATTATTACAAACACACCAACAAAACCCAGGTCATGACATGACGCCTACAGTAATGACATCTCGAGGCATTGTCTGTGCTGACAGTGTCAGGCATTCTCTTCACTCTTTTTTCCCCCACGTTTAAATTAATGAAAACCTAACGCCATGAAAAACACATTAGAAAAAAAAACATTAATGGCTGTGGAATTGACAGCTACTATCCACTTGTGACAGAATGCACCATGTTCATGAACCAACCATGCAGTTGTGACAGAATGCACCATGTTCATGAACCAACCATACAGTTGTGACAGAATGCACCATGCTCATGAACCAACCATACAGTTGTGACAGAAAGCACCAAGTTCATGAACCAACCATACAGTTGTGACAGAATGCACCATGTTCATGAACCAACCATCCACCTGTGACAGAATGCACCATGTTCATGAACCAACCAACTACTTGTGACAGAATCAGCCATGTTCATGAACCAACCATCCACCTGTGACAGAATGCAAACCCTGTCATGAACCAACCATCTACTTGTGACAGAATCGCCATGTTCATGAACCAACCATACAGTTCTGACAGAATGCGCCATGTTCATGAACCAACCATACAGTTGTGACAGAATGCGCCAGTTCATGAACCAACCATACAGTTGTGACAGAATGAGCCATGTTCATGAACCAACCATACAGTTGTGACAGAATGCACCATGTTCATGAACCAACCATACAGTTTGTGACAGAATGCACCATGTTCATGAAACCCAAACCCTACAGTTGTGACAGAAGCACCATGTACATGAACCAACCATCCACTTGTGACAGAATGCACCATGTTCATGAACCAACCATCCACTTGACAGAATGCACCATGTTCATGAACCAACCATCCACTTGTGACAGAATGCACCATGTTCATGAACCAACCCACCACTTGTGACAGAATGCACCATGTTCATGAACCAACCATACAGTTGTGACAGAATGCACCATGTTTCGTGAACCAACCATACAGTTGACAGAATGCGCCATGTTCATGAACCAACCATACAGTTGTGACATAATACAGCATGTTCATGAACCAACCATACAGTTGTGACAGAATGCACCATTTCATGAACCAACCATCCACTTGTGATAGAAAGCACCATGTTCATGAACCAACCATACAGTTTGTGACAGAATGCACCATGTTATGAACCAACCCATCCACTTGTGACAGAATGCACCATGTTCATGAACCCACCATACAGTTTGTGACAGAATGCACCAGTTCATGAACCAACCCACCACTTTTGACAGAATGCACCATGTTCATGAACCAACCATCCACTTGTGACAGAATGCACCATGTTCATGAACCAACCAACAGTTGTGACATAATACAGCATGTTCATGAACCAACCATACAGTTGTGACATAATACAGCAATGTTCATGAACCAACCATGCAGTTGTGACAGAATGCACCATGTTCATGAACCAACCATCGCACTTGTGACAGAATGCACCATGTTCATGAACCAACCATACAGTGTTGACAGAATGCACCATCTTCATGAACCAACCATACAGTTGTGACAGAATGCACCATCTTCATGAACCAACCATCCACTTGTGACAGAATGCACCATGTTCATAACCAACCATACAGTTGTGACAGAATGCACCATGTTCAAAGAACCAACCATGCAGTTACAACAAAAATACTGGCATGTCATGAACTGCTGTCAGATGAAAAGAAAAAAAAAATGGTCCCGTTTTGAGAATAAAACGGAAAAAATGGTCCCGGGGGCAAAACAAAACCACACACAAACAGTGGATGACAGTTAAGACAAAAAACATAAATGAAACGACCACAGCTCATGGATACTAAAAAAAACAAAAAAAAAACACGGAAGTACTGGCACTGAACTTCCGAAGGTCGGGCAAGGTAAGGTAAGGTAAGGTAAGGTAAGGTAAGGTAACGTTGCTTACAGCCCAGCCGACCGCAAGGGCCAGTCAGGGCTGTCACCACGTGAAGTCAACTGGCAAGTCATTCATTTGAAAGGTCGGTGAACCATTCTACTGAAAGAGTCCTGGTCTCCCAGGGAGGGGGTTGGGGGGGGGGGGGGGGGGGTGCACACTGACATGGCATTCCTCTTCAGTGGGACCCTGCTTGCGGGACCTGCCCCTGTCTTTGATCCCACGTCTACAGGAACTACAGAACTCCAGCAATGGGCCACAGCGCAGAGTCGTGTCTAGTGGGTTGGCCTCATGGATACTCCTTGTTGACTGTCTGCCAAGGTGGGGCTGTTATAGGGAAGAGGCGGTACTGCAGTGCCACATGATGCCGCTCATAGGACATGGAAGATAAAGCCCGGGAGAGAAAAAGTAAAACAAATCTGTCGGATCAACCTTCCCAAAATAATGGAATGGAAAACCATTCTACATCATACAATCACCAGCTCTAGACAACTGGAAAGGTTTGACAGGGAGACAATCTCGGTATGTGTTGGGAACATTTTAGTCTGCAAGGATTATATTCCTTTGACCGCCTCCATTGCTCAAGAATGAACCATAACGCTTGATCATCCAAATAAAGCCATCTTCTACGTTTGGGAGATTAACGGTCACAAACACAAAGGTCTTCCTCAAGTTCTCCACCAGCTCACTGACTTCACAACATAGTCTCGCACGCTGTCTAACTTGACAGCATGTCTTCAGCACCATT
>CM031627.1:44568715-44576215 GCA_018398815.1 Conus ventricosus
TGTGTGTGTGTGTGTGAGTGTAGTAGAGAGAGAGAGGAGAGAGAGGAGAGAGAATGAGAGAGAGCGAGAGAGAGAGAGAGAGAGCGAGTGCGTGCGTGTGTGTGTGTGTTGTGTGTGTGTGTGTGGTGTGGTGTGTGTGTGTGTGTGTGTGTGTTGTATGTACGTGTGTGTGTGTGTGTGTGTTGTATGTACGTGTGTGTGTGTGTGTGTGTGTGTGTGTGTGTGTGTGTGTGTGTGTGTGTGTGTGTGTGATGTACGTGTGTGTGTGTGTGTGTGTGTGTGTGTGTGTGTGTGTGTGTGTGTGTGTGTGTGTGTGTGTGTGTGTGCGTGCGTGCGTGCGTGCGTGGTGTTTTGTGTGTAATCCAGTGGCATTCGGAACTCCGCTTGTACTTTTGTTCCAGGAGTGAGTATACTCCGTAGGAAATTTCTACCGTTCCACAGGACAGCTAGAAAACACGACAATCAGCAAGACCATGTCCGTTTGTAAGAGAACATACAGGCAATGCATGGTGTGTAAAGGACTGCTTGGAAGAAGAAAAGGAGAGGAAAGAGAAAAGAAAAAAAAAAGAAAGAAAACTAGTAGTGAAAATTGCTTCTTTTTTTTTTTCAGATGAAGAGGACAGTGTGAAGCACCAAAAAATGAAGAGGTGGATTTCGGCCTTGGGGGAAAAAGAAAAAAAAAAAAGAAAGAAAAAAAAAAGAAAGAAAAAAAGAAAGAAAATCACGGCCTTTGGTGCTCCATTGATCCGATAACTGATGCCACAAAAAAACAAAAACCGCTAGAAAATCAGAAGATAGCCAATTATCCTTGAATGGACATTGCTTTTCAATCAAACCACGACCCCAATCAGCCCTGACTTTCAGTTTTCAGTCGCGGCGAGGAAGGTGATGTGGGGGGACAGGGAGAAGGGGGGGGGGGGGGGGGGGAGGGGGGGAAGAGGAAGAGTATGAGTGCGAAACTGACGAGTGTAGGGGGTGGGGGGGAGGGGAGGGGGAGAAAGAGCGAAGCAAGGCGAAGTTCGATCTTAAAACACGTGAGTCGGGAAAGGCCTGACAATGTGCCTCGTTTGATTCTGACGGGGGCCGTCTACAATGATACTGAACGAATAGTTTGAACTGTTTTATTTTGGGCGGAAATGGATCAAAGATGAGCTAACTTGGTGTTAAAAGAAAGAAAGAAAAGAAAAAAAAAAAAAAACTGAACAGGGCGTTTGTCATTTTTGTTCGATGTATTTGAACTACTTTTGTTGTGAGCTTTCTTCAAAGGAAAAAAAAAGTGTCTTCTCTGTACAGACTTTAAAAAGAAAACAACTTCTGAGGGATATGTGACACGGTGAAAATCAGATCAAACGCGGATAACCTTATTTGTTCTTAATTCCAAGGAACGGGCCAATAGGTTTGAAAACCATTTAAAAACATTCTAAATCTTTCAATGATGAGTTAAGCAGAATTTCAAGAAATGTCTGAAATTTACAGAAACATGCGCGCGCACAAACACACACACACACACACACACACACACACACACACACACACACCACACACCACACCCCACCACACCACACCACACCACACCACACCACACACACACACACACACCTGACAATGCACATTAATAAGACACACAGTAATTTCATACAACCCCAAAAATACACATTATCTACGTTGCACAGAAAAAGGCAATTACATATGACATCGTGCAAAACGTTTTGGGGGGATGGGGGAGTTGGAGGTGTGGGTGGGGGTGGGGGAAGCTAGCTATATCATCTTATTTTCTGATCGGATTCAAATGGATTTGTTCAAACTGTCGCTGCTGCTTTCTCTCTCCATCAGTATTCATAAAAGTCTGAACATTAGGTAAGAAAATTTATCATATTTTTTTTTAAAGCATTTCATTACTGAACAGATGTGCACATAAACAAACTTTTGAACTGTCGCAACAACAAGCAAATGCTTATGATGTGCTCAGTGACGGAAAATTAACAACAATAAACACATCGGCGGATTGCATAACCAACATCGATACGTAAGAGAGAAAGAAAAATGCTAAATATTATAAGGGAAAATTTGTAGAAAATCTGAAACTGAATTAAGACAGGAATGAAGAGAGAACAGATCAGAAGAATCTAACAGCGACGCAACTAGGCAATCTACACAACAACTATCATGATTCCCCATGCCTCGGACGTAAACAAATTTGAAGAGAGAGAGAGAGAGAGAGAAAGATAGAAAGTGTTAACCAGCGACGCAGAGGGCCAATCAGGGTCACACGTAAAACGAGAGGAGAGGAGGAGGAGAGAGGAGAGAGGAGGGGGGGGAGAGAGAGAGAGAGAGAGAGGAGAGAGAGAGAAGAGAGAGAGAGAGGAGAGAGAGAGACAGAGATGCGTCCTGTCTCCCCAAACACCAAAGAGCCCAGCCCCGTGTCGCAGTGGGTCTAAGGCAAAGACGAAATCTGAAGGAGAACTAAACAACCATACACAGCCATATGAGGGCCAACTGACAGCACGACGAGAAGAAGAAGAAGAAGAAGAAGAAGAGAAACTAGAAAAAGACTAACAAGAATCAGGAAGAACAATTACCTGAAGAAGAACAAGAGGATGAGGAGAAACAGCTAATTCGCAAAAATATTGAAAAAACGTTTACTTTGGGCGATAAAGTAGGTGCACAGTTTTGAAAATTCTTTCGTTGTCTTCCCTCGTTAATGTTTGGTCCCCACAAAGAAGTGTGTGAGTATTATTAGTTTTGTACAATCTAGAAAATTCACTGTGGGGGTTAAAAAAGAGTTTACAAAGTAAGAACGTTCTTTTTGCAGTATTTTGATATTCCCTTGAAAATTTCAACTTGCCTGCAGACGATTTTGATACTCCATTACTGATGATGATTCTCATTATCACTCCACCTTCAGTCTAACATTACTGATGATGATTTCTCATTATCACTCCACCTTCAGTCTAACATTACTGATGATGATTCTCATTCATCACTCCACATTCAGTCTAACATTACTGATGATCATTCTCTTTCATCACTTCACCTTCAGTCTAACATTACTGATGATCATTCTCATTCATCACTCCACCTTCAGTCTAACATTACTGATGATCTGTGTCATTCACTACTTCTCCTGCAGTCTACCATTACTGATGATCTGTGTCATTCATCACTCCACCTTCAGTCTAACATTACTGATGATCTGTGTCATTCACTACTTCACCTTCAGTCTAACATTACTGATGATCATTCTCATTCATCACTTCACCTTCAGTCTAACATTACTGATGATGATTCTCATTTATCACTTCACCTTCAGTCTAACATTACTTTTGTTCATTTCATTTATCCACTTCCTTCGTCTAAATTAGATGATCTTCTCATTTTATTACTTTGTCTAACTTATTGATCTTCTCATTTATACTTCACCTTCAGTCTAACTTTTCTGATGATCTTCTCATTCTCACTTCCCCTTTCAGTCAACTTTACTGTGTTTTCCCATTCATCCCCCACCTTCAGTCTAAACATTACTGATGTTCATTTCTTTAAACACTTCCCTTCAGTCTAAATTACTGTGTCTTTTTTATCACTTCCCTTAGTCTAACTTTATGATGGTCTTTCTCTTCACCCCTCCCCTTTTCAAAACTTTATGTTGATCATTTCATTTATCCCCCTTCCCTTCAGTCTAATTTTTACTGAGATCATTCTAAAATTTTCACCTTTTTTCGTTAAAATTACTGATGTGTTTTCCCATTTTAAACACTTCCCTTCAGTCAAACATTCTGATGATCATTTCATCATCACTCCACCTTCAGTCTAAATTATGTGGTATTCTCATTCACCACTCCCCTTCATTTAAACTTTTACTGATGACATTCTCTTTCACCATACCTTCAGTTAACATTATGATGTTCATTCTCATTCATCACTCCACCTTCAGTCTAAACTTTATGATGTATTCTCATTTTCACTTCCCTTCAGTTAACATTATGTGGTCTTTCTTTTTACCACTTCCCCTTCAGTCAACAAAACTGATGGTCATCTCTTTCACCATCCACCTTCAGTCTAACATTATGATGATCATTTTTTCACCATACCACACTCCCCCTTCGTTCCCACCTTACCATCTTTATAATCGGTTTGAAACCAAAAAACGTACATTCCCCCGCTGCTTTTAATGGACAAATTCCCCTCGAAGTTAAAATTTAAAAAAAGCTGGGGGGAAAGCACGCACGCACAACAAAACAAAAAAACACAACACAACACAACACAAACAACACAACACAACACAACAAAAAACCACTATGCCTTACAAAAAAATAAAGAAAAAAAAATTTTTTTACATTTGTTTATTTACAATGTATCTGTCAAGCCCCTGTCAATATTCTTCTCTCTCCTCTCTCTCTCCTCTCTCTCTCTCTCTTTCTCTCTCACCACACACACACAACATATTATATATATTTATATTTTATAGAGAGAAGAGAGGAAAAAAGGAGAGGGAGGGAGAGAGGAGAGAAAACAAACAAACAAGAAAACAAACAAACAAACAAAAAAAAACCCCACACCACACACACACCACACACCAACCACAAGCGCACGCACGCAGCCGCACGCACGCACGCACCCGCAACCGCACCACACACACACACACACACACAGGGGGGTACTTACGTCTTCTCTGAACTTTTGAATTGTCACCCTTCTGCAATGAAAAAAAAAACCCCAACGATTTCAAAATTAGTTTCATATACATCACACAAAGGAACAAAGACCTATACATCACGGTTTGGGCTATCAAAAAGGTTTGGGGGGGGGGGGGGGGGGGGGGGGGGCTGGAGGGTAAGGGCTAGATGTGGGAGAAAAAGAAGAGGAGGAGGGGAGGCAGACGGATGGAGGAAGTAGGGAGGGAGGGAGGGGGGGGGGGAAAGGGGGGGGGGAGAGAGAGAAAAGGGAGAGAGGAGAGAGAGGGAGGTGGGGGAGAGAGAGAGAGAAGAGAGAAGGGGAAGACAGACGAAGAGGTGAGACACATGGGAGAAGGAAGGAAGAGGAGGGGGAAAAGGAGAGAGAAAAGAGAGGAGAGGAGGGAGGAGAGGGGGAAAGAGAGAGAGAGAGGGAGATGGGGGAAGAGAGAGAAGCCAGGGGAGAGGGGGACCCGGGGGAAAAGAGAGAGACGACAGGCAGACAGAGACTGGACACATGGAGAAGAAGGGAGGGGGCAGAAAGAAGAGAGGAGAGAGGAGAGAGAGAGAGAGGAAGGGAAGGGGAGAGAGAGAGACAGAGAGAGAGAGGGGACCCGGGGGAGGGAGAGAGAAGACAGGCAGACAGAGGACTGAGAACATGGAGAAGAAGGGGGGAGGAGGCAGAAAGAGGGGAGTGAGAAAAGAGAAGAGAGAGAGAGAGAGAGAGAGAGAGAGAGACGGGAAAAGAGGGGAGAGGGGGGATGGGGGGAGGAGAGAGAGAAAGACGGCAGACAGGTGAGACACATGGGAAAAAGGAGGAGGAGGCAGAAAAGGGAGAGAGAGGGAGAGAGAGAGGAGAGAGAGAAGAAGGGAGGAAAAAGAGATGGGGGAAAGGGGGGAGAGGGGAGGGAGAGGGTGGGGGGAGGGGGAAGAGAAGGGAAAATGAAGAGATGTTTTTTTTTTTCATTTTATTTTTTGTTTCATTTGTTTTCCATTATTTAAAAAATAAAAAGCAAAATAACAATAATCTAATAATAAAAAATATTTATATTAATGAGTTGACAGACTGTCAGACTAAACAATAAAACCAAAGGTTGCAGAGTGGAAAATACAGGCGGAAAACCCAAAAAACACTTGGGAAAAAAAAAAACTGAAATTAAGTCCACCCAAAAAAAACCGTCGACCAACGAATGACGACACAAAGCACGACGCCCTTTTCGACCTCTCAGGTCTTTTTCGGGCAAGGCCCCCAAACATCACGGCAACGAAAATTGAACGCGGAGCAATCACACGGATCTTTTCCAGTTCGGCACTCACAGGACAACGAAAAATTTAACGCGGAGCAATCCCGGATTTTTTCCAGTTCGGCACTCACAGGACAACGAAAATTGAATGCGGGGGAATCACAGGTCTTCATCCAGTTCGGCCTCACAGAACAACGAAAATTGAACGCGGGAATCACAGGATCTTTATCCGTTTGGCATCCAAGGGCAACGAAAAAATTTAACGCGGGCAATCACACGGATCTTTATCCAGTTTGGCATCCAGGAAAGAAAATTGAACGCGGAGCAATCACACGGAAATTTTTCATCCGTTTGGCCTCAAGGACAACGAAAATTGAACGCGGAGCAATCACACGGTTTTTTCCCGTTCGGCACTCACAGGACAACGAAAATTTTAACGCGGGGCAATCACCGGATCTATCCAGTTTGGAGAGGAGGGCCCTTGAAATGCTTAAACAATCAAACCAAAAGAAAGAACGATACCGGGTTTAAAAAAAGGGAAAAACCGACAAATGGCAACCAAACCACGCCTCTTCCAAAAATAGAAAAGAAAAAAAAGAAACAGTTCGGATACCTGGTTGGGGGGGGGGGGGGGGGGGGGGGAAATCATGCGTTTTAAATTTACGCTGAAGGCGAGAAATCAATCGCTAATCAATCCCCGGGGAAAATGTTCCCCATCAACAGAAAAATTGAAAAACGCAACAAAATCCATGAAACCCCCCCTCCCCATCCCTCCCCCCCCAACCCCCCACCCCACTTCCCCCCCTCCCGCCCCCGCAATCGTCCCCGAATCCCCCCTACAAAGATTAAAATGCATAAACCCCCCCCCCTCCACCAACCCCCCACCCCCCCCAAACCCCCCCCTCCCCCCCCCCCCCCCCCCCCCCCCCCCCCCCCCCCCCCCCCCCCCCCCCCCCCCCCCCCCCCCCCCCCCCCCCCCCCCCCCCCCCTTGCCTGTCGTTTTCAAAATTTCCCTTTTCAGTTGATCGGTAGATGTCAGCCCCCCCCCCCCCCCCTCCCCCCCCCTTCTTTCTTACCCAAAAGCGAAGAAATTTTCTCCGTGCATATTCTTTCATTCCCTTGTCGCTACAAAAGTTTTTTCGGCGGAAATTTTCCCTGATCGTGTTTGTGTGTGTGTGTGGTGTGTGTGTGTGGTTGGGGTGTGTGTGTGTGTGGGCGCGCGCGGTTGTGTGTGTGTGGGTGTGTGTGGTGTGTGTGTGTTGTGGTGTGTTGGTGTGTGTTTGAGTGTGAGGGGTGTGGGTGAGTGTGGTGTGTGTGTTGTGAGTGCGCGGCGCATGCGCGCCCCCATATTTCCCTTCCCCCCTCCCCCCCTCTTCCCCCCCCAAACCCCCCCCAATCCCCCCCCCCCCCCCCCCCCCCCCCCCCCCCCCCCCCCCCCCCCCCGAACACCCCCCCCAAGAGAAATACTGGTCGACGTTAGATGGGGCCTTGGGGTATTTTTGCATGGTGTGTGTGGTGTTGTTGAATTCTTCCTTTAGCCCCGTTCATTTTTCTTTTTTCTTTTTTTTTTTTTCTTTTTTTTTTTT
>CM031627.1:44586215-44588715 GCA_018398815.1 Conus ventricosus
TCCCATCAAAAAATTAAAGATTTTCAGAAGAAGGGTGAGCGGGAGAAAAAGGGCGAAATCCCATAAAAATGTAAGAAAGGATCTGCAGATACCATACACGCTAAAGAGGCGACTTAGTGCCAGAAGTTGTGAGGCTCGTAATAAAAAAGAAGTTTTACAAGCAAAGCTAAAGGAAAAAAAGAATGGACTTCTCTTCGGCCGAGACAGTCAAGGATAGTGATGATTGGATTCGCTACCTTTTTGTTTGTTTGTGCAAAGGCGGGGAAAACGTTTGAGTAAAGGGAGAGGCACGCTTGTGCCTGTCAGGATATGCGTTTCAGCAAACAGTATGTGAAAATGTGAAAAAAGAGGTGACCCTTGGGGCCCAAAAAAGTCAGAGCAAAAATTGAGTTTGTACAGGACTGTTTCGTAGTGATACGTCTATCAAATATTGCTACACCAATTTCCGTTAGGACAAAGTTCCCAAAGGTGTTATGTTGCGGGGATGCTTTTAAAATCCCAAAATTTTTGTTTCACTGGAAGAAGGGGCCCAAAAAGGGGGATCAAAAAGAGTTGTGTAACCCAATGCACTTCATGACTTTTTGGATCCCACCCAGAAGGTGAATTTTGTGAGCTTTTAGATAAAGATTGGTGATGATACTTTGAAACCCGCGCAGAACATTTGGAAATTGTGAAGGGTTGCATGTTGTGGAGAAGTGTAATCTGAATAACATAAAGTTTTTGCTTTTATATTGAAAAAGTAGAAAACATGGGGAACTTCTACCCCAAAAAAGAACAGGGTATGTGGTTGCAGTACATGAAAATGATAAAATCATGCGAAATCAATGAAGCAAAAGAATGGCATTTCAGGCCCCATTTGCTTTTAAAATGACATGTTGCCTTTCCTTGCTGCTGCAGGACATAAAAATCACCAAATTGGCTGGCGTACCTACGCAAATGCTTTTTATTACAAAAAGTCTCGCTGTTAGAATTTTCGCAAAAAGGGCCCTCCGTCGTGAGAAGAAGTGTCGTTTTGGGGTTTGGAAAATTTAACTGACCCTTTCCATTTTCAAATTCTCATGCGCTCTTTTAAAAACAAATGGTGGTCTGACGCGTGGACGGGAAATTGGGGGGGCTCGTGTGGCTGTTTTGTATGCCCGCAGTGCAGAAATCCGTGAGGGAATGCGTCGCACAGTTTTCTTTCATAGTGAACAACATGCGCAGCACAAAAATGTGGGCAAAGCAAAGGGAGGAACGCGAGGAAGGACATACATATCATTTTTAAAATCTTAGTGCAGAAATCCTTTTTTGGAGATGTGCCCCGGATTTATTGTAGTGGGCGAGAAGCTGATCTCCTGTCAAGTTGACCAAGCAAAAACATTGGGAAAAGAGATTTTGAGCAGCATGGTTGGGAAGAAGTTTAGAAGATTTTAAAAAAGAAAAATAAGCTTCACAAAGATCATGAAACGCCCAAATATCCAAAGTGACGAAAACAAAAACCCTGTTGACCCCGGTGCTGTTCCAAAGACTGGTGAAAATTGTCGAAAATCAGGATTTTGAAAAAGATTTTCTTTTGGATAGCAGCGTTCCCAATGCTCTTTTGATAGATCTTTTCCCAAAAAAAGCAAATAAATTCCTCTCAAAATTAACTGGACAAAAACAAAAGGTCAAAGCTGAACCCCCAAGGACGTCTGCTATGTGATTGACGGGGGTTTTTTTCATCTTCTGCATGGTCTCGGGGTTCCCCCTAAAACAGTCCCCAGAATTACCGATTTTGTTTAAGACGTTTGGGAGTGGGCTGTGGTTTTTGAGGGTAGCAATGGCCACCCCAAAAGGGCGTTTCCCCTTTTGAAGAGCAAGTAGAAGGGGTTAGCATGTGCTTTCTTTTGATGGGACATGCTGCTCTGTGAGCCAAAGATCGGTTTCCCTTTCAAATCCAATAAAAAAAACGGTTCATCAAAATTTATGAGTTGTTGCATGTTTCAGCAGGAGTGACCACAAGCATGAATGCGAGCAGCTGTTTATGTGCGCAGCATGGGCAAGGCAAAAAAAGGAGCGTCGTCATTGGTGAAGACATTGATTTGCTATTTCCCACTGTTTTTATTTTCCGTCTTGTTTGTGTTTTCACTTTAGCAAGTCTTCCCCTGCGAAGCAAAAAAGCAAAAATATGGAAATCGTGTACCCAAAAGTGTGGATGAATTTTCAGGCAGATCCTGTTTGCACCGTTTTTGGGGGCTGTGAACAATCAGCAGTATCTATTCGATCGGAAAAAACCCGCTCTCAAGAAGTGATGGAATCGGCTTTTTCAAAAAAGCGCTTGTTTCGGCTACCATATGGAGTGAAAACAAAATGTTACTGTGCAGGCGAAAAAGCTTTCGTTGCTTGTTGGGGGTAAAGCGAATGATTTGTTGAACAGTCTTCGGTACGTCAAATATATGCAGAAGTTCCTTGCGTTTTCCTTTCGCCCTGCAAACTCCCCTACTTAGCGCGCCAAGTTCCCTTCAATGAGAATTATTTTAGG
>CM031627.1:44593715-44600047 GCA_018398815.1 Conus ventricosus
TTCCCAGTCCTTCAACTGTCAACATCTTCCCAGTCCATCACTGTCAACTTCTTCCAGTCCATTCACTGTCAACATCTTCCCAGTCCATACAATTGTCTACATCTTCCAGTCCATCACTGTCAACATCTTCCCAGTCCATCACTGTCAACATCTTCCCTGTTCATCACTGTCAACCATCTTCCCAATCATCACTGTCAAACATCTTCCAGTCATCAACTGTCAACATCTTCCAGTCCATCACTGTCTACATCTTCCAGTCCTGCACTGGTCAACATTTCCCAGTCTCATCACTGGTAACATCTTCCAGTCATTCACTGTCAACTTCTTCCCAGTCCATTCACTGCAACATTTCCGTACATCACTGTTTCAACTTTCCCTAGTCCATCGCACTGTCAACATATTCCCAAGTCCCATGTCAACATATTCCCAGTCCTTTCACTGTCAACATTTCCAGGTCCATCACTGTCAACATCTTCCAGTCCATCACTCTGTCATACATCTTCCAGTCCAGCACTTGTATCATCTATCCCAGTCCATCACTGTCAACATCTTCCCTGTCCATTCACTGTCATACATTCTTCCAAGTCCATTCACCGTCTACATCTTCATCTTCCCAGTCATCACCGTAAACTCATATTCCCAGTCCATCACGTCAAATCTTCCCAGTCCATCACGTCAAATATCTTCCCAGTCCATCTCGTCAATCATCTTTCCCAGTCCTTCACTGTCTACATTTCCCAGTCACTCACTGTCAACATCTTCCAGTTCCATCACTGTCACATCTTCCCAGTCCATCCTCTGTCAACATCTTCCCAAGTCCTCCACTGTCTACATCTTCCTGTCTAGCACTGTCAAATTCTTCCCAGTCCTTCACTGTCAAAATCTTAAAGTCCATCACTTGTCACATCTTCCCTGTCCATCACTGTCAACATCTTCCCAGTCCATCTCTGTCAACATCTTCCCAGTCCATCACTGTTCAACTTCTTCCCAGTCATCACTGTCTAATCTTCCTATCCATTCACTGTAACATCTTCCCAGTGTCCATCACTAGTCAACTTCTTCCCAGTCCATCAATGTCAACATTCGTCCCAGTCCAGCACTGTCAACATCTTCCCAGTTTTGCCCCACAACTGTTCTTATGCTTTCCAGGCCTTCACTGTCTTCATCCTTAACATGGCCTCTATGTCTACATCTCCCAGTACATCACTTGTCAACATCTTCCCAGTCCTTCCACGGGTCAACATCATTCCCAGTCCATGCACTGTCATCATCTCCAGCGTACTCTCTGTCAATCTCTTCCCAGTCCATCTCTGTCATACGTCTCCCTGTCCTTCAACTGTCAATCTTCTTCCCAGTCCATCACTGGTCAACATCTTCCTACTCATTTTCTTTTTTTTAACCTGTGTCCGCATTCCCACAATGTTTATATCCACATGTTCTGCAATGGGTTTCTGGTTTGTGTGTTTCTGCCTATATCAACCATTTGTTCTCTTACACCTTACGCTCATTTAGTGCTAATTTGTCAGTCCCTTAATAATTTGGGTTTTCAGAAGATGTTATTGTTAAAGAGTTGTGTGGATGTATGTCTTGAGAGTTGGATTTTAACGTGGTGACAGGCCTTGATTTGGACCCTTTGCGGTCGGCTGGGCTCTATAAAACAAACATTAGAGCCTTTCCTTACCCTGACCCCTTCAACATTTCGGTTGAATAGCTAACTAAAAGGCTGGTCGCTACTCTCTCTCTCTCTCCTCTCTCTATCTCGCTCTCTCTCTCTGCGCGTGTTTGTTAGCTCTCTCTCTCTCTCTCTCCCCCTTCTCGGGTAGACAAAGGTTGAGGAAAGGAGGGGTGTTGGGGTAGGGAAGGGGGTCGGTGCGGGAAAAAGGGGTTGTAGTATGTGGGGGTGAAAAGTCTTTTTTTCTTCTTCTTAATATTTCATGATTTTTATCTGAGCCGTGAAGATTTTATACCAAATCGCCGCACCCTAAAAAAAAAAAAAAAAAAAGCAAGCGGACCCTCGGAACGTGGTCAACATATCATGTCCAGGGGTTTGTGCAGTCAATATTCGCCCATCAGGTTTTAAAACTGGAACTGCCAACAACAACAACAACATCATCAAACAACAACAAAAATCCAAACAAACCGGACTGTTTAGCAATATTCACGTGCATTCCATAATCCTGCATCATGAGGGCCTAGCGTGCCGGAAGTCACGTGGGTTATCGTATCCGGGCGTGAAACGGGACAGTTGTGACTTCGAACCGTTATTTGTTTCGATTATCATTCATTCTTTTATTTATGTATTAATTCACTTATTCATTCACGCTCTCATAAAAACCTCTCTCTGTCGACCAGGAGTGAAAAAATCAACAACATGGGGTACCCGACTCAGTTTCGGGGACGGTTAAAGTGGGCAGAAAGATAATGATGGCGCCGTCTTTTCTAATGCCTGTGCCGTGTGTCGGCTCGATTTTGATACAGTTTTACCTTCTCAAGACACTTTAGGCTAAAAAAAAACGTTGCCAGAAGAGAGAGAGAGAGAGAGGAGAGGAGAGAGGGGGAGAGACGGAGAGTGACGAGAGTGAGGGAGAGAGAGGAGAGTGGATAGAGAGAGAGACGGCGAGCACGTGGGCGTGTAAAATGTTGGCCTTTGTATTTATGTGTTTGACTATCAAGAATGATTGTCCACACACAAACAATCACCAAACACTCAACACACACACAACACTCACACGACCAGCACAGGAATTTCAACCGTGTTGAGCGATTGCGCTCGACATTCAATTGAGATGGTCTAGGGAACAAATTTTAACATTTTCCTTTTCCCTCCTTGTGCTATTTATGGGGAGTATTAGTACAAATGACGTTTGACTCTACATTTTTAGTTTACTAAGACAATTGCTTACAGTTTTTGTACATGTCATTTGTTACAGTATTGTACAAAGACATTTGCGTACATCATTTTTCGTCGGAAAGCGAATCACGGTGAAGTTCTAGTTATTCATTCACTTGATAAGATAACGAAACAGGGCGACTCTGTCTGAAACGATTTCGCAGGGGCCCATCACAGGGTTAACTTTGGAATCATGCAAAAATGCATGTACATTAAGAGTCTGTAGATGTGAATCAATTTAGTTTTCATTAATAACACACGGTCAGTGCGTGTTTGCCTTATGAAGCATGCAATAATACATGCTCTTTCGAGTTTTGTAGACGTGAATACATCTAGTTTCAGGAGAGTATGCACGGTCAATGCAACGCTAACCTTTTGAACCTGCCTAAATACATGGAAATTAGAGAATGTAGATGTGGAAGACATTTAGTTTCTGGATATTAAACAGGGCAGTGCAACAATTTAAAACCCTCTGAATCCATGCAAATCCATGTAAAATTAGAGACTTGATGTTGTATCCATTTTCTTGTCAGGTTTGACACACGGCAGCACGGAATGTTCAGGGTAAACTCATGGAATCATGCAATTGCACGTACCTCATGGTATCAGGCCAAATGCACGTAAACTCATGTATCATGCCAAATGCACGTAACCTCATGAATCATGCCAATGCACGTAAATCTGAGACTGCTCTTGCGATGTGAATACATTTTGTTTTCATGATTACACACGGCCTATACGGAAGTTTAATCTCGTGAAAAATCCACGCAAAATACATTTTGAAATTGCGAACACAGTTGTGGATCTAAATTTGTTTTCATGATTACACACGGCCAGTACGGAATTAACCGTATGATCATTGCTAAAGTATATGGCAAATTAGATAATGTAGGTGTGAATTCGTTTGTTCTTTTTCTTTTTCCCCCCCTTGCTTCGGCGAGTCCACTTTTGAAGCACAGATACAAAGCACAGTTTAGCATGGTAAATTACCAGGTTACGGTTTTCATCCCCCCTCCCCCCCCCCCCCCCCCCCCCCCCTTTTTTTTTTTCCTCCATGGCGTGTTTGGAATCTATCTTGTTTCCCCGTTTGTCCCTCGTTGACTGACTGATTCAGACACACTGGAAATGCATTTCTATTTTTCACACCGGGATCAAGGAATAGGGGACGCTAGCTTCACTTTCATTTACATCGGGCGGCATCGGGTTTAGCGCGCACTAGACTTCCCGTGCACTATGTCTATGGCGCTCTCCATTTCTCGGGGGAATCACTTTTCATTTACGTCAGTTCCGATATCGGTTAAACGCGCCAAGGTCTGTTGTGGCCTATTTTCGGGGGCGCTACATTTCATTGTCCATGAAAATAAATAACAAAAAAAAAACCTTGCAAGTTTTTCTGCTATACACTTTGGCCCGATTTGCTCTTCCCCAAACCAACCCCCCCACCACCTCCCCCCCACCCCCCCCCCCCCCCACCCCCCCCCCCCCCCCCCCCCCACCCCCCCCCCCCCCCCCCCCCCCCCCCCCCCCCCCCCCCCCCCACCCCCCCCCCACCCCCCCCCCCCCCCCCCCCCCCCCCCCCACCCCCCCCCCCCCCCCCCCCCCCCCCCCACCCCGCCCCCCCACCCCCCCCCCCCCCCCCCCCCCCCCCCCCCCCCCCCCCCCCCCCCCCCGCCTTCCCTCACACACAACATCCAGCAGACATCCAAAAAAAACACATAAAAGACGTAACAAAGGCGCGAACAGATACAACAGTCACACAAAAGACGTAGCAAAGATACGAGCAGAAAACAGACAGCTAAATCACACTCCAAGGACGTAAAAAACAAAAGATAACGATGCAGAAATACAGGAAAACAGTCACTCCAAGGTACAACAAAGTAGAGCAAAATACGACAGTCACTCCAAGGACGTAACAAAGATACGAGCAGAAATACAGACAGTCACTCCAAGGACGTAACAAAGATACGAGCAGAAATACAGACAGTCACACCAAAGACGTAACAAAGATACGAGCAGAAATACACAGTCACACCAAAGACGTAACAAAGATACGAGCAGAAATACAGTCACACCAAAGACGTAACAAAGATACGAGCAGAAATACACACAGTCACACCAAAGACTAACAAAACACCAGCCATACCACCCAGGACAACGCCTTCAAAACAAAACAAGACAAGCCAAAGAATGTTGAAAAAAATTCAAATAGACAAATAATAATAATAATAATAATAATAATAATAATAATAATAATAACCCCCAAACCTAAAATTCCACAGCCAAACGGGCTTTTGGGCGGTAAACCGTTCAAAATCATGGAGTCTGCGGCAACTGCACCATGAAAAAAAGGAGCCCACTCCACTTCCTTCCGCCGCTTTCACCTTCCCTGAACTGAATCACGAACCCTTTCACTCAGAGAGAGAGAGAGAGAGAGAGAGAGGGAGGGAGGGAGGGAGGGAGGGAGGGAGGGAGAGGGGATCAAGCATGTAAGGTATCCGACCTACCTCACGAATGGTTCGAACCCAACGACTGTCGGCTCCGAAACTGAACGCACTGACCAATCGGCACGGAACCCTCTACCCCCCCCCCCCCCCCACCCCCCCCCACCACACACACACCTCCCCTTGCCCACATACGGGACCAGCCAAGACAGCAAGACCAGCCAGGACAGGACAAGACACGACACGAGAAGGTCAAACAGAGGGGTCAACAGAAAGGTCAACAGGGTCAACAGAAAGGTCAACAGGGGTCAACAGAAAGGTCAACAGAGGGGTCAACAGAAAGGTCAACAGAGGGTCAACAGAAAGGTCAACAAGAGGGGGTCAATAGAAAGGTCAACATAGGGGTCTCTTACCTTTTCCGATAATGCTTCCCACCTCCTGCAACACAGAGAAAAAAAAAATCACCACATTATTCAGGAAAAGAGGATGAGAAGAGAAGGGGAGAAGACAGAGAGAGAGAGAGAGAGAGATAGAGAGAAGAAGAGAGAGAGAGAGAGAGAGAGAGCCAGTTCGTGTGGATGTGTGTGCGCGCGCGTGCGCGCACGCGTGCGTGCGTGCGTGCGTGCCGTGCGTTGTGTGTGAGTGTGTGTTTTTGCCTGCGTGCGTGCGTGCGTGGCATGTGTGTGAGTGTGTGGTGTGTGTGTGTGTGTGTGTGTGTGGTGTGTGTTTGAGAGAGAGAGAGAAGAGAGAGTGTGTGTGTGGTGTGTGTGAAGAGAGAGAGAGAGAGAGAGAGAGAGAGAGAGAGCAGAGAGAGAGAGAGAGAGGAGAGTGTGTGTGCGGTGCGTGCGTGCGTGCGTGCGTGCGTTTGTGGTGTGTGTGTGAGTGTGTGTGTGGAGTGTGTGTGTGGTGTGTGTGTGTGTGTTTTGTGTTTGTGTGTGTGTGTGTGTGTGTGTGTCCGAGTGTACGTGCAAGTGAGCAATAGTATTCGTAGACCCCAGATC
>CM031627.1:44600147-44605147 GCA_018398815.1 Conus ventricosus
AGGGCAAAGTTTTTCTTCTTTCTCTCTGCCGAGTTCGTACAGCATTGCATTTCTTTTTCCAGGCTGTTTCCATGGCTATATTGCATTAAAGGGGTTGAACGATTTGTTTGGTTGCAGTATTGTTCCTTTTGCATCTTCTACTCCTTAACGTTCCTATGATATCCCCTTCATTGTTGTTATATTGAGGAGGGTCCTTTGTTTCGTTTGTGTAACGTTTGATGGTTTCTGTAAATTTAACACAACAAGGAAATGGTCACTTCCATAATGAAGAAGTGCTTCTGCACTCATGCCTGCTGAGAATTGTGGTCAAATGGGTGCAAAGTCAATGACACTGTCAGTGTCACCCCGCCTTCCCTTATGTGTTGGGGATGATGATGTCAGTGCACTAAGAAGTACTTCATTCAACATCAGTTCCAGAGCAGTTCCTTGAGGATTGGTACCATGTTGATCCCACAATTTTGAGCGTGCATTAGTATCTCCACATAGTATGATAAAGTCTCCAAATTCATGTTCTTTTTCCTCCAGAAAGGTCCAATCCGTTTTTGATCTGTGGGTACCTGGGTGTATCTATGACGTGATGAGTACAAGGCTTTTCGGATTACCATCTGGTCTTTCTAGCCTCACACCCATTAGTTCACGTGTGCTGCCACACCATTTTCCAAGTCTATCCTGGGCAGTTTGATTTTCAATTTTTTTTTGAATAACCATGGCTAGTCCTCGTCCATCATGCTTTTGAAAGATTATGAATTCATCCAGTTGTAATCGTCTGTGGGTGGCACTTCTGGTTTCTTGTAGACACAGAACATTGAAGTCACGTGCTAGTTTTTCAATTGTTGAGATCCTCTTCCTGGCACTGCAGCAGTTCCATGTACAAATCCTGAAATATTTCTTGGATAGTCTTTCAGCTTGTAATATATTCCTACCTATCTTTCTTCTTCTCCCACTCTTTTGCTACACTGACTATTGTTTTGAGGGGATCCATTTTTAAGTCCTAAAGCCTGCACCCAGATATCCCAAGGTGCATGCGAAACAAAGTATTTTGAGAACCCATGAGAAGGTTTTCTTAGTGTTGAGGGGTCATACGCGGTCGCCTCATATCAGGGAAGGGCAATGGATGTCCATACATGTAGGGAACGCCTACACATATAAAGTCCGTCAGCCTGGTGTCACCTAGGGCCAGACTGCATACGGTTCAAGACTGTTTAACCTAACGGCCATTCATCCCCATGGTACTGTATGAAAGCCTTGGGATTGGGGGAGGTCGAGTCCAAAAAGAAAGGTGACAGCCGGGCGGACAGCTTGGAAAATAATAGTGAAAAGTGTGCATCATTATGTTGTTATCTGTGTTTGTGTTTGCTCCTCTTTTGTTGTTCCCCTCGCTCGCGGAGCGTAGAGATGATGTTTTAAACTATATGTGAGGAAAAACTGGCCAAATACAGACAAAGGAGCTTTGTGACTGTGTTGTGTAAAGTTATTTGTGATACAATCCGGGCAAATACAGACAAAGGAGCTTTGTGACTGTGTTGTGTAAAGTTATTTGTGAGACAATCCGGGCAAATACAGACAAAGGAGCTTTGTGACTGTGTTGTGTAATGTTATTTGTGAGACAATCCGGGAAAATACAGACAAAGGAGCTTTGTGACTGTGTTGTGTAATGTTATTTGTGAGACAATCCGGGCAAATACAGACAAAGGAGCTTTGTGACTGTGTTGTGTAAAGTTATTTGTGATACAATCCGGGCAAATACAGACAAAGGAGCTTTGTGACTGTGTTGTGTAAAGTTATTTGTGAGACAATACGGGCAAATACAGACAAAGGAGCTTTGTGACTGTGTTGTGTAAAGTTATTTGTGAGACAATCCGGGCAATACAGACAAAGGAGCTTTGTGACTGTGTTGTTTAAAGTTATTTGTGATACAATCCGGGCAAATACAGACAAAGGAGCTTTGGGACTGTGTTGTGTAAAGTTATTTGTGATACAATCCGGGCAAATACAGACAAAGGAGCTTTGTGACTGTGTTGTGTGAAGTTATTTGTGATACAATCCGGGCAAATACAGACAAAGGAGCTTTGTGACTGTGTTGTGTAAAGTTATTTGTGATACAATCCGGGCAAATACAGACTAAGGAGCTTTGAGAGTTTTTCGCTCTAAGCTGTCTGTGAGACACGCCAGGCATATGACGACAAAGGAGCTTTGAGATAATGTTGGTCTAAGCTATCTGTGCAAAAAAAAAACCCAAAAAATACAAAAAAAACAACGGGTAAATAAATACAATGAACATGTCAAAAATTCATATCACATACCTGTTTGCGATTTCTCGTGTGAGTTTCTTCAAACCGGTCTATGCGGGCTAGCTGATTAATACAGATTCTGATTCAGCTTGTGATCAACAAGTCGAATGTGGCTACCATTCCCTGTGGCAAGCTCTAGGTAGAAAGACAGAAGTGATACTTACCATATTGTCATGTTAAAGAAAGATTCATTAAAGTATTGGCTGGATAGTTTTCCCATGAAATAAAGCTCCATACATTATTTCTTTCATTTGAAAATTACCAAAGTGGTATTTTTGTATGACGTTTAAAACTCAACTTTCTCCCGTGCTCATTCATAGCAAGTATGACAATTTTGGGTAGAACATGTGTTTTAAAGCGTATTGTCATCCTTGAGCTGTTGCCCTTTTTTTCTTTTTATTTCGTTTTCTTTTCAAGCGTAGAGATGATGTTTTATGCTATGTGAGACAAACCTGCCAAATAAGGACAGAGGAGCTTTGCAATTTTTTTGTGCAAAGCTATCTTTGAGACAATCCCCGGAAATAAAGAGATAGGAGTTTTGAGATTTTGTCGCTCTAAGCTGTCTGTGAGACAAGCCAGGGCAAATAAAGACAAAGGATCTTTGAGATGATGTTGGTACAAGCTATCTGTGCGAAAACCTAGTAGATAAAGACAACGAGCATGCCCAAAATTCATAATTACATACCTGTCTGCCATTTCTTTGTGTGATTTTCTTCAAACTGGTCTATGTGGGCTAGCTGATTACTACATATTGTGATTCAAGTTGTGATCACAAAGTTGAGTCTGGCTATCATTCCCTGTGGCAATCTCTAGGTAGGAAAGCAGCACTGATTCTCATCATGTTTTTCATGTTAAAGAAGAATGAATTAAAGTATTGGTTTGAATACATTTTCCCATGAAATAAATCTTCAATAATTATTACTATCATTTAAAAGTTACCAAAGTGTTATTATTTTTGTGTGACTTTTTACACTGAACTTTCTCCCGTGCTCTTATATATGAAAGTGTGACAATTTTGGGCATAACCATGTGTTTTAAAGTGTATTGTCATCCTTGAGTTGTTGCCCTTTTTCACACACCAGCATATGCCCAACAGGAAGCGTCATACACACACCAGCATATGTCCAACAAGAGGCGTCATACACACACCAGCATATGCCCTACAGGATGCGTCATACACACACCAGCATATGCCCAACAGGAAGCGTCATACACACACCAGCATATGCCAACAGGAAGCGTCATACACACACCAGCATATGCCCTACAGCAAGCGTCATACACACACCAGCATATGCCCAACAGGAAGCGTCATACACACACCAGCATATGCCCTACAGGAAGCGTCATACACACACCAGCATATGCCCAACAGGAAGCGTCATACACACACCAGCATATGCCCAACAGGAAGCGCCATACACACACCAGCTTATGCCCAACAGGAAGCGTCATGCACAAACCAGCATATGTCCAACAAGAGGCGTCATACACAAACCAGCATATCCCCAACAGAAAGCGTCATACACAAACCAGCATATCCCCAACAGAAAGCGTCATACACAAACCAGCATATCCCCAACAGAAAGCGTCATACACAAACCAGCATATGCCCAACAGGAAGCGTCATACACACACCAGCATATGCCCAACAGGAAGCGCCATACACCACACCAGCATATGCCCAACAGGAAGCGTCATACACACACCAGCATATGTCCAACAAGAGGCGTCATACACAAACCAGCATATCCCCAACAGAAAGCGTCATACACAAACCAGCATATCCCCAACAGAAAGCGTCATACACACACCAGCATATCCCCAACAGAAAGCGTCATACACAAACCAGCATATGCCCAACAGAAAGCGTCATACACAAACCAGCATATCCCCAACAGAAAGCGTCATACACAAACCAGCATATGCCCAACAGAAAGCGTCATACACAAACCAGCATATGCCCTACAGGAAGCGTCATACGGACACCAACATATCTCCAAAAGAAAACGTTCTTTTCTTCTTTTTTTCCAGTTACACTGCAGATGTCAAAGTGGAAAAATTGAAATCAGAGCATCTTTGACGTTGTATGTGACAACTAGTCGTCCACAAGGCTGGTCAGTATTTTGCTGTGTGTTGCAGTGTATTTGTGTGTGTGTGTGTGTGTGTGTGTGTGTGTGTGGTGTGTGTGTGTGTGTGTGTGTGTGTGTGTGTGTGTGTGTGTGTGTGTGTGTGTGTGTGTGTGTGTGTGTGTGTGTGTGTGTGTGTGTGTGTGTGTGTGTGTGTGTGTGTGTGTGACTAAACCATGTGTGTGTTTGTGCATGTGTGCATACGTTCTTTTTATGTCCGTTCTATGTCCATTCTATGCCCTTTCTAAGTCTTTTCTTATGTCCTTTCTATGTCCATTCTATGTCCTTTCCATGTCCTTTATATGTTCTTTCTATGTCCTTTCCATGTCCTTTCTATGTGCTTTCTATGTCCTTGATATGTCCTTGCAATGTCCTTGCTGTGTCCTTCCTGTGTCGTTTATATGTCCTCTCCATGTCCTTTCCACGTCCTTTCTATGTCCATTCTATGTTATTTCTATGTCCTTTGGGAATGTGTTCATACCTGTGTTCATCTGTTCATACCTACCCCTGGGAATATGAGTCAGGATATCTACCTCTGTGTATACCTGCCTCAGGGAATGCGAGTTAGGACAGGTACATC
>CM031627.1:44610147-44612647 GCA_018398815.1 Conus ventricosus
TACCACATCAAGTCCACAGTAGTTAAATGGTATTAAGACCTGCTTGTGATTATCTTACCACATCAGGTCCAGGTAGTATAAGGGTATGAACAATGCTTGGAATATCTTACCACATCAGGTCACTTTAGTATAATGGTATGAACACCGCTTGTGTTTATCTTACCACATCAGGTCCACAGTAATAGTAGAATATGGTATGAACAATGCTTGTGATTATCTTACCACATCAGGTCCACAATAGTATAATGGTATGAAGACCTGCTTGTGATTATCTTACCACATCAGGTCCACAGTAGTATAAGGGTATTGAACACCTGCTTGTGATTATCTTACCACATCAGGTCCACAGTAGTATAAATGGTATGAACACCTGCTTTTTGATTATCTTACCACATCAGGTCCACAGTAGTATAGTGGAAAGAAGACCTGCTTGTGATTATCTTACCACATCAGGTCCACAGTAGTATAATGGTATGAAGACCTGCTTGTAAATTTCTTACCACATCAGGTCCACAGAGTATAATGGTATGACACCTGCTTGTGATTATCTTACCCCATCAGGTCCAAAAGTAGTATAATGGTATGAAGACCTGCTTGTGATTATCTTACCACATCAGGTCCACGTAGCAAAATGGTAATAAAACACCTGCTTGTGTTTATCTTACCACATCAGGTCCACAGTAGTTTAGGGTATGAACACCTGCTTGTGATTATCTTACCACATCGGGTCCACAGTAGTATAATGGTATGAAGACCTGCTTGTGATTATCTTACACATCAGGTCCACAGTATATAATGTATGAACACCTGCTTGGGATTATCTTACCACATCAGGTCCACAGTAGTATAATGGTTTTAAAGACCTTCTTGTGATTATCTTACCACATCAGGTCCACAGTAGTATAATGGTATGAACACCTTTTGTGATTATCTTACCACATCAGGTCCACAGTAGTATAATGGTATGAACACCTGCTTGTGATTATCTTACCACATCAGGTCCACGTAGTATAATGGTATGAACACCCTGTTTTGTGATTATCTTACCAATCAGGCCCCACAGTAATAATGGTATGAAGACCTGCTTGTGATTATATTACCACATCGGGTCCACAGTAGTATAATGGTATGAACACCTGCTTGTGATTATCTTACCACATCAGGTCCACAGTAGTATAATGGTATGAACACCTGCTTGTGATTATCTTACCACATCAGGTCCACAGTAGTAAAAATGGTATGAACACCTGCTTGTGATTATCTTACCACATCAGGTCCACAGTAGTATAATGGTATGAAGACCTGCTTGTGATTATCTTACCACATCAGGTCCACAGTAGTATAATGGTATGAACACCTGCTTTGTGTTTTAATTTTAAACCACATCAGGTCCACAGTAGTATAATGGTATAAACACCTGCTTGTGATTATCTTACCCATCAGGTCACAGTAGTATAATGGTATGAACACCTGCTTGTGATTATCTTACACATCAGGTCCACAGTAGTATAATGGTATAAACACCTGCTTGTGATTATCTTACCCCATCAGGTCACTTTAAATTTTTCCACATCAGATCCACATTATCTTGCCACATCAGTTTCAATGTGAGGTGACTGCAGGCGGAAATTCAAACCAATTTTAAAAAGACTTTAGTAACTCCGCCGGCTGACATTGACAAACAAATAGAACACAAAGCACGACACGTTCGACCTCTTAGTTCTTATTCAGGCAAGATAAACAACATTCAGGACAATGAAAACGAAGAACGAGCCCTCACGTATCTCCCCAAATTCCACGCATGATGCGCGTTGAACGCAAGATTCAAGATACACTATACACGTGTATTTTGTCTCAAACATGATCGACAACCTCCTTTCTAAATCACCACACCACACACACACACACACACACACACACACACACACACACACACACACACACACACACACACAGACACACACACACACACACACGTGTGTGTGTGTGCGTGTGTGTGCACGCGCACTCACAAAATTTCCTTATTATATTATTTTATTTTATTATATTATTATTATTATTATTATTATTATTATTTTTAAATTTTTATTATTTAGAAAGAGAGGGGGTAGTTACCGCCAAAGGGCATTGACAAACAAAGCACAGGAGAAGACACATGCATTTCATGCATTTCGACCTCTTGGGTCTTCTTCAAGCAAAAAAAAAAAAAGATCACATTTAACATTTTGGACAGTACAAACAAAGAACGAAGAGGGAGTATCTGTTGTCCATATGGTAGGAAGAATGGCCGCCAGACAGAAACGACAGAGAGGATTATGGGAGTGGAAAAGGAGGGGGGGCGTGGAGGGAGGGGGGGGAGTGAGACGATGGGGTTGTGTAGCTAGTTTAGTGGGTGGTGTGATATATGTCATGGTAGTGGTTAACGTGGATTGATAAGAAAGCTAAGCATCGTGTCTTGTCCTGTGCTTTGTTTGTCAATGTCCTCGTGTCTTGTCCTGTG
>CM031627.1:44617647-44644005 GCA_018398815.1 Conus ventricosus
GGGTGTCCTGCCATGAAGGTAGATGCCTCCCCATACCATCAGGGAGCCGCCTCCATAGCGATCGTGCTCACGAACACAGCCATCAGCATGCCTCTCCCCTGGACGACGCCAGACGCGTACCCCGCCATCATTTCGGGACAGGGAGAATCTTGACTCATCGGTGAAGAGGATGGTGCTCCATTGCTGCCTCGTCCATCGCTGTTGACGTCGACACCACCTCCTTCTGGCCTGTCGATGGTGCTGTGGGAGACGGACGGCGGGCCTTCTTGAGCGGAGGTTGAAACTGTGAACGCGACCTCGGACGGTCTGGCGACTTACGTTGATGTTAGTCGTTCTTCTCAGCTCCTGTCTCAGAGTGGTTGCAGGGGCCGGATAGCTCAGTTGGTAGAGCGCCGGACTCGTGATCCTGGGGTTGCGGGTTCGAATTTCGGTATAGGGGGATTTTTTCCCTCGGAGTTAACATTGGTTCTGACTCCATTCCCCATATAGTCCTTCGAATGAGACTATAAACCGAGGTTCCGTGTGTGAACGCACGCATAACATCTTGCACACACGTAAAATCCCATCACCAACTTTTGGAAGAGAAGGCCAGTTTGGCCGTTGGTACGGATGACACGTGACACATAGCATGCACCTTCCCCGAAGATGGAGTATGGCTGCCTTAATGGCGGGATAAAAAAAGGGTCATACACACAAAACTCCACTGCCTGGCTATACAGGGAGTGTCCGCAGGAGTACCAGCCTGTGTACGCAGAAAGAAAGAAAAAAAGAAAAGAGTGGTTGCATTGATGGTTCTGCTGCGGACTGCTGTCAGCATCAAGTAGCGATCGTCTTGCCCGTTGGTGATTCTTGGCCGCCCTGAGCGTGGTCGTTCCTCGGCTCTTCCAGTGTCTTGGTATCGCTGGTGAAGGCGTTGAATGACTGAGTGGCTCACTCCCAGACGTCTTGCCACCTCTCTTCCTGAAATGCCATCTTGGAGCCATCCCAGAGCCCGGCCGCGATCTAGTGTTGACAGTTTTCGTCTTGGAGGCATGGTTATTGCAGCCCCGATTAGCGGTCATTTTATACCCACCGCAGGCAAATTGTCATTGAAAAGTGTTCAACATAGGCAGGCCTTGCACGTGCACTGTGCCGATTTCTCAATTCAAAACTGCTGTGTAATCTGCGCCTGGCCAAACTTCATGCATTATTCACGGATTTTTGGTGTTTTGGCTGAGCGCATATTCTCGACCCGAAAAATGCGTCGTCTGAAAGATTATTTCGGTCATACAGTGTGTGTGTGTGAGCTGTCAGAATAGCTCAGAATGAAACACACTGCGCTTTGTTTTACGAGCATTCAGACCCATTACTTAGAGTACCCCAAAATCTAATGCGGCCCTTAACTTTTTGTGACTAGCTTATATATATGTATGTGTGTGTGTGTGTGTGTGTGTGTGTGTGTGTGTGTGTGTGTGTGTGTGTGTGTGTGTGCTGTGTGTGTGTGTGTGTGTGTGTGTGTGTGTGTGTGTGTGTGTGTGTCTACATCCCCGAATTGTTATCTCTACCATATATACTTGTGTCTTAAGAGGTTATCTTTTTATATTTTCTACTTTTCACAAGAAAATGTGGCTTGTTTTGCTCTTTCATGATTTTCTTTTGCTTCTTAGGTGGCACCTTTGGTTGGTTTTTTTAAAAACTCAACAAACATACTACGGTATTGCACACCAGCCTTTTCTGGGATAGCATTCTTCTTAAAACCGAAAAGGCAGAGGAGTCAAATTACCACTTTCCGCGGTCACTGAGGAGAAACAACCAGGTTTCGAAATATCAGTGTATGACCAAGAGTTATGTGTTAGTGAGTTTCCTCCCTATTGGAGATTATAAGCTTGCTGAAGGCTCATTTTGAGAAGCATTTATTTTATTTTTTCCCCCATCCATCCTTTTGAGCACATACTGTTAGTTAGGCCGTATTAACTACCACTGCAGATATGAATGTTTATCTCCCCCTATTTCTTCAATCTAAGACATAAGAGCAAGCTTTGTTTATAATTGAATATATATATATATATATATATATATATTATAATATATATATATATATATATATATATATATATGTGAGTGTGTGTGTTGACTTTACTGTCATCATATTTCTTTCTTCTTTTTTTTCCCAGTTACATCACTCTGTTGTATATTTCACAGAGAGAGAGAAAGAGAGAGCCGGGGAAGCAGTTCTCTCCTATCTTCGTGTGGTATTGTTTTCCATTCTTTACATGGGATACTTTGTCTCTTGGTGGTGGATTTTGCCCATTGAAAAGTGTTTGTACTGCACTCTAAATCAGTCAACAGTTTTTGCGGGTGTCGTCCATGAATTGATTGGCTTCAAAATGCTCAGAATAAACAGAGCAGTTTGCATGAAGGTACGCAGCTGATCTTCACGCCTACATTTCTGAACCCATTTCTTGAAACTGTAAAAAACAAAAAAAAAAGGTAAAACCCCTCAAGCCCCTTCCCCCACTTGTACTAAATTTTGGGCACCAACAGCTTGGTTTTTCTTTTTAACTCTTTTTTGAGCATTTTCCTGGGAAATTCTTTTAGAAGAAAGGGAAAGCCCCAAAATTTTTTCCCCCCCTTTGCAAACCCATGGCCCCTCACCCCCCAAATTTTTCGTTTTTTTTTTTTTTTAAATTCTTCAATTGTCCCCGAAAGGAAAATCAAAATGTTTAAAAATTTACCAAACAAAAAAATTTTTCCCTTAAAAACAGCCCTTTTCAGAGCCCCTGAGCCCGCGGCCTGTCCAGCAGCTGGCAAGAACTGAGCCCGCGGCCTGCCCCAAAAGTTTGTGCAAAACCCCGAGCGCCGGGCCCTTTTCCCAGCACTGTGCAAAGTACTAGCGCCGCGGCCTTCCAGAAGCGGGGTGCAAGTACTGAGCCCGGGGCCCTGCCCCCCAAAAGCGTGCGAGTACTGAGCCCCGCGGCCGCCCCAGCAGCTGTGAAAGAGTACTGACGCCGCGGCCTGTCCACAGCTGGCAAGTACTGAGCGCCGCGGCCCTTCCAGCCCTTGGGGAAAGTACTGAGCGCCACGGCCTTTCCACAGCTGTGCAAAAAGGGAGCCCGCGGCCTGCCCAGCAGTGGGGCAAGAAACTGAGCCCCCCGCGGCCGCCCACTGGGCAGATACGAGCCCGCGGCCGTCCACCCAGCTGGAAAGAGTATTTGACGCCGCGCCTGCCCCACCCACGGGTTCAAGTATTTAGCGCCCGCGGCCTGTCCAGCAGCTGTGCAGAGTACGGGACCCGCCGGGGCCTGTCCGGGCCAGCTGTGAAAGTCCCTGACCCCGGGGGCCTGCCCCCAAGCAGCTGTTCAAGAACGAGCCCCGGGGCCTGTCCAGCAGCTGTGCGAGTACTAAAGCCCCGGGGCCCCCTTTCCAGCAGCTGGGGCAAAAGTATTTGGAGCCCCGGGGCCTGTCCAGCCCGTGAAAGTTTAACTGAGCGCCGCAGCCTGTCCAGCAGCTGGTCCGGGAAAACTGAGCGCCGCGGCCTGCCCAGCAGCTGTGCAAGTACTGACGCCGCGGCCTGCCGCAGCTGTGCAGAGTACGGAGCCCGGGGCCTGCCCCAGCCCTGGGGCAGAGTACTGAGCGCCGCGGCCTGTCCACCAGCGGGGCAGATACTGAGCGCCGGGGGCCCTTTTCCCCCAGCAGCTGTCCCGAAAACTGACCCGGGGCCTGTCCAGCAGCTGTGCAAGTACGAGCGCCGGGGCCCTTCCAGCAGTTGTGCAAGAGAAAGAGCCCGGGGCCGCCCCACACTGTGCAGATTACTGGGGCGCCGGGGCCCCTGCCCCCAAGCAGCTGTGCAGAGTACGACCCGGGGCCCCGGCCACAGCTAGCAGAGTACGGGAAGCCCCGGGGGCCTGCCCCAGCAAGCTGTGGCAAGTCCCTGAGCCCCGGGGCCTGTCCACACCCTGTGCAGAGAAACGAGCCCCCGGGGCCCGCCAGCGCTTTTGCGGGAAGGGGTTTGGTTTTCCCGGTTTGGACGGGGGAAAACCCAGCGGGGAAATGGGGGTTTCAAAATTTCCTTTAACAAACCGTCCTGCCGGGGCCCAAACAACCGCATTCCACTCGCGGGAAAAAGGTTTTCCAGCGTAAGAAAGGGGGGTCGCCAGCTTTCAGTGGCGAGGGCCGTTTTTTACCAAAGGGGCGCACGTGGGGCCAGCGCCCCTCTCCACGGGCGGACACAAACCCTACACCCAATGTTTTTTGTTTTTTTTTTTGGGCCCAAACCCTAATTCGAGATGGTTGTTTTTTTTTAAAAATTTTTTCTAAATTTGTTGCACGTTATTTTGTAGGGAAATATAGAAAAGTAATTGATAATGAAAAAAAAAAGGGTATTTTTTGGTTAAATTTTATAAAACAGTATTTTCTACTGCTTCTATTATGCACTGCACATGTACAAAACTACTGTTACATCACATAGAATTTGATCGATGATTAAAACAAGAAATAAAACGAAAAAAAAACCCGGAAGAACGTTCAGTCTGCATTACAACTGTTTACAACATCAATATTTTTAGTAGTGAACTACTACTACTCCTACCATTACAACTGCAACATTTTTTTTTCCTGTTTTTTATCGTTTCCGATTTGTTACATGCTGCTCTACCATTCATGTCCCAAAAGAAAGGGATAATGATTTGAAAAGGGTATGTTTGGTGACATTTATTTATGTACTTATGTGCATGAAACTACTTTTAAAACCACCACAAAGAAACCAACGTACAATCAAACAATACAAAAAAGAACACACAAAACTTCTCAGCAAAGGTGTCGCACTTTTGCATGAAGTGTCGCATGCGACACTTTGTCCAGTTGCGACACTTTGTGCCGCAACATGACCCTTTTCTGTGCAGTGATTCTTTTTGATTTTAGCAAGAGCAAGATGGACGACGAAAGAACGCGATTTGTGCCCTATCTTCATGAAACGAGACTAGTGATGAAAAGGCTGCTGTTCTCAAACAGCTTGCCTGAAGGCCATTTCTTTCAACTAGAAGTCATAACAAATCATAACAATCTTATTGGCAACTTATATGAGCAGGGGACGACTTTACGGCATCAAAGTCCTCCTCGTATGGTCGCCGGCGACTCTATGGCCGGCGACCATATGGGCACCAACATCCCGCCCATATGGTCGCCGGCGACCATATGGGCCGGCGACATATGGCACCAACAGGGTCCACAAGGAAGATATAAGGAAAAATTAAAAAACGTGACAATAAGCGTAAGTTGTGTGTGTGTGTGGTTGTGTGTGTGTGTTTTGTGTGTTGTGGGTGTGTGTGTGTTGTGCGTGCGTGCGTGTGTGTGTGTGGTGTGGTGTGTGTGTGTGTTTTGTGTGTGTGTGTTGTGTGTGTGTGTGGGGTGTGGTTTTGTGTGTATGTGTGTGCGGGGGTGTGTGTGGTGTGTGTGTGTATGTGTGGCGTGTGTGTGTGGTGGTGTGTGTGTGTGTTGTGTGTGTGTGTGTGGATGTGTGTTTCGTGTGTGTGTGTTGTGTGTGGTGGTGTGTTTCCTCTCCCTCCCAACCCCCCCCTTGAAAATACATCTTCTAAAAGCGTACCAGAAACTTCGATAAAAGAGAGAGAGAGAGAGAGAGAGAGAGAAGAGAGAGAGAGAGAGAGAGAGAAAAGAGAGAGAGAGAGAGAGATCTGAAGTGATCACTAGTGATCAAACTTGTTTGTTAGTGTTATACCTCTGGTTAACGCAAAGAGCCTATATTTTGAGGTCTATCGATAATATTTGTAACTTTTTTTCATCACTGAAATACTTTGATTTAAAACAAGTCTTTTCTAAAATTGTCACCAATGTTTAAAGATTGTTAGTGCGGTAAGCCAATGTCACGAGTTTGTCACGAGGCCCTACGACGTTTGAACCCCATCTAGAGTGCGAAATTACTCATTTGTTTATTACATTTGTTGTCACGTGTCCGTCCCTTAGTGTGGCTTGTGGTGGCGGTTGCACCTGGTGTATTCACTCACGTTCGGTTTGCTTTCTCTCTCTCTCACTCCAATTCCACTGCCCGTGCTATTCATCCTGCAGGTTCACGGGTGCTGGTCCCTTTCCTCTCGAACTTGCTGCTATCGCCTTCTCGCCTGTCTTTTAACCTGTCCACTGCTCCATTTCTTTTAGTTTTGAAGTAGATCCACAACTGTGACGTATCGAGGCATTTGGCCGCATCGCTGAGGGAGTTAGCCTTCACTCGAGCGAGATACCTGGAGGCGCCTGCTCCGTCTTTTGGTTCTTTCCCCCCCACCGTTAAAAAAAAAAATCGTCGAAGGTACATCGGTATCTTCAATTCCCCAGTCGGCCTTAGGAGAGGACATCACTTCTCTTTTTCCGCATCTTCTGCGCCTCTGTCCTCTCAACTGGACAGAGGGCAGAGAGATCTTTGACCCGCCTCTTCGGGTCACCCCACGGTAGCTGGTAAGCACAGTTTCGTGTGTTTGTTTTGGTTTGTTGTTGTTAGCCGCTTATTCTTCTCTTTGCGCAATATTCTTTTGTTTTCAAAATGTAAAAGAATAATTGTTTGAGACCTTTTTTTCCTGTTAATCATCTTTTAACATTGCCATTCTAAAATTAAATCCAAAATTCTTCTCCTATTATGCATCGTGATGACGGTAGTCGTTGGGATGGAGAGAACCTGGATCAGGTTGGTACTTGCTTGGTCTCGCTCGTCCCCCCGTCACAATTCACGGACACTTATCCTTCGGCGGCCCACCGCCGTTTTGTGTGCAAGAGAACGAGTTTATTTGCGAGCGTGCGTACGCATGATTTGTCGTTCGGATGCGTGGTTGAGATTTTGTGTTATTTTGAAATGGTGCTAGAAATGTGACAATTAGCATTGAATTATATTTGCAAATGTGTTGCAGTTATAAAGCGATGGTCGCTTGTGTTTGGTTTATTTCTAAGAAAGGAAATTGTTAAAAACGGAATGGAAGAAGGTGAAGATAATTCATATTGTTTTATAGCCTGTTTGATTTATGCAGTCTTTAACTCTGCTTCGTTGAAGAAACTTTAACAAACATTCCTGATTTGATTGGTTTACTGTTTATGCTCAGGTCGGTGTTGACTGGTGTTTGTTGGTGCTTAGTAGACCTCACCTCGCCCTTCACGCGTGGCAGTTAATTTGACAGCATGGGTCAATTGTAGCTGGACGGCGTGGTTCGCAGTCCCTTCCTTCCTTCGCTTTCTCTCTCCTCCCAGCTAAGTTGTCCTTTCCCCCCCCCCCCCCCCCCCCTCCGGCTTCACCCGGAGCCTGGACTGTGATGCCACGTCGCTGGTTGGGCCACGCACTGGTTGGGGCCGGAACGCCTTTCCTGGTCGACCGCAGACTGGGTTGGTGCCAACGCGCTGGCTGGGCCCACGCTCTGGTCGGACCGCGCGGACTGTTGGTGCCACGCGCTGGTTGGGGCCACGCTTCTGTTGTACCCGCGCCCCCTCCACCCAGCGCGCTGGTTTTTGGATCACGCACTTGTCGGGACCACGTTCTGGAGAAAAGAGCCATGTTTTGACTGGCCGCCCTGATCCCCCCAGGACCTCCAGTATCAACGCCCACGTTCCCCCCCCCCCCCCCCCCCCCCCGGACGCTCTCAACACTGCCTGCTTGTGTGTTTCGAGGGTGTCGGCCTTGAACGAATCTTTTTCAAGAACCGACCCCGGTTTGGATCACCTAGTGCGACAGGGTGCGCCCAGTAGAACTTGGAAGAGGCAGGGGTGCGGAGGAACTCCATGGTGTGGAAAGCGCTGGATGCGGAAATGTATTTATTTATAATTTGTAAAATGTCAATGTGTTGAAAATGTTGGATTGTGATTGTGTACGTCCGTATGGTGAAATGTTTATTTTATACATTGTGCATCTGTGGTGTGTTGGATGCTTAATTGTGTGTATGTCGTGTGTTGAGAATGCTTGATTGTGATTTGCATTTGTGTGTGTTGGAATGCTTATTTATGACTGTATGTTGGTTTGAATAAATGGTGTGTTGTATCGTAATCTAATTGTTGTCTCCTTCGGGCGTGTCAGTCAGTCACTCCCTTCACTCCCCACCTAACCGATCCTGTCAGGCAGACCTCCAGAGTCCGGTCTGACAATTGTGGGGGCTCGTCCGGATGTAAGGGCTCTGGCTGTTCTCTCTCGTTCGCAAGTACCTTTTTTAGTTTTTTGTCCTTTTTTGTATAATGTTTTAGTCATGTTTCTATTGTCGTGTTGTTCGTGGTGGTTGGCTGGTGACCTAGCGTGAAGGAGTCTTTTTGTGCCTGAGAACATCCCTGTAATGGAGTAGAGTACCAGGGGGAAGCGACCGCTCCAAACTCCGTCCGCCGTGGTCCTTAACCAGTACGCCGTAAGTCTTGCCTTTTCGTTGCCGCTCAGTCTCTGGCCAGTCCTGTTTTGTAGTTTACATGTTTTTTTTTGGTTTTTTTTACCGGTTTATGGAGTACAGGGGGTTTGTATCACGTTATGTCTCCTTTTCCTCTCTCTCTCGATTCATCTGCCAGTTGTTTGTTTTTTTTTCCGCCCACCCACGCACTGTTGGCTCGTCTGTGAGCCTGTGTGCCAGAAGTGGGAAGCCCGACATAGTTTTTGGTTGTTGTTTTTTTTCGGTGAACCCCACCGCACTGTTCTCGTGCAGTGAGCGCGGTGTTGCCATATGGAGAAGTCCGAACTTGTCCAACAACACCACACACACACATACACACATAACACACACCCCATAAAATATTTGTTTTCACTGAAATCGTCTTTTCCCCCCGTATTTGAAAAACCGAGATATTGTTGTCTATGGCGAAACCGTCCGTCGTGGGTGGCAACGCGTAGTCGAAGAAGAAAGGTATTCAAAATGTAGTCCCTACTCTGAGTACCATACTTCGACTAACATAACTTCTACTTATTTCAGTGCAGTAGCAATAGTCCATGATACTTTTACTACCTTCTTTCTAATCTTCCTGTCAGACCCCACTGCACGTCCGCGCAAGCGCAACATACAAAAGCAATGTGGCTTCTTTGCGTCGCAGAAACCTAAGCCCTCTCTTCGCATCCTCCCCTCGTAAGTAATGCCCCAAACTCCGCATTAAGTCAGACCCAAGACGATCAACGGTCATCGCACCGTGTCGTGAGTGTAACCCCGCCCAGACATCACCTCCGTCCTGATGTTTCTGAGCGACAAGCGATTGAGGATGAGCCCCTACTAAGAAGACGCAGAGAGGAGCTGTTCAGGCAGGAACCCGCCGAAGGAAAGCTAGACTCAAAACGCTGCTAGGAAGACGTCAGAGAGAGCTGCTCAGCGAGAAGAGGCTGCCAGACAGGAAGGCCCTCCGTCGAAAGTTCGATCACGTAGGAAGAGGCACTCTGCACAGAGAGGAGGGCGCCAGACAGAGGCTTTCTACCAGAAGAATAACAACTTCTTCGCGCTCCCGCATCTTAAACATGGGTTAATCACCAGCATATAGAGTTAGAGGACCAAAATTAAAGCTTCCAAGTTCAGACCTATGAGGAACATTGATATGTTCCTAAGCATTTTGACCATTGCTATTCATACCAATGTCAAGGAACAAAAGGCGATGCCCTTTTTTTCTGGATATCTGTGCTGCAAGATTTGTGTCTCACTCAAATATAAGCCTCTTATGCAGACATGCATTGCTCTCGAAGCTTCCACCTTACCCCAAGCACGTAAAGGAGAATTAATCCATGAAGAAGAATAACGACAAGACTTCGTGCAGTTTGGTGCTAGCTGCGCAAAACGCTAGGTACGCGTCAGTTGGCTAAGTTGGATCTGGAAGATCTATCCTCATTGAACAGCTCAACCAACACTGTGTCCCCAGAGTTGTGACCGGATAAGCGAGACAGCACCGCATAGGGTTTTCGCACTCATTCATACCGCTGAGGTGTTTTGCTAAGCTCGCAGGGCTTATGGCATCGCCCAGATACGGAGAGAAGCCCTCCACAGATTTAGTGCAATAAGGCCGACAACTGCTACGGTGAACAAGTCATGCAGTTCATCGGGGATTGCAGCGCCCCGACGTGTTTTCTTTTGTGGTCGTACCTGCCACATTTAGAAAATGATTGTCCTAAAGCCCCGCTGGGATCGTGTGCTATCCTTTCCCACTCCCGTGCCTCCTAACGTGGTTCCATCCCACTTCTGGTGATTCTGAGTCCCGTTTTCTCTCTGTTGTTGGTTTCCTCCTTGTCGACACCATCAGGATTCGGAGCATCAACGCTCTTTGTTGATAAGGTTTGGTTTCCCCTGAAGGCCCCGCCGGCGGGCGCTATTATGATGTTCGGTGAGCTGTTTTAACCTCCTCCCGTCCTTCGTGACTCATCCTATCTCCACTCCTACTGCTGTGGCGAAGTATGGGCCATCGCGTGAGCGACCTATGTATTCCCTTCTCATAGAATACTGTCACCTTTGCGACACGCATCATCCTTCTACGGATCTGCCAATACAGGCTGTTGGGAGTTACCACACACGACATAGCTAAAACAGGAACAAATTGCCGTCCCCGTTCTACAGCGATCTCTGACAGGTACTGGCCATGTCGATCCTCTACAATGGTCCGTCTTCAGCCAGGGACTGGATGATCCAACGCCTGCGACAACTGGTAAATCGTCCCCTCAGTCTGCCCGACAACGCCAAGGTGACTTCAAGCTCCACAAGATCCTCTTTAGGGATTACAACTCAACAATCGTTGCCAAGCAGCTTGTTTTCCCCAAAACTTGAGAAAACGGTCTCCGCAGCCCACGATTCTCCCCATGCAGGTCAAGGGCCCTCCAGCGGACTCTCCAACGAGTCAGACAGGACTTCTTTTCAGATGACTCACGGTAGTCAGTGACTGCCGCATGCCCCGAATGTCATGCCAACGACAACGCCTAAGGGTCGCTTAAAGCGTGTTCTCCTTAGGTCATGCCTCTGGTTGGGAGCCATTCACAAGGTCGTGTCGACCGGTGTGACCCATTAACCACTATCCGATCGCGGTCACCGCTACATCTTGTAGTGGTGACCCTACGCGACTCGGTAACCCAGACTGTCCCCGCTTGACTATCGACTCCCCTACTGTAGCTGAAGATCTCTGGCAGATATGGACCGCACTGCTGCCCAAGAAGATCCTTTCGACCAGGGGAACCCAGTTTCTTCCAATCCTGCAGGAAAAAAAAAAAGTTAACACTCTGCTCAATATTCCACAAAAACAACGTCACCCTATCATGCCCGGTGCCAATGGCCTTGTCGAGAGCGTTTCAATGGACTTAAGCAAGATGTTCGCGCCATTGTGAGAGCAACCTCGTGAGTGGGAATCGTTTCCTCCTCTGACTGTCGCCTACAGAGTTTCCACAGGAAAGCACGTTTTCCCCATTTGAACTCCTTAGGCAAACAGTGCGAGATCCCACCAACATCCTGAAGCAGATGGGAACCCACGATGATGTGAACCAACTGTCAAGGAAGAAGTCATATTGGTCGTTTACGCAACCGAATCGCTGACACCTTGCCAGCTTGGCTCACAACACTTGCAAGTCGCAAAAACCAAATTACAAGGCTTTGTACGACCGACGCAGTGTGAAACGTTTTGATCCCAGTGATGAGGTGTTCTTCTCCTTCCCCAAAAGAAGAACAACTGCACTTGCTGGCAGGGTCCGTTCGGGTCTGCATCGGTGGGTGACTGGCATACCGGATCGTTCGTGAAGGAACGCCTGTAGCACGCCAACCTCCAAGCGTACGGCGAACGAACGCAGGGCCAAGGCAGGTTACAAACCCCTGTCGTTGTGGAGAGTGGCGATGACACGCCCGTGTCGGTGGCTCAGGACATTAACCACTGTTTCCTCTCGTCGAGGAAAGTCGTGGCAGGATGTTTGCTTCGGTTCTAAACCTCTCCTCACAACAGACTGATCAACTGCCACAGCTTGCCAGAAGTTCCGGACGTGCTCACAGATCGCCCCTGCACAGTACCGCATTGCGAGTTGTACACTGAATGACCACCGAGACCCTAATTAGGGTCAAACAGTACCCTCTCCTCAATCTCAGGCGTCCTGTTATCCAGCAGGATTGCAGGCCATGTTGAGTTGGGGTCATTGAACTCGAGTCTCCGTACTCACCCCATCCTTCTGGTAAAGAAGAAGGATGGCAAAATGAGGTTCTGCGTCGATTTCGTCGGCCTGAATAAGTTCTCCCGTTTTGATGCTGAACCCTATGCCGATGTCGACCAAATCTTCGCTCAGCTGAGTCGGGCCAACTATTTCTCTATCCGAAGTATTCGTTCTCGCAAAAGGTACTGCAGATTCCTCATGGCGCAGAGAGGACAACCCAAAACCGCATTCACGACGCCGAAGGACTTCCAGTGGAACGTGATGCCTTTTGCCTCAAAACTGCTGGAGCAATTTTCATCGCGCATGCAACATTGGCTTTCTCCCTCTCGATTACCCAATCTGAACAATTTCATGACGACCTGCTACTCTCAGCTCAGTAGATGGAGCTCGCACGTTTCGCTCCTACGTCGTTCTGTTTCTTCGTCTTCGCGAGTTGCAGATGTCGGCCCGTCCTTCCCAAACATGTCAGCTATGGTCAGGACGAATTTCCTTCTGGGCTCATTTGCACGGTTTAATTGCTCCTAGAAGACAGGGCCAAAAGTTTGCAGGTGCCAAACGCTCCTGGACCAAAAGGGAATTGCGGTCATTCCTTGGACTTGGCGGATACAACCTCAAGGTTATTCATGACTTTGCATAAAGTTCCTTTTCCCCTCACTGACCTGTCGAAGGAAGAAGCCAGAACGGCTAGTTTGGGATGAGATTGCAACAGGCTTTGACGCCTTGAAGACGCCCCACTACTCGCCCAGTCTATTGGCTCTCACCAGATCCTAGTCTCCCTTTGTCCTGCGACTGATGCTTCTGCGGTGGATTGGGCTGTGTTCTGCAAGATCAAGAAGCGACCTCCAACCGCTTGCTTATGCGAGCAAAAAACTCACTAAGCCGAGACTAGAACCACACCAATTGAGCAAGAGTGTTATAGCATCGAGGGCATCAGGAAGTTTTTAACCCCAACTTATACGGCCGTGATTTTGGCTGAGAGTCGATCATCATCCCGCCAGTACATACCCGGATCCGCCAGTCAGTCGTCGACCCAGTTGGGCAGTGGAACTGCAGAAGTCATGCGTCACTTTCCGTCATATCAAGGTTCCCTGTAATAACGGATGCCGGACTATCTTAGCGACTCGAGTCATCACATTGGAAAATCAGTCAGAGGAACACTTCCCCTCAAACCGGGTCATAATCCCCTTTGGTCCTGTATCAGTTAGTGACAGTTTTTAACTCATGATGTTAACGTAGTGAAATCACCAATGGTGCGGATTGTTACTTTCATGTTGGAGGTTCGCTTATTGTTTGATAATGGTAGTATTATGTATTTCTCGGGTGATTTCTATCGAAGAAATGTTTGTATGGATTATCGTACTCTGTCGATCACGAGAGTTGGGTTCGGTCCCATTGTTGTGAATTGGCACATGCGTCAAGTTCAAAGGCCACTGTACTCAGAGAAACAGATTGCTTTTAGAAGGGGTTTTGTCAAAGTTTGTCACAGGCCTACGAACTTTGACCATCTAGGTGCGGAATTACTCATATTTGTTTTATCATTGTGGGGTGTCACGTGTCCGTCCCTTAGTGTGCTTGTGCGTTGCCCCTTGGTAGTTCACACACGGTCGATTGCTTTCTCGCTCTCTCTCTCGCTAATTCCACGGCCCCGTGCTATTTCATCCTGCAGTTCACGGGTGCTGGAACTTTTCTCGCGAACTTGCTGTCTATTCGGCCTCTCCCTTCTTTTTACCTGTCGCACGTCTGCATCTTTAGTTTTGAAGTATGCCACTCTGTGACGTAGCCTGCAGTTGGGGCCGCCATCACTGAGAGGTTAGCTCTTCACTCGAGCGAAGATTCTCTGGAGCGCGCTCGTCTTTCTTCACGGTAATCGTCGAAGGTACAGTCGTATCTTCAATTCCTACAGTCCGGCCTGTAGGAGAGGGACATCACTTCGTCTTTTTCCATCTGCGTCCTCTGTCCTCTCGACTGACAGAGGCAAAGAGAGTCTTTGACCCTCCTCTTCGTGGTCACCCACCGGTAGCTGGAACATCAGTTTCGTGGTTTTTTTTTGTTGTTGTTGTTAGCCGCGTATTCTTCACTTTTGCGCAAATTTTCTTTGTTTTTCAAAATTGTAAAAGAATATTTGTTTGAAGAACCTTTTTTTTGTTTCGGGGTTAATCAGTCCTTTAAAACCTTGCCATTCTAAATTATATCCAAAATTCTTTCTCCTGTTATGCATCTGTGATGCGTATCGGTGGATGGAGATAACCTTGAGTCAGGTTGGTATCTTGCTTGGTCTCCTCGTCCCGCCCTGTCACATTCACCGACTCATATCCTTCGGCCACCGCTGTTGTGTTGCCAGTAGAACGAGTTTTTCTGAAGCGAGCGTTCGACCTTCATGATATGACGTTCGATGCTGTTTGAATAATGTGATATTTTGAAATGTGCTATAAAATGTGACAAATATGCCCTTGATCTTTATTTTGCAAATGTGTGGCAGTTATAAAGCGATGTTCGCTGTGTTTGGATATTCTAAGAAGAAATTGTTAAACGAGAGTGAGAGAAGGGTGAAGAAAATTCATATTGGTTTTATAGACCCTGTTGAAATAATGCAATCCTTTACCTGCTTCTGGTGAAAAGACTTTAACACACAATCCTGATTTGATTGTTTACTGTGTTATGCTCAGGTCTGTGTTGAGCTTGTGTTGTTGGTGTATTTTAGTAGAACCTCCCCTCGCCCATCATGCGAGGGCTGTAGGAATTTACGCATGTCAGATTTGTAACTGACTGCGGTTTCACATTGCCCTTCCTCCTTCCTTTACTTCTCCTCCGTCCCTAGCTACGTTTTTCCCCCCCCCCCCCCTCCCGGGCTTTTCACCCGGACTGGACTGGTTGGTGCCACGCGCTGGTTGGGCCACTCTCTGGGTGGGCCACGCCTGGTCGGGACCCAGCAACTGGTTGGTGCCAGCCTGGCCTGGGGCCACGCTCTGGTCAGGACCGCGACTGGTTGGTGCCACGCGCTGGGTTTGGGGCCACGCTCTGGTTGGTACCGCAATGGCCGCTGGTTGGATACGCACAGGTCGGACCACTTCTGGTAGAAAAGCCGTGTTTTGACTGGCCGCCCATGATCCCGTCCCAGGACTCCAGTAACACCAAACGCCACTTCCCCCACGACCCCCCCCCCCCCCCCCCCTCGCGCTCCTTCACTGCCTGCTTGTGTTGTCGAGGGTGTCGCCTTGAACGACTCTTTTCAAGAACCGACCCTGTTTGGAGCATCCTATGCGACAGGGTGCTCCCAGTAGACTTGAAGAGGCAGGATGCGAGGCACTCCATGGTGTGGAAAGCGATGGATGGCTGGAAATGTATATTTATAATTGTGTATATGTCATATGTGTTGAAATGTTGTGATTGTGATGTGGACGTCGTATGGTGAAATGTTTATTTGTAATTGTGCATGCTGGTGTGTTGAAATGTTAATTTGTGTATTACGAGTGTTGAAATGCTTGTTGTGATTGTGCAAGTTGTGTGTGTTGGAATGCTTAGTTATGACTGTATGTGGGTGTGAATAAATGGGTGTTGTATCGTAATCTTATTGTGTGGTCTCTGCGGGCGTGTGAGGTCAGTCCACATCCTTCACTCCCACTCTAGAAGACCGACGATCCTGTCAGGCAACCTCCAGGGTTCGGTCGTGACACCAAGTAAAAAAAGAGTGAAGAAAGGAACTAATTGCAATAGTAATGTGTACATGTGGAATGGTAGGGAAAATAGTGAAAGTTTAACATATCAAAAAAGTACAACGATCAAAATGTTCGGAGGTCACGTTTTCATAATGTTTTATGACGTCACATAAACTATTTTTTAGCATTTCTCACAAATTCTAAAAAAATAGTCATGGACATATCATTCGAATATCTCAAGGTACTGAAATGCAGTTTAGATAAAAAATCATAGAGAGAAGCAAGGCTGAGCAAATATTGCTGAAAATGTACTGAACCTGGAAGCGGTTTTGGTTTTACAGCTTCGAACATCGCAGTCACATGCATCATTATGCCTGGACGTGAACACAAGTGATCACTTTACCGCTGCATGCCCTAGACACATAGACACAGCTGCAGTTCTAGAACAGGAAATCCACCACAAACTGAATTTTTTTAAAATCCAGTAAGAAATGAACACCTTCAGAGGTAATCCAACTTGGGCAGTCTTGCAAAGTCCGATCAGCCCGTGTAATCAGCACACATCATCAGATTTGCTCAATGCCCAATTCAGTGCTCAGCCTCACCCAGTGCCTGTCACGCCTGCCAGGACATTCCTTTCCATACTGAAAGGCAGTGGACATCTGATGCGATTCTCTGCAGTTGCTGCATTGCTGAAGGTATATTTGCCCTGATTGGTAATACTAGAGTACCTGCCGCAGCCATAGGGCAGCATTCTTTCTAAGACATGAGATGCAGCCATACAATTGCTGTCCTTTCGCATTCAAACACTGCCGACTGTTCCATCATATGCATATACTGAAGGCCAAAGGCGGGACCGGCGCTTTCCTTCAAGGTCAGCTTTTGTATCAAGAAGTTGTTTCCCACTGCTTTTATGTCAGCACTTTCTTTTCGTCCTCTGCATATGTTTTTTCTTCTTGTGACACGGTCATACAAAGACAAGACACTATGAGCCTTGGTGCTCTGAAATGCTGCTACTGGGTCCTTCTTACATTGTTGCAGTTCTTCACATCTTGTTCCTGTGGTGAGTCTTCTCATGGATAGGTGATCCAATGAAGGTATTTTCTCCATTGTTTGGCGTCATTCATGATGCGGACTCTGAGTGTGTTTCAAGGGTAAGTTGAAGGGTTCTAGATAGAATCATGCGTTAGGCACAGCAACTACGAGGAAAGGTCCACAGACAGCTCTCTTGAAACAGACTTGCCACTTACATATTGGATGACCGAGTTTGAGCATACAACACTTCCACAACATCTCAAGTTCCAGATCCTGCCATGAGTTTTCCAATGCAACAAGGCTACTCATGTCACAGTGGAATCCTCCTCCCAGGCGAAGGACGATGAATGCGCGCACTGCTACTGCTCCATGATCAATGATCATCGTTGATTTCCACCAGATGGTTGGTCGAAGTCAGACCTGTGTGCGAGTTGTAAACGCTACCGAGTGATGAGACCAGTGAGTGTGGAGAATTGCAGCCGTATTTGTTTGGGTGCATGTCTATAATCAGGTGAAATATGAAGCTGCTCTGACCAGTGTGAGAATGTGCACTCGTATATTGTTGGGTCCACAAGTCTATAATCAGGTAAAATGAAGCTGCTCTGACCAGTGTATTTTCCGTACTTACAGTTTGCATAATCCCAGACAACCTGACGTGGAGGAAAGGAAGACAGAAATTTTCCACAGAAGATCCAGTTCCTGGTTCTGACATCACAATTACCGAAGTTTTAGTAATACTTCATATGCCAATGAAGACAGCGCAGAGCTTCAAAATAGCGGAATGGGAATTTTGCAAATTGCTGAAATTTGTTCTGGCGATATGTTTACATCACATGGACAGCTTTGCTTGTTTGTACCAGGTCCTGGCGCCAATTAATGCCCCAAACCATGAAAGGTACTAGTCCCATCAAGCGTCCTGACCTGGATGGTCAACACATTGTCATGCCACAAAACTGGAATGAAGCTGTATAGGGTTGAAGCCGCCCAAATCTCTTTCCCTGCTCGGCAGCACACACATTTCAAGCATATTAAATCACGGTGTCATGAAGAACCAAAACCAATCTGGTGAATTTCGTTCAACAATGTCTCTGGAGCTGACCAGGTGGCGCAGGCAAACGCCAAGTGCAATCTGAAGGTGGGATAGGACTTTTGGCGAGCTGCTTGCATCAGTGCCTGACCTAGATAAGCAATTTTCAAGTTTAGGATCTTTTTTTCCCATTCCAGCACGTTCTAAGAAAAAGAAGCGATGAATTGTAGATAGTCTAAATTCTTGTAATGTCTGAAATCTCTGAGGCTGTGATATTCTGTTTTGAGGTGTCAGCGGTTTTTTTTTTATACTGACCAGAAGTAATCTTTGCTGCTGATTTGATTATTCATCTGTTTTTTTTTTCTTTCTCATTCCTTTACTCATGTCATTTTCTCTGTTGGACTTTGCAAACTGCGCAAGGATTTTGCCCCTAATTGATCTTAAGGTGACGACAGTTTGTTTACCTCTGATGCAGATAATTATTGCTTCATCTCCAAAGTGGTTTGTGATTTTCTGCGCATGTATTTATGTCTGTGTAAGAAGTCCCCCCCATCAATAACGTCCCTCCATCTATTACACAAGTCAGTGATTGTGATCTGCTCATCATCAATTTCTTTTAAAAAAAAAGAATCACACGTTTGAAGGCTTCGACACGATGTGTATCTCCAGGTCTCTCCTTTGTTGGCACATGCCGTATCTGCGGGTTCTTCTTCCTCTGAAGAACTCAGGAACGCCTGTGGGGATTGCTTTCAAGTGTTCTGAAATTTACACTGCACTGCTTATGATAGACAACATCTGCAGCATGAAGATCATGACAGATTTTATTCTTCCAAGTGCAGTGTGACCCACTTGTTCTTCGGTCCTCAATCAAACAAATGTCTTCAACATTTTACTGAAACGAAATTCCTGATCTAGTAAACGGAATGTTTCCTTTCTTTCATCTTTTAACAGCTGGTGCACAAAAGAAGCAATCATTGAAATAGCAAACTTCATCTGTTTGGATCTAATACTAGGTTATTTGGATTCTTCAATGTCCAGTAGCCCTCTCTCTGTCGTTTTAAATCCTCGCTTGAAAACGTTCGAGTTAGCATACCGCCTGACGACACACTTTATGTACATGTCCATCGTAAAAATGTTATTTTTTTCTCAATTTTCAACGGCAAGCATTAAGGAAACCTGCAACACCTTTTCATCTGCTTCACTGTTCTTGACGGGGGGGGGTTTTAGTGGAGTTAAGATGAATGCTCTCCACACAGCACACACGACGGCGGACCACAACTTGTAACTGCGGAAAAGAAAGAATAACTATCCTAAGTTGTAACGTCTACGTAAATATTTCTTAAGCTTTTATTCTCATCTGAGACTTGTGTGTGTGTGTGTGTGTGTGTGTGTGGGTGTGGTGGTGTGTGTGTTGTGTGTGTGTGTGTGTGTGTGTGTGTTTTGACCGATGGTTGCGACATAAATTCCAGTGAGGACTGCGTGGAGGGAAAGTTGTGTTGATGCAGTAGACGAAATATAAAAACCATGTATACAAACACAGAAGACAAACAGTCTTGTATTACTTCACTTTGTATTTATGTTGTAATTATGTGAAACTTACACATCGAAAATCATTTCTATTCACCAAGTGGGATTCGCCGGGTCGAAACAGATGCCGCCACACTTCGCAGTTGAAAATGTGGGTGGCGCCACGCCCTGTAAGGAAGATGACGAGCGCGCGCAGCGCGAGCAGCAGAATCCCGGCTTACAACAGCAGAAGACGGTCGCGTCGGAGTGCAAAATAAATGCGTCAAAATGATTTAATTTCGAAGTTTTCGGTACCTACCCTGCGACGTTTTTACTTCTCTACCTTTTGATATTTATTTGTCATTGTTTTCTCAGCCGTAGGTACAAGTTGAAACTATTGCTTTTTGTTCTTTGGGAAATACAATGACTGACGGCAGCGCTGAGAAGCATGTTCATAGTGATAATACATAACAGGGAATGCAACCAAACGGAACTTTTTCAGCTTAAAAAAAGATAGCAGTGGGAAACAGGGAATGGGCTTGGGCTCGCACATGGCACAACACCGTTTACCCCTCTTTCGCCGCACATGGCAAAACCTCTTTCTGGTTGGACGGAATCTGAAACTTTCTCTGTCTTCCAGGTCCGTTCCTACTCCACAAGTTTGCCACTAGCTCTTGCTTCAGGTCTTTCCCTCTTCCCACAGTCTTCCACATGAGCTCTTGGCTTCAGTCCGTTCCCTCTTCCCACAGTCCGCCACTGAGCTCATTGGCTTCAAGGTCCGTTCCTCTTCCCACAGTCTTCCACTGAAGCCTTGGCTTTCAGTCCGTTCCTCTTCCCACAGGGTTGCCACCTGAGCTCTTGGCTCAGGTCCGTTCCTCTCCCACTGGTCTTCCACTGAGCACTGCTTCAGTCCGTTCCCTCCCACAGGTCTTCCAACTGACCTCTTGCTTCAGGTCCGTATGTGACCTACAGAGAATCGGCTCAACTCTGTTTTTGGCATTTCAATGCCATTTATCATCATTTCACTGCCTCAATTTGCAACGTGATTGGCAACTATTTGTCACTTTACTCACCACCAGCATTCATTTTAGACCACCAAATGTATTTGAAGTTAAAGATTTTTTTTTATATATTGTCCTATAAATAAATGAAATATAAATGACAAAATGATGAGATTTGCAACAAAAGTTTTTTTTTCCAGAGCAAGACATAGTCCAGGTTTGGTCTGCGGAAGATGAAAAATTGCGGCCAAAACTTGAGTGTGCGAGAGCCAGTTAGGGAAAATATGAGCTTTTGGTCCAGGTATAAATACATTCAGTGAGTGAATTTACGTCGTATACAACTGAATAATTACAGGTTCCGAGCACTTACATGTTAAAGAGATTGACCGCGAGATAATCCAGATTCATCAATCAACGAGTAAGGGGGAAGGTTACTCCTGAACAAACCATTTTCAACTGGTGGCGAGGGATCAACACTGGCGCCAATCGATCGTGGCCAGAATACCAGTTTTAGTTAAAAATACGGGCTTTTCGTCCACACAGTCGTAAAGAAATAAAGATTTCATTTTGGTACTTCGGGAGACAGAGTCCATATTAATGATTTAGGTTCTGAGGAAGTTCCATGGGAAAGAGTTGTCACGACTAATCCAGGTTGATCAATCAGGGGAGGTAAGGGGAAAGTAAATCCCGAAACAGACCATTTCATCTGCTGAGGTCTCAACGAGAGAGTGCCCAGTTGAGTACCGTATACATTGTCCGTCAATTGCTAATATTTGTCTAGTTTGTCCCTGTTGATATTATTTTCTTCTCTGATCCATTGCTCCCTGTGATTTGTTGTGCTAAGCTTGTCCGAATGAACAGAGTTGATTGGTGTATGGGAGAGCGTCATTAAGAGTAGCGTGCGAAGAATGAACAGATCATGACACGTAACAACAGCAACACAACACCACAGTACAATACAGCAGCCACCACCACAACAAAGTAACGCAACAAGTGAAGCGGTCCGCTTTTGAGCAACCCTCCCCGCTCCCCTCTTTATATTTATTGTCCTACCATTCTCTCTAATCAAATACGATCGGATTTTATTTCACTCCATTGTTCCCTTGTCTACGCACAGAGTGAATCGATGGTGAGAAACACTATTAAGAAACCTTGAAAAAACAAAGGCAGTTATTTATCCTGCAAAAAACAAAGGAATAATTCGGTTGGTAATCAGAATATGTTCCATGGGAATCGCCTCTTTGTGGGATTGAATCAACCTTTCTTTCAAACAGTTCAAAACACTAAAAAGGCTAATGCCGCCCAACGAATGACACAACAAGAACATCACAAAACGCGACCGTAAGATAGAATAGAGTAACCATTGCCCAATCATGAAAACAAAAAAGTTGTTCCTTGTTCAGTGCTGAATGTCCAAATGGTTTTCATGTTGCCTGAGAAGAAGACCACAAGTCTGGAAAGAGTCAGGTGTGTCTTGCCACTGGTTTGTCCGGTGGCCGTAGTAATATCTCCACTGGAACGAGGTTTCCCCATTTCCGCCTGAAGTTCCCTCCCCCAACTCTTCCCTCCCTGCCCCGACCCTGCATGATGTATACAACGCAGTGTGAGCATCAACGCCCTGTGCTGGCTCCTGAGCCCTTCACATGGAGTGGACAGCATAGGGGGTACAGGCCGCACCTGAACAATGACCGTCAGCTACACAGGAATTTAGCTGACAGTTGATTTACAGGACTTCAGACTGATGTGTCTGGCAGTATCAGATGTTATTTGTGCAGAGTGGGACGCATCCACATCTGGTGGGAATTACCCTGCCCACGAACCAGTACATAGCTCAGTCTATGCACGTCACAACTGGTGGTTTCTTGCCTATGGATGTCCTGAAACTCAGTCTAACGTATCTATTGCCCAGAGCTCCATTGAATAACCACATACTTCGTTTTTTTGCGATGAACAGACGGCGTTAAGCATGTCAATTTTGAGTTGGAAAGTTGCCATGCAACATAGTGTGGGTGTGTGTGGTGTGTGTGTGTGTGTGTGTATGTGTGCTTGGCTGTTGTGTGTTGTGTTGTGTCTGGTTGTGTGTGTGTGTGTGTGTTGTGTGATTCATATGTCATCGCAGACAGACCAAAATTTAACAAAATTCCATATAAATTTTAACCTCTTCTGATTCAGAACTTCTCGTTTATTCCCTTAGCATATAAACTAATGTTTTTTTTTTGATAATTAGCGCCCTACAACGAATTCACTAAAAAATACATATTAATAAAATAATTTTAAAAAATACAAAAAGAAAAAAATTTTCTATTCAAACAAATGCCTGACCATTTTCCAGACAAGGGAATAATCATTTCGAATCAGAACTTCTAATTCCTTTCCCATGGCGTCAAAACTAATTATTTCCACGCGTGAACTGCCTCAAATGGATTCATTTTTTCGCCTACATACTACAAAAAGAGAATTGACCTTGATTGCTCAATCTTCGTTTCCAATTGTCCCACATGTGGGTTAATCCTGGCTGAAGAAAAGGTCCCAAGAGTCTCCAAACCGTCGAGTTTGTGTTTCGTCATTTGTTTGCCCTATTTTTTTTTTCCTTCTTGTCCAACGGAAGGGAACAGTCATTTCCTGTGTAAGTTGGTGTCCGTATTCCGTCTGCAGTCACCTCACGTCATTTGTTTTTTTTTTTTTGCGCGCGCTCTGTCAGCAAAGATTGTACAAACAGTACAAGTTCATTCTAACCACCAACTAGTAAAAGGTGAAATATTGGCCCAACGACAATGCCCAATATGCTTTAGTTGTTTCTAACGAATACATGATCATGCAGCGAATTCATCACAATGAAAACCATTTCTATTGAAAAAACTGTTGAACATTTTTTGGACCATGGGAATTAATTTTTAATCGATTCAGACTCCTAATTCCTTTCCCTTGCTGTAATTTGTGTGTATGATGTATATATAAATAAATATATAAATATATATATATATTATAATATATATATATATATATTTCTACGCGTGACCTGAATAAGGGAGTAGGATATAGATTCTTGCCAGTCAATTTCTCTCTCTTTTTTTTTCCTTAGATTTCTTGTTGTCGCTATTTTGCTATTTTGACATCAGGCAGCTTCAAATTCGCACTACTGGATGAGAGACCTTCAATAAGAGCTGGCCACGGAAAGGAAACAAACTACAAAAAATTATAGTGGTACGCTCCGACAACGACAGGACAAATAGAAAGTGCGTTCGCATGTATGTAATGCACCCGTGCCAAGCGCCGCACACTCACAAACACGCACACGCATACTCACAACACACACACACAAATAAAAAAGCATAATTAAGAAAGATCGTAAGCGCTGCTTCTGGTATCATGATACCTAACTGATCTCATAGACACAAAAAAAGCAAGTTGTTGTTTTTTCCCCGAGTCTGTTACCACATATGAAGACCTTTTTTGTGGCACATAGGAATAGACGATTTCAATTATTACGGATAAAGCAGAGAGAGGAGAGAGAGAGAGAGAGAAGAGAAGGCATAGTCAATCTTGGGATCCACCCGAGAGGAAAAAAACGTCTTTGCCAGGGAATAATCGTTGACAAAGACCATGTATGAACCAGCTTTGTTCTGTAATAAGAGAAGAGACTGACGCGATTTAATTATTACAACTAGCAAAGAGAGAGATAGAGAGAAGAGAGAGAGAGGAAAGAAAGAAGAGAGAGAGAGCAAAGAGAGAAAGAGAGTAAGAGAGAGAGAGAGAAGAGAATAAGTGTTGCAAAGATGAACACGTAGAAGAAACAACTTTCTCTTCTCCAACTGGCGCCAAATGATAATGAATGGAAAATGAATGATAAATGATATGTCAAATACGTAAGATTTTTATAAGCAGTGTCTTGTACTTAATGATGTTCTAAAGCAAAATCATAAAAATGTTGACACACAATCAAACAAAAACAAACAAAATAAAAAAAAAACCATTACTATGAAAGGAATCACCCTCACAGAAACATTCCTATTAGACACAAACAGATTAGAGTCCACACACACAATTCAAATTTCGATTCCCAAACCTCTAACTATGGAACTAAAGAATTTCGAGACAGAGGACGCGTGTTTCTATTGATGTCCGTTATTAACGATGATGAATCAGTTTATCCGTTTAACATTCAACTTTAGATCAACAGTTGCGTCCTTTCAAGCAGAAGGGAGAGTAAGGTTTAAGAGGAACAGGTCTAAAATTCTACTGTTACTCTAACCACAGTCAACACACGCGCAGAAGTATGTCCACCCTTTAACTTTATTTCCACGGTCGCACAGAGAAATAGAATCGAGCTCGCACGTACTCACATTAATTCGCCAAAAACCCCACACATTAGGTTATTGGCTCTTGATTCCTCCGACATCATTGCACACCGAAAAGTACTTCACTTTTCGACAAAGTACTGTGCGAAGCTGCATATAACCCAAAATCGTTACGTTACTGCTAAGGGCGAAATAACGTCCCTATCGGTCCGGAGGCCCTGAAGACACGGTTACTGCAGACATAGTCTGCATCATTGTGGCAACTGCTAAACTGCTGTCGCCTGGCAGTATGGTAGGTTTCAGTAAGGGGTCGTAGCATACTCTCTGCAGCTCGTTTCCCATGAACATGGTTAAATCGATCAGAGACCTCTTGAATGTTTGTTCAAGTTTCGTCGCGTTGGTTCTTGAACGGCTCAATTTTAGGTCGTTGGCAGACCGACATTGCGTCGGTGTGTTTGCCTGGTGATACCCCAAACATCAGCTGTCTCAGGACCAACGGCGCCTTCTTCGTTGCTCGAGGTGCGATTGGACCTGTGCCGACGCGAGGCCGCCCTCAAGGAGGGAAAGGACGGGCACTTGCTGAATGCGGCCCGTGGGCATTTGTTCAGCCCCAACCCCCCTTAACGAGTGCCCGTGCCTCCCCACAACACAGTGCACGGTATTCCAGGCCACGGTAGTCACAGTCAAGCAGCGCTCCTTCGCCGATCTCCCCACATCTCCAGGAGCCGTCCACCAGCGACACACGCTAGACCCGCCGTCCCCACATGCTGGAGAGGTTGTCTGCGCCGCCTGACACTGATCTCTCTCACATCAACGTTCCTCAAAGGAGAGCTGTCACTTTTTCCCTGGCGCACACTGCTAGGCTATGCCACACTCGCAGCGAAATTATACGCGAAGCAGCTCTTCATAGAGCCATAGATCATGTTTCAGTCCAGCTGAATTTTTCTTTTTCATTTCTTCTTTCTTTATTATTTTAAATAGCTTTAGTTGTCGTAGTTCAATGATTTCTTTGCCTCAAATGCAGAATCTTAAGTTCTTCTGCTTAATTTGGTTGTAACCTGAAAGAAAATCTGAAATGAGGCAGGAAACGGTAGACAATAATTACAAAACATGTACGATAACTCTTGCTCCGTTATGAACTAAATCCGCGCCCATCACCTCCAAGGGAAATAATTACAAAAGAAACTTGTAAGCACCAACGAACAGACCGGCACAAACAAATGCAGCTATGCACGCGCGCGCACACACACACACACACACACACACACACACACACACACAGAGGCAGACACAAAATTTATGCGCGAAAGCGCGCACGCATGCATGCACGTGTTCGGTAAGGGTGGGGGGGGGGGGGGGAGCAGTGTACTCTGCATTATCTGCACCTTCCCACGAAAAGAAAAACAAACACTTCTCACACAGAGAAAAATCTGCGCAGCCGCCGGTTCGGGGCGAGAGCTTGAGGTCGACCTGTTCCCATTGGACCAAGGCGTATGACAGAATAGTCAGTCGTCCTCCTCCCGATAGGAGGGAAATGGAAAGCCGAACTGGAAAACACATTGAAAATTTGATTGATAAAACAAGAAAAAGATTAAACGTTATCAAAATCATATATGTCAACCATGGTGTTACGTGTAATGGTTTTGCACGTAAACAAGGAGCGGCTAGCTCCGGAAGTTAGAGTCTCCCCTCTTGAATACATCGTAACGAGCATGGCGCCCCCCTGTCTGTTCTGATTTTATGC
>CM031627.1:44645247-44652747 GCA_018398815.1 Conus ventricosus
ATTTTAGAGGTGCATTAACGGTCACGACACAAGCCTATTATGGTTATATGTAGTCGTGCATGAACAGTCGCATAAAGGGTATCACAGTCACATAAAGTGGTTATTAACCGACAATAAGAGCGTTTGTGATACGTCACACAACGAGGTTATTTACCGTACCATATTAAAGAGGTGATTACAGTCACTTATGGTGGTGCCTTCAGAATCATATAGTAAGTATTAACAGTGCATTGTACGTGTCCGCAAAGTCATAAGAAATGTTGCTTTAAACAGTCTCATATATAGAGTTGCAAACCGTCACACATGCGCATTAGAGTCACATATAGAAAAATATCAATTAGAGGTGTGTATGACTAATATACACAGAGTGCTTAACAGTCCCCTGTTAGAAATGTTACACAAGTGCTTGGAAGAAGCGCGCAAGAAAACACAAAGAATGGCTGACAGCTGGAACATGGACCCTCATCACAGAGCGGATGCTATCTAAAAGATAAGATCACCGACCCAAGACCAAGAATCAGACCACAAGCAAGGAAGTTACAGGCACATACTACTGGCACGTCAACCGCCAATTAAGAAAAGGTGCTAGACAAGAAAGAAACAATTCATCCATGAGCTCACAGAAGAGGCAGAAGAAGAAACAGCGGCAGGACAGAGAAGAAACATGAAAGGGGACTGTATGAGATTCACCCAGAAACTTTCTGGAAAGACCAGCAATCCATGTCGCCCGGTCAAAGACAAGGAGGGAGACACTCATCGCAGGAGAAGATGAGCAGAGAGCAAGGTGGGCAGGCACTTTTAAGAGACACTGAATAGACCTGTCACCACCTGTCCCCAGACATTCCACACCCAACCCAGATTCTGGACATCTACCCAGGCCACCAACCACAGACGAGAGTACCAAAGCCATCAAGTCACTGAAGTCAGAGTAAAGCAACGGGTCGACGGAATTCACCTGAAGCACTGAAAGCAGAACATCCATACGTCAACAGAGATGCTGCAGTCCACTCCTAGCAAATTGGGAGCAGGAAACGAGTGCCAGCAGATGGAAAAGAGGCCACCTGGTGAAGCTGCCAGATGAAAAGGGGATCCTGTTTCTTTTAAAACTGGAAGAGGGATTATGTTGCTGCTCCTCCGGGGAAGGTGCTGACAAATCATGTAGAGGACTATAGACGCCCCTAGACAAGGACCCTCCGCCAAGAACAAGCTGGATTTCGCCTCAAGGGACAGATACGCACCAGACCAAATTTGCCACCATAGAGAGAGAATTTCTCGAGCAGTCTCTGGATGGCAGACCCCCTTGTACGCTCGTATTTGTAGATTTCCAGAAGGCATTTGACCAGCATCGACTGAGATACCATATGGAAATCATGCACCACTAAGGCTTCCCACCCAAGTTTGTTGCCTTCTTCCAGCAACTCACAGGATGCCACATGCCTACAAGGTCGTTCCACGATGGGGAAAGCTAACGAAGCCCTTCACTGTTAAAACCGGCGTCCGTCAGGGGTTTGTCTACTCTCGCCAAAATTTTCCTGATTGGTTCGTTGACTGGATAATGCGGCAGTTACAGACGGCCAAGAGGAGGACAGGAATTCCAGTGGTCTTCACATGCAACTGGAAGACCGGTCTTCGCCGACGAGACATCCGCTTCTGTCCCACAAACAGCAAGGTCGAACAAGAGAGAGAAGCTGTTGCAGGGTTTAGCAGAAGAAGCAGGAAAGAAGGGCCTCCATTTCAACAATAAAGAAAACAGAAGCCATGAGAGTCACACAGAACAGCAACGAGACAACTCACGACTACAAAGGAAGACATTGAAGTTGACAAGTTAGTCTACCTCGGCAGTGTGTGTCAGCAATGATGGAGGTTACAGATGAGGATATCAAGAGTCGCATCCATAAAGCCAGGCACACCCTTTACTACGCTACGGCCTATCCTGGAATTCCTCTGCTCCTCGCACTCTCATAAAAGATCGAATCTTCAACCAAATGTGAAACCTTTCCTTTTGTATCGGTTTCGGAACGTGGCGAAACAACCAACAGCTAACAACCCACAAAACTCCAAACCATTTTATTCAACAGTGTCTGCGAAACATTGTGAACATCAGATGGCCAGATGTTATTGCCAAGCAGAACTGTGGAACAAGACCCAGCAAGTTCCAATAGAAATAGGAAATCAGAAACGGAAGTGGGGATGGAACTGGCCACCACCTCAGAAAAGTCTCCACCCAACATCACAAGACAAGCCCTTGAATGGGAACCCTCAGGGACTCAAAACGAAGAGTGGGAAGACAAGTACAGCCATGGCGACGGAGAGTACCGAACGCGGAAGTGAAGGCGACGGAATGACGTGGGCAAGCTGAAGGAGATCTCCAAAACACCGTGTCGCTGGAAGAGTGTGGTTGCGGCCTATGTTCCCAGGGAAGTAAAGGACTAAGTAAGGAATTAGTAGAAACTATCAATTAGAGGTGTGTATGCCATAAATACACAGAGTGCATTAACAGTCCACTGTAGGAAAACTATCAATCAGAGGTGTGTAGGCATAACATACATGGTGCATTACAGTCCCCTGTAGTAAACTGTCAATAAGAGGTGTGCAAAGCACTAAATACACAGATGTGCATTAACTGTCACATGTAGAAAACTATCAATCAGAGGTGTGTAGGCACTAAATACACAGAGTGCATTAAACAGTCACTGAGAGGTGCATAAAACAGGTGCATCAGCAATCACACAGGATTGTGTCAATGGACATACGAGGTTTCGCAGTTATACAGAGACGGGGTTTTGATGTCATAATGACAGTGTTTTGTGATTATACAGTCGTCTTTATAGAAACACTGATGTTTATTAACAGTCACGTCATCGTCGCACACACAGACACAACACACTCACACACACACACTCACACAACACACACACACCCCACACCACAGATGTACACAACCAACACCACAACACCAAAGATGTACACACACACACACACACACACAACACACACAACATGTACACACACAACACACACACACACACACACACACACACACACACACACACCACACAACAGAAAGTACATACACACACACACACACACACACACAACACACACACACAATGTACATCAACACACACACACCACACACACACACACACACAACACAACACACACTACTGTATTAACAGAACATATATGATGTGCACTAACAGTCACTCAGAGGTGCCTCAACGTCTTAGAGTGCATTAAGTCACGTACACAAGCATATGGTATATTAGTCGGCATGAACAGTCGCATAAAGGGTTATTCACATCACATAAAGAGGTATTAACCGACACATAAGAGTTATTAACAGTCACACAAAGAGGTTATTAACCGACCCATAAGAGGTTATAACAGTCACATATGTGGTGCCTTCAGATCATAAGTAATGTATTAACGTCGCATGTACGTGTCCGCAAAGTCATATAGAAATGCTTAAAACAGTCTCATATATAGAGTTCAACCGTCACACATGCGCATTAAGAGTCACATATAGAAAACTATCAATTAGAGGGTGTATGCACTAACATACACAGAGTGCATTAACAGTCCCCTGTAGAAAAGTACACAGTGCTTGGAAAAGAGCAAAGAAAACACAAAGAATGGCTGACAGCTGGAACATGGACCCTCATCACAGAGCGAAGCACCTAAAAGATCAGATCAACCAGACCCAAGACCAAGACCAAGACCACAAGCAAGAGAACACAGGCACACTACTGGGACGTCAACCGCCAAGTTAAGAAAAGTGCTAGACAAGACAAGAAACAATTCATCCATGAGCTCACAGAAGAGGCAGAAACAGCGGCAGGACAGAGAAACATGAAAAGACTGTATGAGATTACCCGAACACTTTCTGGAAAGACCAGCAACCCCAGTCGCCCGGTCAAAGACAAGGAGGGAAACACCATCGCAGGAGAAGATGAGCAGAAGCAAGGTGGGCAGAGCACTTTAAAGAGACACTGAATAGACCTGCAACCACCTGTCCCCCCAGACATTCCACCACCAACCCAGTTTCTGGACATCACACAGGCCCACCAACCAAGAGGGAAAGTTACCAAAGCCATCAAGTCACTGAAGTCAGGTAAAGCAACGGGTCCAGACGGAATTCCACCTGAAGCACTGAAAGCAGACATCCATACGTCAACAGAGATGCTGCATCCACTCCTAAGCAAGATCTGGGAGCAGAACGAGTGCCAGAAGACTGGAAAAGAGGCCACCTGGTGAGCTGCCGAAGAAAGGGGACCTGTCTTCCTGTAAAAACTGGAGAGGGATTATGTTGCTGTCCATCCGGGAAGGTGCTGACCAAAATCATGCTAGAGAGACTAAAGACCGCCCTAGACAAGACCCTCCGCCAAGAACAAGCTGGATTTCGCCAAGACAGATCACGCACAGACCAAACTGCCACCATGAGAATTATCATCGAGCAGTCTCTGGAGTGGCAGACCCCCTTGTACGCAGTATTTGTAGATTTCCAGAAGGCATTTGACAGCATCGACAGAGATACCATCTGAAACTCATGCACCACTATGGCTTCCCACCCAAGTTTGTTGCCATCATCCAGCAACTCTACGAGGATGCCACATGCCAGGTCGTCCACGATGGAAGCTAACGAAGCCCTTCACTGTACAAACCGGCCGTCCGTCAGGGGTGTCTACTATCGCCAACAATTTTCCTGATGGTCGTTGACTGGATAATGCGGCAGTCTACAGACGGCAAGAGGACAGGAATCCAGTGGACTTTCACCAAGCAACTGTAAGACCGGACTTCGCCGACGACATCAGCCTTCTGTCCCACAAACAGCAAGACGCACAGAGAAGCTGTGCCGGGTAGCAGAAGAAGCAGGAAAGACAGGCCTCCAATCAACATAAAGAAAACAGAAGCCATGAGAGTCAACAACCAGCAACGAGACCCACTACGACTACAACAGGAAGCATCATTGAAGTTGACAGTTTGTCTACCTCGGCAGTGTGGTCAGCAAGATGGAGTACAGATAGGATATCAAGAGTCGCATCAATAAAGCCAGGCACACCTTTACTACGCTACGGCCTATCTGGAATTCCTCTGCCCTCTCACTCCATAACAAGATCAGAATCTTCAACTCAAATGTGAAACCTGTCCTTTGTATGGTTCTGAAACGTGGCGAACAACAAAGACAAACACCCACAAACTCCAAACATTTATCAACAGATGTCTGCGAAACATTGTGAACATCAGATGGCCAGATGTTATTGCCAACGCAGAACTGTGGAACGAGACCCAGCAAGTTCCAATAGAATAGAAATCAAAAACGGAAGTGGGGATGGACTGGCCACACCCTCAGAAAGTCTCCACCAACATCACAGACAAGCCTTGAATGGAACCCTCAGGGCAAAGAAGAGTGGGAAGACCAAGACAGACATGGCGAAGGAGTAACCGACGCGGAAGTGAAGGCCGCCGGAATGACGTGGGCCAAGCTGAAGAAGATCTCCCAAAACCGTGTCGCTGGAAGAGTGTGGTTGCGGCCCTATGTTCCCCAGGAATTCAGAGACTAAGTAGTAAGTAAGTATTGGTGTAGTAAAATCATAACTTCACAGAGTGCATTAACATCCCCTGTAGAAAACTGTCAATAAGAGGTGTGGCAAGCACTAACATACACAGAGTGCATTAACAGTCACAGTAGAAAACTATCAATCAGAGTGTGTAGGCACTAACATACACAGAGGCATTAACAGTCAAGGGGATGTGCATAAACAGGTGCATCAGCAATCACACACAGGATTGTGTCAATGGACATACGGAGGTTTCGCAGTTATACAGAGAGGTGTTTTGATGTCATAATGCAGTGTTTTGTGATTATACAGTGGTCTTTATAGAAACACTGATGTTTATAAACAGTCACGTCATCGTGCGCACACACAGACACACACACACACACACACACACACACACACACACACACACACACACAGATGTACAACACACACACACACACACACACACCAGATGTACACACACACACACACACACACACACACACCACAACACATGTACACACACACACACACACACAACACACACACACACACCACACACCCACACACACACACACACAGACGTACACACACACACACACACACACACACACACACACACACACACACAAATGTACACACACACCACACACACACACACACACACACACACACACACACACACACACACACCTGTATTAACAGAACATACGGTCTGATAATCCTAATGAAACACCAATTTCACATTCGTTTGTTAAATCCGTAAAATCATTTGCTCAACACAGCGCTTACAAGCATGGTTGAGCTTTATGCTGTATAGGCCTACAGTTAATAGCCTTAAACGTTTTGTACGCTGAATCAATCTATTTTAAGTGTTTGGGGTGTGCTTTTTGAAAGTCTGGGAATATATGTTAACCAACGATTGAAGAGTATTTGAATTCTGTTGGACGTTTGCTGACTGAGTCCACCTTACGGTTCGTGTCATACCCGCACGTGTTTTAAAACTCTCAGCCCTGTAATAGGCAAACCTGATTAGCGGCCAACACGCAGCTCAAAAAGATCTACACACATTTCTACCCTACCCCCACCCTGTGCGCGTGCACACACACACACACACACACACACACACACACACACACCCCACACACACACACACTGATTGACTGAAACCAATTTATTGTCATATTAACTCAAGGTTGTACACACACACACACACACACACCGTTTTGCGCGCAAAAACTAGATTTAACTTCCCGAACAAAAGCAAAACACAACATACCTGTCGCTTCAATCCCGAGCAACCCTTTCGGCCTCCAAATGTGCTGTTTCCCCCCTTCGGCTCGTCTGTGTACCAACACTTTAAAAAAAAAAAAAACAACAAGGGTAAATTAAAAAAAAACCCGAACGAGCAAAGGAGTATCACACGAGCTAATCAAAGCCGGTGGGGTAGCGAGACTACACACACTAGAACTACTACTACTAACTACACACACACGCGCGCACGGACACACGAACACAGGAAAGCCCCGCCAGGGTTAATGACTGCTTGTAGTCAAGTTTGCCACCTCCGTGATGTGTAGACATTCACCCTACCCCCATATGACACGACCCGGCCGACACTCGGTAAAGCGGAGCTTCTTCCTTTTTTTTCTCTCTCTCTCCCCCTCTCTCCTCTCTCTCTCTCCCCCTCTCTCTCTCTCGCTCTCCCCCCTCCTCTCTCTCCCCCTCTCCTCTCTCTCTCTCCTCTCTTTTACTGGGCCTATTTCACACACCGCCATTGTCGGGTCAGGGGGAAGAAGAAGTAGAAGAAGAAGACCTCAACGCATGAATTGGCCTCCCGTTCGCAACCACCAACCGACACAACACATTCGCGCGATACACACACAGCGCGGCATAGCACAGCGCCCCGAAACTCCCCTCCCCTCCCTCACCCCCCCCCCTCCCTCCCCCTCTCGCC
>CM031627.1:44665247-44690247 GCA_018398815.1 Conus ventricosus
ACCCATAGTGGAAGTTACTGCTTTGTCAAAAAGTCATCACGCAGTTGTGCATGCAGCATGACGTATGGAGAGAGACACCGACATGCAGATATGCATGCAAGTGTTTGTGGAGCTCAGCGTTCAAGGCAATTATAGGTGCTGATTGTTGCTAAAATGTTAACCACTTGTAATGTTTTCCCCCTACACTCTTTCACTACACTTTGCATGATAGTGAAGAAAGTATCATCTACGTGTGAGATTGCTGTTTTTCTTCTCTTCTGTCACTGATACAGAGCAAAAGCTCGACAGTTGTATGTCCTTTGAGTTGTGTTTCAATGTAACATCAGCACTCAGTTACCTGTCCTTTGAGTTGTGGTTTCAATGTAACATCAGCACTCAGTTACATGTCCTTTGAGTTGTGTTTCAATGTAACATCAGCACTCAGTTACATGTCCTTTGAGTTGTGTTTCAATGTAACATCAGCACTCAGTTACATGTCCTTTGAGTTGTGTTTCAATGTAACATCAGCACTCAGTTACGTGTCCTTTGAGTTGTGTTTCAATGTAACATCAGCACTCAGTTACATGTCCTTTGAGTTGTGTTTCAATGTAACATCAGCACTCAGTTACATGTCCTTTGAGTTATGTTTTAATGTAACATCAGCATTCAGTCATGGTCGTGCAGTATTACTACTTTGGAGCTGAGACAGTTAAATGTACTGTCCATAAAATCTACAACTCCGCCAGCAGACCCTTTTTGGAATCATGTCGGTCCCAAGCCCGGATAAAGGAGGAGGGTTGAGCGTGGGGCCAGCTACCCCACCACGTAAAACAAACCACAGCTACGAAAACGCCGACCAAAGATCAAATCGACACCTCAGCCCCGGGAAGGGGTGGGTCTTCGACAAGAAATGTATAACGCCATGTGGTGAAGCCTGAAATCTCGGGAAGCCACAAGGCCGACCGCCTTTCTTTCAACCAGGGCAGCCAACATCGGAACATGGAACGTCAGGACCATGTATGAGACAAGAAAGACATTCCAAGTAGCGTCAGAGATGAAGAACAAACAACCTAACCCTGGAGTCAGTGAAACCTGCTGTACACAGTCTGGACAGAAACAATTGACCTCGGAGAGATGTTGCTGTACTCAGGACATGAAGAGGACAATGCCCCCCCCCCCCCCCCCCCCCCCCCACCATACTCAAGGAGTTGCATTGATGTTGTCTACAACAGCTCAGAGAGCGCTTATTGGGTGGGAAGCTCATGGCCCAAGATTCATCACGGCATCCTTCAGAACCAAGAAGAAGATCAACATGAATGTAACACGGTGCTATGCTCCTACAAATGACAGTGAGGAAACTGACAAGGACCAGTTCTACGACAGACTGCAGTCCATCATAGAAAAGTACCCAGAGAGAGATATCACCATCCTGATGGGGGGACTTTAACGCCAAGATTGGAAAGGACAACACTGGGTACGAGACCATCATGGGAAGCCATGGAGGGGGGGACATGAACGAGAACGGTGAACGACGGGAAACCCCAGTGCATCAAAAACTTTGTCATGGGTGGAGCCTTTTCCCCACAAGAACACCACGGGCCCGCCGGGTTTAAACCAACCACACAACAAAAACCAGATGACCCACTGAAACATAAAAATTTCAAAAAGTCCATGCAGGGTGTGAGGGTAAAGGGAAGAGCGACGTGCTTCAGACCACCACCCGTTGTGACAGCTTAATTTGAAGTTAAAGGGGAAATGGATGAGGGGCACATGCTACGAACAATACAACACAGTTTCCCTGAAGACCTAACAAATCCAAATATAGAACAACTCTGGCAAAAGTTTCAAGTACTGCAAAAAATACTGGAAGGGGAAAGACGGTCATAGGGGACAATGGAAGAGATAAAGGAGGCAGTAACATCAACATCCCGGGAAGTGTTTGGGCCACAATAAGCCCAACAAAAGGGGAAGGATCTGGGCAGACACCTATCAAGATCCAACAAGGAAAGGAAGAAAGGGGCAATCAAAACACCAAACAAGGAGAGAAGGCCAAAGCACAAGCAGAACACACTGAAGCAAACAAACAAGAAAAGAAGAGCATCAGAACAAACAAAGGAAATATGTAATGACCTTTAAAACAGAAGCCAACAAGCACAAAACGGGGGAAACATAAGGACGTACACCCCCCAAGAAGCTGCGGGAAAGCAGGAGGCCAAACGTCAAAAAAGACAGAGGGGGAAGGCAACTCGCAGGAGAAAGCAGCAAAGACAGAGGGGTTGAGCACTTCGGGGAGCCTTGAAAAACCCATCGCCAAGAACCCTCCAGATACGAAGGGGGCTGACTCAGACCTGCCCAGGCTGTGGGGCACCAACCAAAAAAGAAACTGGGAGGCCCAAACATTAAAACAAAAAGGGGCGCCCTACAACTCCCCACAGGGGCGCTGAGACAGAACAGAACCCACAGAAGGGGCTTTGGCCTTTTTCCAAGAAATCTGGGAAGAGGAACAAGGCCAGCAGACGGAAGGGGGGATCCCTTATAAAGATTCCCAAAAAGGCGACCTTTAGCAACTGCGCAACACAAGGAATCACAGCTGTCAGTGCCAGAAAGGTTTTCAACAGTCATTTTGAACACTTTAAAAGGGATCCCTTTGGGACCTAACCGCGACCGGGCAGGCGGCTTTCGAAAGGATCGATCCGCACAGACCAATCGCAACGCTTCGCATCATTGTTGAGCAATCAACGAGTGGAACTCACCCTGTATGTAAATTTTACGATACGGGGAAAGCCTTCGCAGGGTAGACCGAGAACCCTGGGGAAGTTTCCCCAACTTTTGGGGTTTGCCAAACCAAGATCACCCCATCATCAAAACTTACGAGGCTTTGACCTGCACATCTCCATGGGGGGCAGCTCACAAAAAGGGATTTGAAGTGAGGGGCGGGGTCGACAAGGTTTTTCTGCTATAGCCATTTCTATTTTTACGGCAATCGATGGGGTCATGAAAAACCTCAACAGATCAAGAAGACTGGGAAAACCCGTGAACACCTGAAAGACAAGCAACGCAGCAGCCACATCGCACAAGTAGGGCCAAAATCCATAAAGGGAAGAGCAAGATTCTCAAGGGCCCAAAACTGTCACCCAACCATCATGCTGACAGCGAGTGCTAGGGAAGTAAAGCCTTTACCACCCAGGCAGGGCGTTGACAAACGGGGAGCACAGACGCCGCACAGGCAAGGGGAGGACAGGGCCCCAGTTTGTACAGCTACGGAAAATCGGGCTCCCAAGAAATTCAGTTAAAACCAAGTCAGGGCCCTTTAACACCAACATCAAAATTTGTTCTATTTTTACGGGGCAGAAACCGGAGAACTACTTGCCACCACCAGGAAGTGCAGTGTTCATCAACAACTGCCCGCGCAAGATTCTCCGCATCCGATGCCAGACACCATCAACAAAAACGAATGTGGGAGAGAAACAACCAGCTGCCCCCAAAAAGGAAATCAAAAAACGACGTTGGGGGGGACTGACAACGCTGCGGACGCCTGCAAACAACACACCCAAAAACCCCAACATGGAACCCCCCGGCAAAGAAAAGAGGTCGGCCAAGGAAACCCGGGGGCAGGGGCCTGGAAAACAGACATCAGGAACAGGGATGCTTGGAACCACTGGGAAAAGAGCCCCGGGCAGAGGCCGAAGGAAGGGGAGAGAGAGAGAGAGAGAGAGGAGAGGAGAGAGAGAGAGAAAAGAGGAAAAGAGGAGAGAAGAAGAGAGAGAGAGAGAGAAGACAGGAGAGAAGAGAAAAGGAGAGAAGAAGAGGGAGACAGGAAGAAAAAAAGAGGAGAGAAGAAGAGGAGAAGAGAGAGAAGAAAAAGAGAGAGAGAGAGGGGGAGAGAAGAGGAGACAGAAGAAAAAAAAAGAGAGAAGAGAGAGAAAAGAAACAGAGAGAAAAGGGAAAGGAGAGACAGAGAGAAAAAGAAAACAGAAGAGAGAGGAGAGAGAGAGAAGAAGCAGAAGAGACGGAAGAAAGAAAAGAGAGAGAGGAGAGAGAGAGAGGAGAGAGAAGAAAGAGGAAAAGAGAGAGAAGAAGAAAAAAAAAAAAAAGAGAGGAAAAGAAAAAAAAAAAAAAAAGAGAGAAGAGAAAAGGGGAAAGAAAGAAAAAAAAAAAAAGAGAGAGAGAGAGAAGAGGGAAAAGAGAGAGAGAAAGAAAAGCGAGGGGGGGGGGGGGGCAGGTGCCCTGTGTGGGGGGTGTATTTTGTGTGTGTGTGGGGTGGTGTGGTTTTGTGTTCGTGGTCTGGGCGTGTTGGGGGCGTTGTGTGTGGTGGGGTTGGGGGGGGTTTTTTTGGGGGGTTTTTGGGTGTGGTGTGTGTGGTAAGGGCAAGGGCAAAACAGCAAAACTGCTGATTAAACCCCAGTGCGATGCCTGTGGGCTCACCCACTTTTCCTCAACCTTAAAAAATGATTTTAATTGAACAAACAACACTGAAAATGCATTTACATTCAACAAACAACATTTAAAGCATTCAACTTTATTGCTGTGGAAGCCAACCAACATTTGTGTTACGCAAACACAACACTCATCTACAATAGTTTTGTGACCTTTGAAAATTAACCACAGACTTATGAAGATGGGATGGGGTTGGCAGCCGTGGAAGAATATCTGAACTGGTACTTTGTTGCTTAAGTTGAATTCCACTGAAGATAATATACTTATAGTTATGCTACTGTAACTGGTGAACAAGACCCCCAATTCACATTTCTAGGTGTCAGCAATCACGATTTCACTTCTCACTGGAAGAAGTGAAATATTTCTGCTTCTACCTTACAGATTTCTGTCCCACGGCCACCGTGAGTGACCACCGTTCTGAACACACAGGTGTACACAATGTATTTCTGTAGATGTGTGCGACTGCATGCCAGAGACTTGCACAAACGTCTAGCTGAACATGAAGGCAAAACAACATTGGAAATACATTTTCATTAAGTTAGAAACATGTTTTCTCCACTTCTGCTTTTCCCAATTTTAACATGCATGCCACACCAGAATTATGATTTTTTTTATAATCAAGTGTGTGTGTGTGTGTGTGTGTGTGTGTGTGTGTGTGTGTGTGTGTGTGTGTGTGTGTGTGTGTATGTGCGCTTGTGTGCATGCGCACGCATGTGTTAGTAGTTTCCCACACAAGGTCATCTACATATACACAAATCAAAATACCACCAGAGACTTTTCACACACACACATTCATATGCAATGAAAGCATACAGCGCAATTTCCAAGTTTACATTACTTTTCAAGTTTAATAGTTGAACAAAAAGCACCAACTACTTCATGGCACTAATGTAAACAAATTAGATATCAAGCAAAATTCTTCAGTCAGATATTTTCAATCATATTTAGCCTGATACAAGCTTCATAAAGTCCTTGTTTTAAATGGCACATGACACAGTTACTGGCAGAAAATAAACAAAGAAACACAAAATGTTAACCCTCTTACATTCACAACCCCCCAATGCACATGGCAGTATTAACCCCTCTTCTGTCCCAACTGGACAATGAGTGGGGTCTACTGGAGGATTTTTGTGACCTCTAAGGTCAGCTGCGCACCGCCACACTGCAACAATCATTTTCGTACAGTAACTTAGTATTGTTACCATTAAAAAAAAAAAAGCCCCCTAAAATAAACCACCATATAAAAAAACCTGTATACGTTACAGTCCTGTCAACGACAACAAGCATGGCTAATCAACTAAATCAAAACTGCAGATATAAGCCAAAGTATAATGTCTCTAGCATGTGCATACTAATCGTTTTTTGTTTTTTCTAAACCTCTAACTTATCACACATGCCAGCAGCAAGCAGTATGCAGAGCTCAAAATAACCTTCCCATCTTAACAGTCCTGAACCTCTCAGCCATCTATACACAAGTGAAACTGCTCTCTCCATTCCTGTGTCCAGCAACCAGTGTTTGACCTGGTCAGAGAAAGGCCGACTGGGCAGCCAGCTCCAGTGCAGACCAACTGCACGTCTTTCCTCTCTTTTTCACTTTCCAACGTCCACCAACCTCCGCTCTCCCTCCTCCCCCACACTCCCGCCAACCTCCTCCCCCATCTGAGAAAGCTGACCCACTGAGACGAGGCGTGCTTTATGAATACAATGTAACGATAGCGTGAAAACATCGTGCTTGGTCGAAGTGGAAAAAAGAAAAAAGATCTGCCCTGCTTGTTTCTCCCTGTCAGGGAAGCATCCTACGAGCGCCAAAGCATACCACTGGTGAGTTGTCATCAACTGTCGCCAAAGCATACCACTGGTGAGTTGTCATCAACTGTCATCAAACTATCTCTTAAGGTGAGAATGTGGGCATTTCTGGGGGGAAGGGAAGGTAGTTTTTTTTGTAATCTTCATGTTGCCTGAACAACTAACAATTATCTGGAGATGGCTGACGTTACTATGTTGATGCCGACTGGCACTGGCTCTGCCAGAAAACAGTTCAGGTCAAAACGGGTTCCACTGAACACCACCACAGTAAATCGGGCCTTGTGCAACATGTCCTCTGATGGGCTACCTTGAAACTTTACTTCAAGTGCTCGTTGTGAGCTGCCTGTGCCAGGTCTGTGGCAGGAAAACCTCGATGTGGCTGTGTTCTCTGAGCCAGCACAAATGGAGTCGGACTAATTTCAGTGGAAGGAGGGGCAAGGGAAATGTGACATCCTCCCCACCCCCCACCCCACCCCCCAAAAAAGGGGGGAAAAAGCAGCAGTTCTGTTAATCAAATGAAGTCTATTTTCAAGCTAAGATAATTCACACAGGACACTTTCCAGACGATAATGCATTGCAAGAAGGTAAAACAACGCAGCGGCAGGATAGAAACAAGATGGTTTTTCTTTTCTGTTAATCTTGAATTGCTGTCCAAAAGAAAAACGTGAGACCTGTATAGAGGTGCTTGCAATGGCAGTACTAAGGATTCTAAAAAATGTATCACAAACAGAGAAAGTGGATTGCTACGACAATATTTACTATGACTCTCATGAGGATTCTAAAGACTCAAGTGTATTACATAAAACAAGTCCTGCTTATGCCAACACTTGCAGCCGCACCCAGCAAGGATTCTAAATATATTTCGGTCCAAATGAAAGGAAAGAAGGGGGCAACACTTGCCATGGTACTAAAGACAATTGTAAACCGTTTAATGAATGAAGTCAAAACCCCCCATCAGCAAAAACCAAGAAAACAACAAATGAACCATTCTCAGCTCTGTTCAGCAGCATGTCTTCAGGGAACTGGCCCAAGGTCAAGGTCTAATACGCCTCCTCACCTGGGGCGGCCCAACCCATCCCCGCCCCCGAGGTGTCAAATTTTGGCATGCCTCCTGCGCTCCCCGCGGCGTGGTACAGCTTGGTGATGATGGGGTTGCACACCTTCTCGATCTCCTTCTGCTTGTCATTGTACTCCTCTTTCTCGGCCAGCTGGTTGGAGTCCAGCCAGTTGATGATGTCGTTGCACTTGTCCAGGATGGTCTTCTTGTCCTCCTCGCTGATCTCGTCCTTGATCTTGTCGTCCTCGATGGTCGACTTCATGCGGAAGGCGTATGACTCCAGCGAGTTCTTGGCGCTGACGCGGTTCTTCTGCTTCTTGTCGTCCTCCTTGTACTTTTCCCCTCGTTGATCATGAGCGCAATCTCCTCCTTGCTCAGCCGACCTGAAGACATTTCGTTGCAGACATAAGTGCCAGTCAGCCAACAGCTGTGAAGTGAAAATCATTCAAACAAAATAAAACAGATTACAAAAAACTGAAGCCTAGTTCCCCAACCCCCCCCCCCCTCCCCCCACACACACACTCCCACACAAAGTTTTCCTCAGCCTCACGTCTCATAACAAAGAACTGAGCGATAAAAAGAGGAAGCCCCAGTTCATGCATTAGACAGGCAAAAAATTCACAGACATTTTAAAAACATGTAAGACTAAATGGCACCGTTACCAAATGCAATATAGACAGAGGACTGCTTATAAGACACACTGACAACAAACACTTGAGTCAAACTTTACTTTCTTTCTGACTAGAAGCTATCTGCTTCCATCACTGAAAGCAAATTCACCCCTCATCAGATAGAGTCTAGGTTCCAGAGTATCTCAAAACAACCAACACAGTCCCCACAGTGTAGTCTTTGAATCCTTGTAGGAAATTTCCCTCTGTTTCAAGAATTCTTTCTTCTTTCATTTTATTTAAGGGAAAGGGGTGGGGGTATAAAGGCCAACATCATCAAATTCAAAATATACGAATGTTCACAAACTTACTCACGTCAGCGTTAACAGACTTTAAGACGTGAACAAAGTGTTCTCAGTTTCCCCAAAGACTTTTCTGTACCATTCATGACCTTAAGAACCCGGGGACAGAAATGAAGCGTGACCCAACACTGACAAGACCACTGACCCTTGTCGTTAGTGATGGTGATCATCTTCTCGTTGCCCGTGCTCTTGTCGCAGGCCGACACGTTCAGGATGCCGTTGGCGTCGATGTCGAACGTGACCTCGATCTCGGGCACGCCCGGAGGGGCAGGGGGAATGTCAGTCAGCTCAAACTCGCCCAGCAGGTTGTTGTCCCGAGTCATGGCTCGCTCTCCTTCACATACCTGGGAAACAATATATATATATATATATATATATATATATATATATATATATATATATATATATATATATATATATATATATATATATATATATAAGCTTGCTGAAGGCTCATTTTGAGAAGCATTTCTTTTATTTTTCCCCATTCACCCACTCAAGCACACACTGTTAGTTAGGCAGAATTATCGACCACTGCAGATATGAATGCTGATCTCCACCTATTTCTTCAATCTAAGACATAAGAGCAAGCTTTGTATATAATTGAATATTTCTTGCAGTCATTGCAACACCAAGCTGTTCTGTAAGTTGCTGGAATGGTGCTCGGTACTTATCCTTGGAATTTATTAGTTTAATATATATATATATATATATATATATATATATATATATATATATATATATATATATATATATATATATATATATATATACATAACTCATAGATTGCTTAAATTAAAAAGGTGAGATTTCCAACAAGGTATTGCACATCTACCATCAATTTCGCTGCATGTAAAACAAGTCTTGCATAGTCCTGTAATCTAAAGATGGATGTTTATACGTGGCCGAGATGGTGTATGCAGGAGTTTCCGTTTTCTCTAAACCGTACTGATAAACGTCCCCCCCCCCTCCCCCCCATCCCCACCCACCCACACCTTCCCTCCCCCTTCCTCCAGTCCAGGCTCTGTCTACATTTTAATGGTACAGTCAAGAGTGTATGCCTCCATGTGAGCTGGTCAAGAGTTCCGAGTGTCCCCTGTCTGACAAGCAATGCCCCAGACCCAGGCCCCCAGCACTCTGCTGTTGGGGAGGACGTCTCCTCCCAGGTCACGGTACTGTCCAGGGCTCCTCACACAGAGAGCTACACCTCTGAGCACAGACTACACACAGAGAGCTACACCTCTGAGCACAGACCACAAGAGGAGAATCTTGTTTGAGGAAACATTCACACAAAGCCTCGTGACCCTAGGTACTTGCCCTTACATTCAAAGCATCACATCCAACGAACAACCCACAACCAAACCCAACACCTTAGACATTCCCTGATTACGGCAATGCTGCCGTACTCCCTGGACGGTCCGTGATGCTGTTCCGTCACAACTATAAACTTAATCACAAAACACCAGCCTACCTGGATCAACACACCAGGCTGGTTTGAGATTTACCACAAAACACTAGTGTTACCTGGTTCAACACACCAAGCTGGTTTGAGATTTACCACAAAACATTAGTGTTACCTGGTTCAACACACCAAGCTGGTTTGAGATTTACCACAAACATTAGTGTTACCTGGTTCAACACACTAAGCTGGTTTGAGATTTACCACAAAACATTAGTGTTACCTGGTTCAAACACACCAACCTGGTTTGAGATTTACCACAAAACATGAAACTACCGGGATCAACACGCCAGGCTGGTTTGAGATTTACCAGAAAAACACCAGCAATACCTGGACCAACAAACCAGGCTGGTTTGAGATTTACCACAGAAACACCAGCCTACCTTGATCAACACACCAGGCTGGTTTGACATTTACCACAAAACACCAGGCTACCTGGATCAACACACCAAGAGAATGTAAATATCTTCGTTCAAGACCACCCATCTTATTGTGCACGAAAACCCCCCTTTTCACAAAAAAATCACGTGCTTCTCATGTCACTTTTGGCCCCACAATTAACACCGGTTTTCAAAACAAAATTACATGCAAAAACCTCCTAATTCGACGAATCGTTCACTTTTAAAATGGGGCGCTTACGTGCATAGCTAAGATGGGTGATCGTTGAACATCGATATGTACATTCTCTCCGAGGGGCATAAAATTATTATAAAAAAGTTGCAAAACTCTTCGCATTGGCACATTTTACTGACACCCCTGGCAGGTCTAATTGAGACCCATATGGCCATAAACACATCTAATGTCAACACAGTTCTGCCTTTCTAACTTTCAGCACTGTTAAAAAATCAAAACAAAAACTAGCCTTCCATCCCTTGTTAGTTATTTTTACATCCAATGGATGTTTACGGCCCCTCAATTAATTCTTTAAAGTGGACTGTTTCGTCCAATCCTATATAATGATAATCTTCAAACCTGACTTAATTGACGGCTGCACGCTTAGAAACCTTTGATGGATAGCCTCAAATAAATTAGTATTGTTCTTAACTTATCTAAATGGACATACAAATTGGGTTCATGAGAGAAATCACGTTGGTATCATTACTTTCTAAAATGATAGGGCATCTTCTTGTGTACTAACATCTATAAGATGATCGTCCTGTGGAAGCCTAAGATTCGAGCAAGACCCACTAGGAAAAGTGTACTCCCTTTCTATCTTTAGTGGGTATGTATAGTAATTTCTGAGGTTTGTTCATTAATTTTAATATCTATGCCAAATTCACTATGTACTTCTTTTTATAAGAACAAAAGTTGTAATAAACCTTCTGGTATTGTTATGTGGTCTTTATTTGATTGCTCTTGCTCCCGTCATTAACATAATCCTGTTATTTTGAGCTCTTCAGATTTGTAAACAACTTAACTTTTAAATAACCAGTTTCTTTAAGGGCAATTATAACCGCGCCAATTGACAATTGGATCGTTAAGAACACACGCTCGTTTTGCTGGTTATATTGATGTACAGCTTTTTTTATACCCTCTTTACCCAACCTAATTTAAAATGGAAACCTTTTAAAATATATCGAAAGTGCAATTCGATGTAGGAGCGTTTTATAACCCCAAATCCTTTGGACTTCAACATTTATCATGCCAGTCGATGACTCATCGGCTTTCAAGTAGGACTTGTAAACCCACTAACTAACAATATTTAAATCCGCAATAAAGAGTGACAGAGTGCATCAGCTTGGTCATCCGCCTATGGCTTTTTTTTCAGACTCAGTTAAATTTTGTCCATTTACGCAACAACTACAGCTTGCGGTGTTAATATGAAACCTTTTAAACCATCTAATCTTTTAGTAAAGTCAGTATTTAACTTTCATTTATTACTAAGTACAGCCGAATACTAACTTTATTCCAGTCCCCCCTCCCCCAGGGACAGCGCGTTTAAACTCCATTTAAAAGCCTATGGACAATAACGCACTTGAAGAATCTGGCAACGAATTTAACATTAACCCTCAACTGATTTTAGACAAAAGTTAGACCGGCAATCTTGGGAGTCTAGGCACATTGTCTTTGTGGGGCCGACCGTGAGAGAAAATAATTAGGACTACTGGCCTGGCCACACTTCTTTTCAACCTGACAGAAAGAGTCCGCTTGGAATACATAGAACAAAAAAATTCCTAATGCTTGGGCCAACCTTTATCTTAGATGAAAGAAAGGCTCACCCATGCAGAGATGAGCAAAAGGCTTAATGGACTCCATAAGGACATACGTTTGTGCTATATTAGGAGACAAGCACAGGACTGAGTCTAGCATAGTGGATCAATCTTCAGGCCGTTGATGCCAGAACACCAAATTTTCTAGCATTTAGAAGTTGTATAACTCTGCTGTTGATTTGCCCTCAGCATTACAAAGGTATCAAGACGTTCTTGCACATGCTTGGTCAAAGGTTGACTTTGTTGTAGGCCATGGATTATACATGTAACCTCTGACCTTAGGACTGCAGATTGGAATGATACAGAATTATAACAATGAATCCTCTAGCTGGAGACGATCAAAACTTAGGGCCACAATTCAAGGTTACAACCACAAGGCCTGCTCATCCATTTTAAAAAAGTACCTAGCCTGAAGAAAGCTATAGTTAAAGCGCCCCACAGAGAAAGAGTCCACACCCAGAATGCACGCCACTGGTTAATGTACCTCACCCTGACAAAGTCTACTCAGCGAAGAGCCCATGTTGTATTTTTTCAACTTTTTCTGGATTAGCCTACTTTATTTCACTAAAATAATCCAGAGCTAGACTCCTAACGTCCACAGAGGGTCAGCCATATAACCAGCCACCTTTACTATCGTCAGCCCCCCCCACAAACCCCAAACTACAACACTGCAAGTGCCAGACAGTGCCTCAAGCGCTTTGGTTGCTTAACTTCTTTATAAGTTTGTAGGTGGTTAATTGTTTTCGAATCCAACTTTGTACCAGGCCTGAGGTGTTCGGGGCGCTACTGCCCTGTTGGTGCACTGCCAGTTTAAAAAAAGCATAACCGCGTGTCGAGATAGCAAATACAACAGCAGTTAATATGCTAAATATTGTAATCCCTGTTCTCTGCTGAACAGAGTCCTTATTCTTTCCTCGCGCGTTGTATTTTCATGAAGTCTTGTTTATTGTTTCTTTGATTCTGCTTATTTGCCGATGCTAACTCATTTTCTGACATTCAGTGCAGTCACTTCCTAACACATAGTTTTCTTAATTCCTTTAATTCTTGTATTTTCTCCGGTATTCAAAACCTTTCTTCTGACCCTAAATCTGTTATCGTTGCATCGACTGTTTATGTTTTTCGTCTTCTATCTCTCTATTCAGATCCACCATGTTTTGCCCAAATTGTTTTCTAGTTAGCCTCTTATTGACTTTAGGCGTATCATTAAGAGCCAAGGGAGATCACGAATAGGCGATGGAGAGAATCGTCAATTGTTTCTAATGTTTTTCTGACCTGTTTACTCATTAAAACTAGTCTCAATTTTCATATTGCTTCATTGTTCTTGACCATTCTCCTGAAAAGATGATTTCTATTTCTGTTCGTGTAGGAACTCCTTGCCTCAAGTTCTGTAATAGCTTAGCAGTCTCAGGTCCTTTAAAATGTTTAATGTCTTTGGTAGGCAACAGGAATCTGTTTAATGTGTTTAGTTTTAAAAAACTTAGTTGGGTCTGGCTTTGTGTAACTCTATTACAATTGTCCTCACGTTTAGTTCTTTATACAGCTTGGTTGCTTTTATCCATCTTAAAATCAAACGGACTATGGCCCTTCTGGCGGTTTCTAGTCCTAAGCTTATGTAGAATGAGTGAAATTCTATTTGTTAATTAGTTCTGCACGAGATGCGCTAACTGAAGGGGGACGTTTTCTTGCTCTTCTAATGAAGGGATGGAAAGAACCCTTCTGCTGCTTTTTCAAGTTCTTCGCGCAAATGAAGGACATAATTCTTTTTATTCTCTTCAAATGATAGGGCAGCTGATCTCTTCTTTTCTTCATATAGGATTATCGCGTAAAAATCATTCATCAATATTTTTTATTTATATTCTTCTTTGTTTTATAAAAAAAGAATCATACGGTTGTGACCTCGACCCATCCAAGAAAAGTCGATTGGAACCATCTGGCGTAAAAAGGTATAAGGCAGACGGTAACTTTGTGAAAATACGCCATCAAGTTCTAACCTGGACAAGCTTTAATAGTCAAGTTCCCTTGATCTTGGCGCTGGCGATGTTATAATGCCAGGCATGCTAACTATCATTAAAATAAATATTTACTATCGGACAGATCTAATGCCTTGTTGTTGCTAATTTAGGGCAGGCATATCGTTAAAAACTTCTGGCAATCAAAATGGGAGGGCTGAGAAGTTTTGTATAAGCGAGGCCGGACATTTTTGCCTCTATTCTGTCTAAGGCTGCCTAAAAAAGAAGTATTGAGAAAGTGTATAGGAAATTACAAGGCCCAAACCGGCCTTCCTCAAGCACAGGCTTTAAAGCGGAGGATTGAACGGATGCTGTTAAAGATGTAGGCAGTAGCAGAAGCATTTGGCAACAGATTTCTGCATCCCTCTAGATTTTGAACTGTTAAAGACGCATATGCCTTTTACCAAGGCGCACTAAAAGAATAACTTACTTATGAATGACATTTAATCCTAGCCGATTCTGTTGTTATGTTGAAGACCCGTTATCCAATTACACAGTCAAGCGACCATTTTTTGAGTTTTGATGTAGGTACTAACTGACTGGCCCGAAAACAATCTTAACCCGGTATAAAAGTAAACCGGTTATTTAATATGAAAGAGGCTGCACCCACTACAGACAATAGAAACAAGCGAGTCATCTTGGAACATACATCTAAAAATGTCTCTGAAGTCTTTAAAAGGAATTTTGTTTCTTGTTTACTGAAGGAACAACTCCTTTTCTTAGAGAATAAGAAGGCGTTTTCTAATCCCAAAAATTGAGAAGGTTGACTGTGCAATAAATGCAAGCCTGATCAGGTGCATAGGGTCGTGGACTTTTACTCACCAACACTTTTATGAAATAAGAAAGTTTGTTCGGTGGATTGTAGGCAGAGTTCTGCAGTTGATGTGTATGTAAAAAACTTCGCTTTTTGATGTTACAATCGAAGAATACTTTTACAAACCAAATCAAGGCTGTGGCTGGATTGTAGATCTACATTGACAACAGATTGTTTGTGAAGTGGAGAAAGGGTCGGGATGGATGGTTAAAATATCTATCAACAAGAAAGCAGCGGAAGAACGTTCCTATACAAATGCATGTTTTTATGGTTTAGTGTATGCTCGGTTTTAAACATTGAAAGAAATACAGGCATAAAAGGACGTGGTTATTAAAAGCAGAAGAATATTTAATAAAAAAGAATGGAGAGTTTGAAGTTTTGCTAAAGATCCGCTGCTGTTCTCTTATCTGGGGGGAAAGTACAGGGTGTGGGAAAAATGTCTTCGCACTTGATTTGGTACAAACAAATATACAGGTTCTTTACGTGCACATTGTTATATTCTGCAAACCATTTAAGCACAAAAGTCTTACAAAGAAAGGAAGTTTATTCTGGACAGACGAGAATATATTTTTAGTTGATCTAGCGACAAAATGAGCGACTGTTTAGATAATTATATTGATTTTTGAGGAACTGAAACAACTATCTATTATTGATGACTGTTCAGCTGAACGAGACATTGTTAAAAAGAGAAAAGCTCTTTCAAAGATGCCTTTAGTGGCCGCCACGCCTTAGTTTCTGTGTGGCTCTTAATCAAAAAAATACATGCTGTCTTAAAAGCTTTAGATCCGCAGTTAAAATCGGTTGTTTTATTTTACCATAAGGACTATGATAGTTTTGAAGAATTATTTAAGTGAAAGAGTATATATTAAGGGATCAAAGATGAGCATAAAAAAAAATAAAAAGAGCATTAGAAAAAATCTAAGCACGCTAAGCTATGATTAAGGTCTGACCCACGTTCCAGAGTTGTTTATTATAATTTTTATATTAAAAAGAAGTTCGAGGGCAGAATCAAAAGCGCCAACTAGATCCTAAATGCGTTGAGTTAGAGCTAAAAGACATTGCAGGAAACAGTCGAGTTTGATCTGATGGGGTGGATAGGACATGTTTATGGATGTGAATCATCAGATTGATGGGGTTTGCCAAACGAACCCAGAATTTGAAAGACAAATAAACGACAGCATATCCTAAACTAGAACAAATAAGAAATTAGCAAGGAACAACCTGATTTAACGGCAAATATGAATAAGGCTTTATAGACAAGAAAGAACTGGGTTCTTGCGTCCTGAAAATTAACTGGGATTTTAAATTTGACTTACAGAGAGCACAATGTATACTGTGTATAAAAAAAACACAATTTCAGAAAGGCTTTGAATGCAGGCCCCTTTCTTATAGTTCATTGTTCAGGAACACACAGAAAAAGCAGATTGTATAGATACATTAAACTGTGAATATGTGTGAGCAGAAGAAGTCCTTAGTTCAAGTGGGGGATGTGACACAGTAACCTAGAATTTATCCCAATTCCTCCAATGCTAACACTGCTACTTTGATTTTGTTTTATTAAATATCCAGGGGAGTCTTAATTCTAGTTTGCCAGATCATGTGTTAGAAAGGGGAGTACAAATTATCGTCTGGAAACTTGGGGAGGTGCCTCTTAAGCTTGTTTATTGCCATTTATAAAACGGGGATGAAATACAACACTTTCTCTTTCATCTGACAAGGTTTCAGTGAATGTTGACAAGAAAACTAACAGTACTTCGACTTTTTTATTTTCATTAAGTATGTTGATTTTATGCGTTTTACTCTGTGGTGAAGTGCTAACCAGTAGGATTATAAGAACATTTTTACAAATTAATTTGATTAAAAAATGGAAGGTTCAACAGTTTAGGGTTAGAGCAAATAACTGACATCAAAAGAAATAGAAGCGACTTTGGATAAGTATAGGGCTACTAGAAAGAAATATGATAAAGCTTTAAATATACTTTTCTTATGTAATTACTGGAGCATCAGCTGTAGCTAGGTAAGTGCTGGGGTCTAGTTCTTGCTTTTTAGCTACTGGGGCCAGAGCGCCCAGCCTCTTTAGCATCAGGGGTCTAGGTTGGGGTTAGGCGCATGTCTATGATTGTAGTGTGTTTTAAAAAAATTAACTCCTATATTACAAAAGCACCCTGATGTTGCCCTAGCAATCAGCAAAAACTTTGTTCATTACGATTAAGAATAAGCAAATCCACTACAGGAATGAAAACATTACAGACGATGAATTTCAGAAGCTTATGCGATGGTGAGGATTACAGACGACAAAAACTTGAACTTCAAAAGGCAGTGGAGAAGAAAGACTTTTACTTCACAACAGGTAGTCACTGATGCAATTCTGAAATGAAACATTGAAAAACAAACGCATGATCAGTTTAATACCCAAAATAGCCAAAAAAAATAAAGTTTAACAAAAAAATAAAGTTTAACAATAAATAAAATTTTTTTTTAACTCACTGTGTTTGGATGGGGGACACCTTGCCAGCTCTTACGAACTAACGATCTTTTAGGGGGCAGGCTTTTTTACCAGAAAGCGTTTCTTCTTAAATAATATACGGAGGGGTTGTTTTTCATATTCGTTCAACTTCATATAGTCTACGCTCCATATAGGATCTGTAGCTCTAATTTTAAACATCACCTGTCTGCTCTCTAGGGAGAAACAAGTATCTTACTTTTAGTCAAACGGCCAAGAGATGTTGAGTACCCTGCTCATCTTCAAGTATGCTAATATTTTTTAATTTGATTGTCGTTAACTGGTTTAAGGGCCTGTTGTTTAATTCTTATCCTGGTTCTTGGCACGTAAAGACTGCTGGCATTCCTAACCCATTTGTGTGGGTTCTCTATCATAATTTCTCTGTGATATGATAGGGAAACAGGCGTTCCAGCTAGATTTCTTATTAAGTTTTCTACTGGGGTTGTGATCGATGGTTGACCTGGGAACCATCTCTTAACTGTAACATTGTCGACTTTAAAAAACAGCTGGTTTACAGATCCTTTAAAAACTCTTTTCCATTTCACTTAGAACCATCCTCTAGGATAATTTAATGGGCCTTCGCATGTATATTTGTTTGTTAAGACACGCACAAGCAGTGTGAGCGTTTATCCGTTAAAGGTTTCAGCGTCTTTGTATCTTGACGCATGTAAACAAACTGTCAGAGCAAACTTAAACTTTTTTCTTCAAACATTATCTTGTGGTAGTACCGCATGTCCATCTGGTGGGTGTCATTTGGAACTGTGTTAACAAAATTTAGGCCTTATTATCTTTTTGGGGCAGCAGTTTATATTTGGAAATTGCTGTTTTGAAAGCCAGTCTTTTGCTTCGGATTCAGACACTCTAGCAGCTTATCAGTTTTTCAATAGCAGTTTTCCTTTCCAATACACTTTAGGAGATATATAATTTATCCATATTTTAAATGCATTTTATTTTACACAAGAAAAGAGCGCAAAGTAGACTGATGTCATTGCCAAAATGAAAATAAAAAACTATCTCTTGCAAGGTGTTTTCTTCTGTTCCAGAGAGTTCCAAAAAGTCAGACAGTTCTGGCGGCGGCGATCGATGTTAGAAACTTCATTCCTGTCATAAGTTATACTAATCCTTGCGTCATCATACGTCTGTAAAGGTGTGGCTCTGCATGTCCCTGTTCTCTTAACTTTTTATTAATAAAGTCGAGTAGCTAATTGTCTTTTTCTCATAAGACGATCTTTGCCTTAAGCTAAATCGTCCATTGCTTGTTTAGGGCGTTCTCTTCTTATAGACCGCAATTTAACATACACATATAATTGTTCCAGAAAAGGGCTAAAAGCATTAAACAATAGCTCAACCACCCATCAGAACCTATCCGACTTCTTTGTATAAATTATTTCTTATGAATTAATCTTTTCTATGCATTAATAATTATTGGGATAGTCCCCTGTGTAACAAGAAAGTTTTTGATGCAATCACTGCAGTAATTACACTATCACCTTCAAAAATCCTAAATGTCTACCTTCTAGGTCAGCCGGCTCTTTTTAAAATGTTTTTGCTATCTACGCTATAGCCTATACTAAGGCGCTAAATTACGCAGAATGGTAAATCGTATTGATAACTGTTTTTCTACTCTCTTTTTATTAACTACAAAAATACTTAATAATCTTAATACGAAAGACTGTCTATGTGCTTTTTAATCAGTTATCTTTTGTTGTTTAAGACTACAATAAGGGTTGCAACTAGTTTTGGCGCATCTTCTATTCTTTCCATGATGGCGGTTTTATTCCTAACAAACTATTTGCAAAGGGTTGAATAAAATTATAACCACCACGATAGGCACTGCATTATTAACTCGTTAAATCATTGGTTTTAAAAGTATAATATTATTTTCATATTGCTTTTTTAAATGGATTGTGACGATACTTTATGTGTGCGGAGCTTGCAGACTATCCGAAGACCATGCATAAAGAGAAAGTTTATATCTCTGGCTGCGTGTGGAATACTAGTCAGTAATTAGGCACTGAATAAGTATTGATACAAAATCAGACAAGTGTTACTTCAGTGTGCGACGTATACGCTATGTACGAAGACTGCGTTTTTTACGGGCGCAAAAATGGTTAGATCGGTGGGGGAAGAAAATGATTTAGTTTATATGCTTAAGTTAGTAAGTTAGATGGCGACCAGTTGATTCAGAATGAAGATAAAAATATGCTTATCACAAGATCGGTTTTAAACAAGTCCTAGAAAACTCTTGCATGTGTATGTATTACAGTTTTGGGACTATGTTATGCCCATTCATCATGGGATTAATTATTTAATCATAAGTATTTTTGATCATATTAAATTGTAATCGAATATAAAAAATGAGCGAGAAGGACGTCGCAGGACAGTCCGCAGGAATGCTGAATGTAACTAAAGTGAGCCACAAGAGAATGTCCCACAAGTGAGTAAAGTTACTAGTCTAAAAATCCTGGAACGGGTTTGAGGTCGGGCGTAACTAGCTGAATGGAACAGATGCAAAAAAGCTAAACAATCAGCAAAACAAAACTTGTTTGATAGTAATACAACATCCGCTGCACAAAAACAACACATTTAAAACAACAAACAATCACAATCAACGATAAGTATGTATCATTATATATTGGGGCTGCTGTTGTTGGTGGGTTTTTAGCATACAGATACCGAACACCATTGCCTCGCAAAAAGTCACAAACCCCCCACAGTTAAAAGAATGAAGAACCAACTTCTGCAAAAAAAGTACAACTCCCGCTTTGTAGACCCATTTTCTAGTGGAATAGTTTTTTAATGAACTAGATAAGAACTAGATAAGTACAAGTTAAGTTGTTATAGAAAGCACTTTGTAAGTTAAGCTGCAAGTAAAGTACAAGTTAAGTGCAAAAAATTAGTTTAGGTATTAAAGTACTGTTAGTTTCTTAAGTAGTAATAAGTTAGGTTCTTAAGTAAGTATAGTTAGGTTCTTGAGTAAGGTATAGTTAGGTTCTAAGTACAAGCCAAGTCAGTCAAGTTATCTTTTTAACGTTCTCCAATGCCCTACAGTATATGAAAAATCTGGATTAGTAAGTTTTTGTTATTGTTAGAGATAGTGATTTCTTGTTAACAGCAGTTGTGTTTAAATGATGAGGGTAGAGCGCAAATTAAACATTTGTTGTGATGAAATATTTGTTTTCAAAAAAGGAGCTTGCTTGTGTTGTGTGAGTTATATTTTTTTTTAAATTCTTTACTTATGCCCTTTAGCCTTCTTCATTACAGGAAGTCTGGCTAATCACCGCTATCAGTCTTTGACTTAGACCAACATATTCTTTTATAACTGTCCCATTAAGTTCATCCTTCAATCTTTCCAAAACTTTTGTTTCACGTTGAATGTAAAGGCGAACCTATCGGATAGTCGCATGGGTGTCCATTCATCAGCTCTTAGCCATTCTGTTTTAAATCATTATAGAAAGTCTTTAGTTGGGATCGTCTAGAATAAACGAGTCAGTGTCTGTGTAAAAAGGATCTGGCTTTGGGTACAGCGGTGTAAATTAGTATACAGAAATTCTAGTCATAACTTGAAACCTTATACAGTAAAACCGATATATAAATACCACCTTGGGGGTTTGTTATGTAAATCCTTTTTCTTATCATAATGCCAACAGGCTGTCGTTAAATCTTCTAATAGTCTTGATAGTTAGGATTAGGAGACCAGCTTAAATGTCTTTGTTGTTTGTAACTAATTTCACATTTCTTTAGCTTGTGTGGGTTCTCATGGTTTTGCAAAACAACTGTTGTTTCATTAATTGAAAAGTCTTTTTCTGATGGCTCAGTGGCTTGGGTTCTAAGATCAGTATTCTTTTGGATGTATTGGTCTCAAGAAAGCTCTTGATCACAGTGTAATTTTCTGTGAAGCAGATCTTTGTTTCAGTCAATGCTTTAGGTAAAACTGTTTGGAGCCATTAATGGCAGAACTATTTAGTTTTGTGGCAAGATTAGGACAAGTTTAGGAGGTTGTTGGGACTCATTTTAATCTTTTGCGGCTAGGGGTAATCTATGTGGAGATCGTGTTAATTCTTTAGGATTTTTCTAAGTCTACTTCCAAGATTTAAGCCTGTTGGTTATCAGGTGGAAGCTTTGACAAATACCTAACCAGTTGTTAACATATGAGGTCCTTTATCATTGTAAAGTTTCTCAGGTGGAAGTGGTTAGACTCATGGGCATCATTACAGATTGTTGGCCGTCTAAGTAATTGTTAGTGGACGGTTTAGTGGGATTCTAATCGTTCTAAATACTGATTTGTTGGCTTTTCAGTACGGATGTGAGGCCTTGATATACCTCCCCTTAGGCCGTCTCATTCATCTGAAGTGTGGGTAGATCAGAAATTAAGGTTCAATCTGGATGTTTGTTAGATTTATAGAATGCATCAGAAAGGCTGGGGCAGAGATGTTATGTGATGAGTCTAGGACAGTAGAGTTTCATGCAGTAGTTCTGTAATTCTGAAACACATTGCAATAAACCACGTCAGCCATTAGATGCTGATCTGATAATCGCCTTTGTTCTGTCAGTGTAATTCTGTCCAGGGGGTTTTCGAGGTATTTATTCATATTCCGAGTCAGTTTGTCTTTGCTCTAAGATATGAAACGACGCGCTTTAGGGGAAGCGAGTTTCGTTTCAAAACTAATCCACGAGTTTCATGTATTCATAGGGGTAAACACTGTACGCACTTAAGATGGGTCAAAGTATTGTTTAGTGATTGGTATAAAGTCTTGTAGCGATCCCTCTAATTTATCAATCTAGCCATCAATGTTTGGGCCGAGTCATAAAAGGATAAACAGGTCAAAAGAGAAATGTATAGTTTTCTGAAGGGACTGTGCAATGCAGGTAACCTTTATATTAGATGTCATGGTTTGAATGATTACAAATGAGAATCGTAGCTGTAGGATTATGAAAGAAGATGGGGTAATTTCCATTTTTAGGTCAACCTTAAGTTGAAGATTACAACCGTTGTGCGCGGCCCCTCTGAACTTTCCAGTAATGTAAACGTGGTCTCTTACAGCGTTGCCTGATAATTCCTCTTTTGCAAATCCAGCAATGATGGCTGAATCATAGCTTTCTTGGGTCTTCAGGAGCCCATAACAATGTCTGAAAGATTTAGTTAGTTGGAGTAGTAATTACAAACCTAGTTTTTCATGTTTTGTAAAAATCGATTAGCTGCATAGGGGCCTCTGTAAATCTCGGGTGCCGTGTGTGCGCCATCCGACCTAACAACAATAAACGCATAGGAGCAGAGTTGATGGTGGGTTAAAAAGGGTTGTTTTTTGTTCTTGCTGTGTGGACTGTAGTACTGCGGCAAGATTGATTCAAAGTCAGCATAAACCATGTATGGACTCATTTGCATTTTGCGTACATTCTTAAAACTAACTTTAGACCCTGGTTTAGGTGGAAGTTCGGTTTCACAGTCTACAAAACTTTTACAATGTTTCTTAGACTGGCAGCTGCTTCTAAGTTGGGATTCAAAACCAAACACCTTCTACAAAGCCCTTGTTTAGCATGACCCCTTTGATGTAAAAGCCAAAAGTCTGCTTATTGTTCTGATTAATACCATAATGGCTCTTTAAAACCATTTGCAAACAGTATCAAGTCTACATGCTTGTTAAGCATTTCGCCTAAAGTAGGAGCGTTGGGAGAAATCCTTAGAGGGACTAGATTATCTACTACAGACCATGTTAAACGTTTACGGTGATTGGTTTGTTTTGCTCTTCAAACGAGAATACTGTCTATACTTACTGGAAGGTTATGCCATTAAAGTTCAGCTCTTGTTTGTATGTTTCAAATGGAGACCTGTTTGCATGATATTTAACAGTATGTAAATGCCTAAAACACACCACATAAAACACATGCTGTCAGAATTATGTATGTTTAAGACTGCTCGTTTAACTCAAACCCTTTTTTGGGGAGGGGAAGGTAAGAATTGCCAACGGTAGGATAGATCTTTGTTTGTCTCAATCTGATTTAAAGGACGTCCCTTCAGACCACCAAACCGCGCAATTTTGCTTCTTCACTAGCATGGTTAAACTGAGTAAGCATGTAATCACCCATTCAAATTAAGGTCGCGATAGCTAATAACTTTTTTCGTTTATTTTGAAACCCAAATCTTGCATGTTACAATCATCAGCGTTAATAATCATCAGAACTGCCAACAACACTTTTACTGGCGGCTCCATCTAAAGAGACTCTGGATTTAGAGAGAGCGTGTGTCACGCTTTCATGAACATTTGTGGGGTTAATAATGTCCATGCTACTCGCTAAACGTATTGCTTATTGTTCATTGCTGTCAAAAAATCTTCCATCGTATAAGTTTTCCAACCTTGGATTCTCCGCGTTTGGTCATCATTTTAAAGCCACAATATATAGTAAATTAAAAAAATAAATGTAAATAAAAGTAAGAAAAACACGTTTTTAAATTCTTCACCCAAGCGTGTAACACTTCAAGACACGTTAATCTTACAAAAACACCTGCTAATATTTAGCTTTTTCTGAATCACTACAGTCAATGTTCATCACTTTGATTGCTTCGTTAAATAGTTCACTTGATTTTTTAAATTTATATTGTTTACATCATTCCAAAACCAAATTCACTAAAATCAATGTTTAAATACTTCATGTTTTGTCAAATAGTTCATTACAATTCTTTAAATCAGATTCGCTGATTTCGGCAGCCATTTTAAAACCCTAAAATAAATAAAAAAATATTGTAAATTCAGCTGTTACTCATAGTCCTTTCTAATCGTAAAACCTGATCTTCATTAAAGCGAAAGCTACTCCTTCAGGATCAGTAAAACAGTCAGATTAACATCTTCGGGAGCCATATAATCAACTAAAATGGCAAACAACTTTATAACTGGTTGGGCCAAGAATCGGTTTTTCACTGATGGCCTGCTTAAACGCTTTCTCGCATATTTAGTGCTCAAAAAGATCAGTAATAATTCTTCAAACCTGCCCTTTAACTCTTCTCTATCATCCTCCCTCTCCCAAATCCAACCGTAAAGTATATCAATAAGCCTGTAGCTAGTTCGGCTTCATTTTTAAACCAAATTAAACAACAATTAAAAAATAAGTAAGCCGCAGCATGGGCCTGTAACGCGCTCCGCATGCACATTGCCAAAAAATCAATAATGACTGCTGAGCCTATTTTGAGCCCTGGGTTTCCACTCTCTGGCAGCAGTTGTAGAGTAATGATTTCACCTTCCTTGTTCACACACGCGCAGAGTAATCAATAAAAAATCAAAAAAGCAAAACAATGATAATGAAAGTGATTTATCCCCCTTTAAAATTTTGCATAAAAGAATTGTCTTCCCCCGAAAAATTATCTGTTTATAATCAGTGAGAGAGAATTGATTATTAAAAGTTGTGTTTTTGTGTTAAATTGCTAAAGCTTTTAATATGAATATTGTAAAAGTACTACTAAAAAGTACTTTAAAGCACAGTTGTTGTTTAACCTTAAAAAATATCTGCTTTTAAAAAAAAAAACAATTTTAATAACAGTCACACTTATGCATAAACCCATAGAATTAAAAAAGCTTTTAGTTTGCACAGTATAACTATTTAAACCTAACAGTGTAAAGTTGGGGAAAAGCCTGCAGGGTTTTGTAAATTGTTTTCGCGGGTTTTTTTAAAGTCTAAATTTGGCCCTCTTCTCTGCCCTCTATGACTCTTTCCCAAATTTTTTGTTTCGTTTGTCTGGGTCCCCTGGCGCGGGTATAAACGC
>CM031627.1:44692747-44698697 GCA_018398815.1 Conus ventricosus
ACTGGGACACAATGTCACAGACACAAACACACACTTAAAAACACAGTGAACAGGTCATTCGTACACGAGCAAAGTGTGCAAGTGACATGTAGTAATTCAATCATATTTCAGGTAGTGTTTTCCGGCTGGCGTTTAAAGTGATAAGTTTTAAGTGCAGACTTGAAAATCGGGAAGGAAGGGCATGACGTCGATGGAAAGGTAGCAATTTCCAGAGTATCGCCGCAGAAAACGAGAAGGCTCTAGAACCGAAATGAATGATATCTCTGCAGTCCAAGGTATTCCTCATGGCATTTCCACCATGCAACAGTTGACAGTTGGAGATTTTGATCTTACGGGCTAAGAAGCCTGGTGCATTATGAATGTTTCGAGGTTGTCATGATCAACAGACTGACTTCAATATGCACACCTGATCTACCTGTATGTCCACATGAAACTACGGGGTTTCAGCCCCAAGTTGATTCGTCAGCCAAGGAGATAAAGAAAAATCTTGCATTAGTTACTTTTGCTACATGCTGCTGTGGTAAGAAATCCTCGACACCCAGACTGAGAGTCAAATCTGCAATGCTCTAACTGGATGTCTGTTACACTATACACGTCACAGACATCGTTCATGTGATCAAATCAATATGCCTCATCATTTTACACACAGACACACACACACACACAGACACACACACACACACACACACACACACACACACAACACACACACACACACACACACACACACACACACACACACACACACACACACACACACACACACACACACACACACACACAAGATCAAACCCTCACCAGCCCCGTAGGCCACAGCCTCATCTGGGTTGACGCTCTTGCACAGCTCCTTGCCATTGAAGAATTCCTGCAGCAGTTTCTGGATTTTGGGGATGCGGGTGGATCCCCCCACCAACACAATCTCGTTGATGTCCGGTTTGTCCAGCTTGGCGTCGCACATGGCCTTCTCCACCAGTTCCAGGGTGCGTGGGAAGAGATCCGCGTTCAGTTCCTCAAACCTGTTCCACACAGCATTTGTCAGCTCTTCACTCTCAACTCCTGCTACATTGGAGATACACCACAGCAGTCACAACAGCACAGTGCTGCAGGTGTACTCATCTTAAAATGAATAGCTAAGCTGGTCATTTAAACCTTCAAGCACAGTCATAGCCTTAAAGCATTCCCAACTGTTACAGCTTCAAATACAATCACAGCCTTAAGACATTTCAACTCCAACAGTTTAGCATCCACAAATCAACTCCAAAGTTTCTATGTGTTACCCCTTCGACTAACACAGCGTCAGTCTTCCACTTACCCATAACTCTGATCCTCTTGTCCAGGGCCACCCTATGTTTGGTTTTCATAGAGGTCACAGAGGAAGGATTGAGCATTACAACATGGCACCTCTTCTACCGTTAGATGTGTGCATGTGTGTGTGTGTGTGCATGCGTTCGTGCGTGCGTGCGTGCGTGCGTGAGTGTGTGTGATCCACTGAATGATTGCATGATTAACAATAACATTTCAACAATGAACAAAACACAACATATTAATTCTATTGCTCTTGTAATTTTGCAGTCAGTACTAATGTAACTAGGGAGTGGGTGTCTTAATGCGTGGTGTATGAAACAATGAATCACTTATTTGAATGTGGAGTATGAAGAAATGAATCACTCAAATGTGGAGTAGGAAAAAGTGATCACTTAAATGTGGAGTAGGAAGAAATGAATCACTTAAATGTGGAGTAGGAAGAAGTGAATCACTTGAATGTGGAGTAAGAAGAGTAGTTCCATTTTTGCAGGTTATAAAACTTTGGAGTAGGAAGAAATTAATTACTTAAATGTGGGTAGGATGACGACAAAAAAGCAGAAGAGCACACAAAACAAAGTGTGAAGTAACGACGATTTATTGCACGACACAAAACAGGACAAGAAATTTTCGGCAAAATGCCTTCCTCAGCGACAAACAAAAAAAGTACAGACATAAACATGCACAATACTCCCCTTGTGAAGTCAAAGTGGTGAGTGAAGTAGACAGAGGGACAGTGGAAGAGAGGGTGAGTAGAGTTCAAGGAATAGGGCACGAGGAAAGAGGGTAGAGTAAAGTGAGGAGGAGGAAAAGGAGAAAGGGAAGAGAGAGAGAGAGAGAGGGGGGGGGGGGGGGGTGGGGGGAAAGAGGGGAGAGACAGAGAGAGAGTGGAAGGAGAGGAAGAGTGGAGAATGAGAGAGAGAAGAGGAGGGGAAGGAGAGTGAGTGGAGGGGGAGGGTGTGATGGTATGTAGTGGGTGTGTTGCAAATGAATGAAATGAACAAGAGAAAGCACAATAAATAAGACACAATATACTAGAAAAAAGCATTTTAAATGACAAGGGGGTGGGGGGGGGGGGGGAAGAGAGGGGAGGAGACAGAGAGAGAGTGGAAGGAGAGGAAGAGTGGAGAATGAGAGAGAGAAGAGGAGGGGAAGGAGAGTGAGTGGAGGGGGAGGGTGTGATGGTATGTAGTGGGTGTGTTGCAAATGAATGAATGAACAAGAGAAAGCACAATAAATAAGACACAATATACTAGAAAAAGCATTTTAAATGACAAGGGGGTGGGGGGGGGGGGGAAGAGAGGGGAGAGACAGAGAGAATGGAAGTAGAGGAAGAGGGGAGAATGAGAGAGAGAAGAGGGGAAGGAGAGTGAGTGGAGGGGGAGGGTGTGATGGTATGTAGTGGGTGTGTTTGCATATGAATGAATGAACAAGAGAAAGCACAATAAATAAGATACAATAAACTCGAAAAAGCATTTAAATGACAAGGGGTGGGGGGGGGGGGGGGGGGGGGAGAAGGAGGTCAGCCGCCTAAGCATCCGACCCAAGTCTGACCCAAGGGTAGGTTGCCCTACCCAAGCACCAAGGGGTGAGAGGGAAAACGGGGGACCCCGAGAAAAAACTCACTAGCCAGACGCAGCTAAGAGCTGCAAGGCTCTCGGCTTGGACAGAGCGCGTCACAGTTACCCATTTATTCCCCACTGTTACCCCCCCCCCCCCCACCCCACCCCCCAATGTGTGGCACTTATTGGCGTGTATATGAGTGCGTACGTGTTTGTTCATGCGCGCGCGCGCACTTGTATGTGTGTGTGTGTGTGGTGTTTTGCCCGCGGGCAAGTTTTTTTTTGTGTGTGTGTGTGTGCGGGGGGGGGGGGGGGGGGGGGGGGGGGGGGGGGGGGGGGGGTGAGCCTTGCAGCTCTTAGCTGCGTCTGGCTAGTGAGTTTTTTCTCGGGGTTCTCCTGTTTTCCCTCTCACCCTTGGTGCTTGGGTAGGGCAACCTACCCTTGGGTCAGACTTGGGTCGGATGCTTTTAGGCGGCTGCCTCCTTCTCCCCCCCCCCCACCCCCCCCCCTTGTCATTTAAAATGCTTTTTCGAGTTTATTGTTTGATTTATTGTTGCTTTTCTCTTGTTTTTATTTCATTCTATGCAACACACCCACTACATACCATCACAGCCTCCACCTCCACTCACTCTCACTTCCCCTCCTCTTCTCTCTCTCATTCTCCACTCTTCCTTACTTCCATTCTCTCTCTGTCTCTCCCCTCTCTTCCCCCCCCCCCCCCCCCCCCCCCCCCCCCCCCCCTTGTCATTTAAATGCTTTTTCTAGTATATTGTATCTTATTTATTGTGCTTTCTCTTGTTCATTTCATTCATTTGCAACACACCCACTACATACCATCACACCCTCCCCCTCCACTCACTCTCCTTCCCCTCCTCTTCTCTCTCTCATTCTCCACTCTTCCTCTCCTTCCACTCTCTCTCTGTCTCTCCCCTCTTTCCCCCCCCCCCCCCCCTCTCTCTCTCTCTCTCCCTTTCTCCTTTTCCTCCTCCTCACTTTACTCTACCCTCTTTCCTCGTGCCCTATTCCTTGAACTCTACTCATCCTCTCTTCCACTGTCCCTCTGTCTACTTCACTCACCACTTTGACTTCACAAGGGGAGTATTGTGCATGTTTATGTCTGTACTTTTTTTGTTTGTCGCTGAGGAAGGCATTTTGCCGAAAATTTCTTGTCCTGTTTTGTGTCGTGCAATAAATCGTCGTTACTTCACACTTTGTTTTGTGTGCTCTTCTGCTTTTTTGTCGTGTTTCAGTAACGTCGCAGTTTGTTTCATTTGCTGTGGAGTAGGATGAAAGGAGGATTGCGCATGTCCAGCGAGGAGGCTGCCTGGTTTTTGGAGCTCCCGTTTTAAATTCATTTTTACATCTTTTACGCCTTACATCTTTTACTCATACGAGTAACCGTGAATTTTAATAATCAGCACTGTTGGCTGTTGGTAGTTTAACACTAAATTTCATTTTGTTTTAACGAAATTGTGTTTAAACCCTTTCAGGTAAGGTGTGTCTCACTTGGCTTTTCAAGATGGCTACCAGCGTGTTGTTCCTCGGCTTCGTTAAAAGTTTTCTACTTTTCCTTGCCGTTTCTACATGTGATAGGAACAACAATATCCCTAGCACTCAGTTTAATTTTGAAATTTTAGATGTAGATGTAGACGCCTTTAGTTCCATTTTTGCCATGGCTTTTAAGCCTTATCCTGCTATCGGGAGACATTGAACTCAATCCTAGTCCGTTCACCAAAGTAAAATATCCATGTGGAGTTTGCAATTTGAGAGTCACATGGAAACATAAAGCAGTTGCCTGTGACGTCTGCAATACATGGTATCACACTAAATGTATGTTCTTAAATTCAGCAGTTTATGAAGCATTATGTAATAGTGATATATCTTGGACGTGTTTTACCTGCGGGCTTCCAAACTTTAGTTCGAGACTTTTTGAAGATTCTATTGAAGACTGCAGCTCAGAAAGCAACCGTTTTGACCCTATCTGATTCTAAAACTAATAAAATCCCAAATCATAAAGTGCAACCGAACTCCAAATCATTAAGAGAAAAAGATAAACTGAAATGCATAATCGTAAACTTTCAATCATTATCATGAAAAGGAAGAACTCAGTAATTTAGTCACCGTAAAAAACATTGATGTTGTAATTGGAACAGAAACTTGGCTGGAAACTGGAACATCCAGCCGTGAACTTCTAATGGAGGATTTTGATATTTATAGAAAGGACAGGCTTGGACAAAGATGTGGGGGAGTCTTGATTGCCATTAGGAAGAACTTAGCTAGTGAGTTTTTATATTAAGGCAGAAATAGTGAAAGTTTATTTTGTAGGATTAATTTTAAGAATAAGAGACCTGTCATTGTTGGATCAGTATACAGACCTCCAGACTCAGATGAAAATGTATGTTCGTCTATTTGCAGAGACATTTCTGACATTGTTTTAATAATAATAATAATAATGAATACTTTTATAGCGCCTATTCTTGGCTAGAGGCCAAGCTCTAAGCGCTTTACAATCAACACTCGTTTACACAACGGGCTGCCTACCTGGGTAGTGCCGACTGAAGAGCTGCCAGCTGGCGCTTCATTCAGTCGTTTCCCATGTCGTCCAGTCAGTATCGTTCAATATTGATCACTCATTTTCCTTACTTCCTTCATTCTTGCCATTTCTCACGCAGGGTGCATGCTATGTGTAACGTGTCTTCCATACCAACGGCCAAACTGGCCTACTCTTCCGAAAGTTGGTGATGGGATTTTACGTGTGTGCAAGATGTTATGCGTGCGTTCACACACGGAACCTCGGTTTATAGTCTCATTCGAAGGACTGTATGGGAAATGGAGTCAGAACCAATGTTAACTCCGAGGGAAAAATCCCCTGTACCGAAACGCCCGGAGTAGGAAAGTGAATCACTTAAATGTGGAGTAGGAAGAAGTGAATCACTTGATTGCGAAGTAGGAAGAAATGAATCACTTAAATGTGGAGTAGGAAGAAATGAATCACTTGAATGTGGATTCGAAGAAATGCATCACTGAAACCAGCGCATACGACTGGCCTGGTGATGCTGGTGTAGAGCGATGCCCTCGTACAGGGA
>CM031627.1:44699697-44712197 GCA_018398815.1 Conus ventricosus
AAAGTCCTTAACGTTGTTCGTGTCGTCGTTCTCACAATGGCGAGGATATTAAGATCATAACAACAAGCAACAAAATCACTGTTGACTTAAATAGAAACAATCTTACAGGACTAAATTGGATTAATCTTACACATTTAGGCCTCATAGGGTTTTATTATACTGAACAAGTTTTGACGGAGAGTATGATAAAATAATAACTGAATTAGATTAAACTCTGTTATAAAACTATGGAGCAGTTAAACTTTATGACAAAAACTCCTCATTGCTCATTGATTTGTGGGCAGACTGGTTGTGGAAAAACAATATTTATCCTCGACCTGTTACAAACAGTTTATCGTTATAATTTTAATCATATTGTGGTTTTCTGTCCAACACTTAAATGGAACAAAGCATATCATAATAGAAGGTTTATATGGACAGATGATGACATATATTTAGTTAATCCTAGCAATAAACTGAGTGAGTGTTTAGAACAGTTTTATAGACTTTTTTGAAGGAACGCAGACACTATTTATTATAGATGACTGTTCGGCAGAAAGAGACATAGTTAAAAAGAGAAACACTTTGTCGAAACTAGCTTTCAGCGGAAGGCATGCTGGGATAAGTGTGTGGATTTTATTTTCAAAAATATAACTCGGTTTTAAAAGACTTTAGAGAACAGTTAAAGACTGTAGTTTTATTTCACATGAAAGACAAAGACTCATTTGAAGAATGTTTGCGCGAAAATGATGTTATTGAAAATGACCAGGAAAAAACACAGGATTAAGCAAAAACTGAAATCTAAAAAGTTTAGTAAATTAGTATTGAAAACGGATAACCCTACGCAGTACGTTTGTTTGTAGATAATCGTTATTTTTTAGTTATTGAAGTCTTACTTGTCAGAAAACAGTAATATGCGCTTGCGTGTGTGTGTGTGTGTGTGGTCTGTCTGTCTGCCCGCCTCTCTGTCTGTCTGTCTGTCTCTCTCTGTCTCTCTCTTCTCTGTCTGTCTGTCTGTCTGCCGGTGATTCTCTCTCTCTCTTTTCCCGCCACAGGAAAAGGCAGCTTTTAGGCCACTTTCGCCCAAAAACTTGGTGGAGGGTGAAAGTGGCTTAGAGTCGGCCTTTCCCTGTTCTCTCGAGGACTTCTTCCCACGCGTCTCATGAGCTTGGAAAGAGGAAATTTGCGCTACTTCAATTTTTTTTTTTTTTTTTTTTTTTTGTTGCTGTCCCAACCTTTGCGCCACCTCAGAGGCAGTGCACCCACGCCGCTCATTCCGACACCCTGTCCACAGCCACAGCCCGGTCGGCCCCTCCGCAGCCCCGGCACCGGTAATCCACAGGGAGCAGTCAATGTCAAGTCGTTAAGAGGCAACCCACCGGAGGAGACACTGCACTGCTGCCGAGTCACTTCAGTGATGTTCAGTGGCGCCTTTTTCTGATCTAACATACGCAGACATCACCTACTAAGCCCCCTACTGACGACAATAATTGCTTAGTCGTGGAGCCGGCGTGAGTGAGCTCTCCCCTCGGAGGGCGCCACCACGTCCGTCCAACGACACCCCCCATGGACTCGCCGATACCGGTGACCCTGACGGAACCCAAAAACCAAGGCACAGATGTGAAAAGGACATCGAAACTGAGGTCACCATGAGAGCAGGGCATGAAGGGCCACAGAATTTGAGACTTTTTTTTGTATGCTGATCGATGAGAATGAGGATGATTAAGATGAGACTACATGACAGGGCTGTACTCTACGCTTCCTTTCATAATATATCCCAGCGTCAACCAGGCCCGAGAGATACAGGCACCTGCAGTGTTGGTCAGGAAATTTGAGCAACACTTTCAGAAACGCATCCATTAAGTGGATGAAACTCACTGTGTGGTCCCAGTCTTCCCAACGAGTCTGCAGCAAACTCAACTCTGGGTAGGAGCCGGTCGGGGCAGAAAAACCCACATGACTCTGATGAGATTCGAACCCACGACCTCCCAGCCGAAAGTCCGCGACGCTAAACCACTTCGCCATGGCGGCTGGTGCTACTTCAATCTTTGATGAAGACACATGTTTTGAAGGGAGAAAAGTGCAACGAAGGGAGGAGAAGGTCAGTCAGGTTACTGCAGCCACAACTTTTTTTTAAGGTACTTAACCATCTCCAAGTCACAATTAATGCTACTGAACATACTCTCAGAATATCTTATGTAACGCCACTCCTTTAAAAATACTCCATTGCTCCAAAGCCTAATCACGTTACATCATACACCAAGACTCACCAAAAATTGTGTTCTCAGGGTTCATGGCCACCTGGCTTTTGGCAGCATCACCGATGAGGTCGCTCTGTGTCTGTAAACGCCACGTTTGGATGGGGTAGTCCGGTATCCCTGGTCATTGGCAATGATCTCCACCTTGCCATGCTGAAACACCCCCACGCAGGAATAGGTGGTCCCCAGATCGATTCCAATGGCAGGAGCTTTGGCCATCGTGCTGGGGTAGAGACGAAGATCTCGCGTTCGTTACTGCAAAGTCCATGTTCAATAATGCTTTCGTTACTTCAAAAACATGTTGAACAATGCTTTCGTTACTTCAAAACAATGCTGAACAATGCTTTCGTTACTTAGGTAAGGTAAGATAAGATAATGTTGCTTATAGCCCAGCCGACCGCAAAGGGCCACATCAGGGCTGTCACTTTCGTTACTTCAAAAACATGCTGAACAATGCTTTCGACTCTGGGAAACATTCATTATCAGGACTGCAAAGCCTGAAATTACATAGAAAATCATTTTGTCTCGTGTTAAAGATTTTGTCACAATTCAGAAGAACGCTGACAGTTTCAAACTTTAACTGCTAATAGGACGAAAAGTTCAATACACACATACAGAAAGAAGTGGATAATGCCTTAGTTGCCCACATACATTGAAAACGGATTCAACATTTTTTAAAAGGGGCTAAAATCTACACTGAAACAAATGACCATGATTTTGTTTTCCATTTTGCAATGGTTAAAAACCAACAGAACAGGCTTTCAATATGCTGGCCATTTTCATACCTGCCATCATTATTCTACTCAACTGATATACAGCTACCACAACCTGTGGACAAACGTGCTCAGAATAAACATTAAAAAGTTATGATGAAAGAATTCTGCCAAATATGTCACACATCGAAATACTTTGATTTTTTTCTTCTTTAATTTTTCTTCCAGATTTAGTATCTTATATGCATCATTGCATGGCTAACACATACTTAAGCTATGGGAGACACCACTCAAATGCGATCTCCATTGAACACCATTTGCGACCTCAGCTTTAAAAAAGCACTACTAAAACGGGAAAACCCAGTGAAAATTGTCCCAGACCTGAACCAAAACGCGCAACATTTTGCTGGCCTGAAAATGAAAAGCGATGTTCTGTGTATGTGTGTGTGAATACATATGACTGGACTTCCGTGCAACCTGAGCCTGAAAAGTGACACCCCTAAATTCAGGCCACTGACCCTAGCTGGCCAGGTCACTGTAGTTTTTGTGCTCTCCCCTGCTTTGGTCGATATCATGCCACCATACTCCTGCCACACCCACAAAAACCGGCCCAATCGAATTACAGTATCATCGATGAGATTCGGAATATCAGGTCAAAATGAATCGACAAGAGTTACACATCCGCCCATATTCCTAGACTCAAACTGTCAGGCCTAGTCTTGTCCGTGTTGTCAACTTTCACAAAAATTCATCTTCGCTGTCCCACAGTGCCCTACCGTCAGAATCATACGATATCAGTGAACGTCACACCATGATCAGTGATACAGCATAACCTTAAAACAACGGAACCTACTGACAAAGATTGTCCAGTGCCTTTGAAAATCACTGAACACTGTCATCATCATTATATCTGTCTTTACCTGTGTTGTTTGTAGGTCCTGTACGGAACGTTTGCCCTGCGAAGACTTGCGTTGCTTCTTTCAACCCACCTGTCGGCCGCAGCTTTATTACAAACGTTCGACGGAAGTAACGTCAGAGCCGAACTTTCTAAATTAAGAGCCGTTGAGAAACAACTCTTTGTCCAGTCACGTAACGCCTACTAAGCGTACAGGCGGAGTTCCCGACGTTTCTACTTTCTGTTTCGCGAATTCCAATTCACTGAGGTGTAGGCGTGGGAGTTGTTGCGTATCGAGTTTGCAGTGAACAGGAATCACACTGACGCCTGACATCCAAACTGATGTTTTTCCAGCCCGTGTTGAATTGAGTCTTTCCAATGAAGGGCAACTTTCAGTTGAAAACCGAAGAAAAACTCTCTCTCCTCTCTCTCTCTCTCTCTCTCTCTCTCTCTCTCTCTCTCTCTCTCCTCTCTCTCAACACACACACACACACACACACACACACACACGTGCGCCTGCGCGCGCGCACACACACACACACACACACACCAGCAAGCATACTTCACGCGATGCAGTCAATAGATAGGCGAGGCTTGCGTGCGACAGGTTTAGTCATTTCAAAACCGAAACTAAAAGTAGGGCTTTTGTGCACGAATGATCGTCAGCACCAAATAAAGAATTACAGTCCGCACCGAATAAAGACTCAACGTCAGCACTAAATACAGAATTAGAGTCAGTACCAGATGTTGAATTTTAGTCAGTAGCCTACCACATGAGGATGTGTTTTTCCCCAGTCAGTCTACGTCACAATGCAGAGCACACACATCATAGCTGAACAGCTGAAATCTATTGAGCAATCATCGAGGCTGTTATCATAGTTAGCCGAATAGCAGCAGTAGATCTTGGCTGATTATGCCCCTTTTCAATGTCATAAAGCACAGAGACGTGATAAAGCCTATGTATTGCAATGGCCATGATGACAGAGGGAGTACAACAATGATTGTTTGTCTCCATGGGCTTAGACTGGGGGAGGGCCAACCTGCATGGTAGGAAACAGCACAGCGCGCACGACACGGTGATACTTAGGATTGAACCGTTTCTCTTCTAAACAGGCGTAAATCTTTCGCCTTGAACCACATGAAGACTTGCCGTGAATATTTGGGTGTTCAGATGGTAATGTGATTTCCAGGACTGAGGATCGTGGACTAGAGGTGGCATCAGCAGACGTTCTTTGTGTGGACTTTCGCCGCTGGGAGTAGAGCAGAGCATGACGTGTATTACAGAAGTGGAAGGCAGACGTACCTAGAATGGATGTCCATTTAGAGATGATTCATCCCGAGATTTTCTTCTCCATTCCACCAGATACAGGGACTAGAATTGAAAATGAAAACTGAATTACGGGAATCTTGTTACTAGTTTTTTTTCTGTGAACATTTTCTCATATATGTTCTTCAAGAACAAAAGTGAAAAAAAATAGTGATCAGCACAATGACTTTGACAGAGAGAGAGAGAGAGAGAAAGAGAGAGAGAGAGAGAGAGAGGGTGAGGGGGAAGAGAGAGAGAGAGAGAGAGAGAGAGAGAGAGAGAGAGAGAGAGTTTATTTCTTCAAAAAAGCAAGAAATGATCGGCATATAAGCTTTGTTAAAAGAGAGACTGAACAAAAATATATCCACCAGCGCACGCGCGCACACAGAGAGAGAGAGAGAGAGAGAGAGAGAGAGAGAGAGAGAATGAATACACAGTCAACACTCAAACATTGTCAGTACTCAACCTCGATTACCATGTATGAAATGTGCGTCTCAGAAACCTCTTATATCCGAGAGGTGAATCTCCTGTGACATCAGAAACCTCTTTTCTCCGAGAGGTGAATCTCCTGTGACATCAGAAACCTCTTATATCCGAGAGGTGAATCTCCTGTGACATCAGAAACCTCTTATATCCGAGAGGTGAATCTCCTGTGACATCAGAAACCTCTTATATCCGAGAGGTGAGTCTTCTCTGACATCAGAAACCTCTTATATCAGAGAGGTGAGAGTCCTGTGACATTCAGAAAGATTAGACAGGGGCTATAAGGGTCACATCTTCCTTTGACTTTCTTATAAACCGAAGGGTACTGTTTTCATATTGATATTAACAGGGGGAGAGAACTGAGATTTGGGGAAAGAATTGTTGGTCTTGGGAGCAGTCCAGAGAGTGACTTCGTTCACATCCTCCTCAGAAACCAAAGAGTAAGTGGAAAAGGTAAAACCAAAAAACTTACACGCCTGACTAATATAATAATGATAATAATAATAAACTAATAAATTTCAAATGTAAGTAACTGAACACCATTCCAGCAATTTTCAGAGCAGCTTGGTGTTGCAATGACTGCAAGAAATGTTGAATTATGAACAAAGCTTGCTCTCATGTCTTAGATTGAAAGGAATGGGGGGAGATTAGCCTTCGTATCTGCAGTGGTAGATAATTCTGCATAAATAACAGTATGTGCTTGAGTGGGTGAATGGGGAGTAATAAATGCTTCTCGAAATGAACCTTCAGCAAGCTTATAATCTCCAAGGGGTAGACCATTTCCAAAATGGAGAAAACTCACTACCATACCATTACACATGGTCAGATACTGATATTTCGAAACCTGATTGTTTCTCCTCAGTAAAACTCGAAATCCTAACTTGACTCCTCTGCCTTTTAGGTTTTAAGCAGAATGCTATCCCAGGAAAGGGCTGGTGTGCAATACTATATAGTATGTTTGTTGAATTTTCAAAAAACCAACCCAAGGTCCCACATAAGAAGCAAAAGAAAATTATGAAACAACAAAATAAGCCACATTTATTGTAAAAAGTAGAAGATATAAAAAGATATCTTCTTTAGACACTTGTTTGATCGGCGTATTTTGTGTCTGCAGCTGTGCAGGTGAATGGGAGGCCATGTGCAACATTATGTTTGGACTTGGGAGTGTGTAATCCCCCACCACGGGAGCAAGAGTTATCGTTCTTCTTTGTTCTTGTCTGTTTGTTGCTTCCTGCCTCGTTTTACGTTTCGTTTTAAGTGGAATTGTTACGCAGCTCAGAGGCTGTTCAGTGTCTCAGACCACAAGTGACGGACGACGGTTGCATGTGTTCCCCATTCCGATTTCTGCTTCTGCCTTAAAGATTTCTGTCCCACAGCCACCGCGTGTGACCACCGTTCTGAACACTGAGGTGTACACAATATATTTCTGTAGATGTGTGCGACTGCATGCCAGAGACTTGCACACACGTCTAGCTGAACATGACGGCCAAACAACATTGGAAATACACTTTCATTAAAGTTAGAAACATGCTTTCTCCACTTCTGCTTTTTCTCAATTTCAACATGCATGCCACACCAGAATTTGTTTTTTCAAATCAAGTGTGTGTGTGTGTGTGTGTGTGTGTGTGTGTGTGTGTGTGTGTGTGTGTGTGTGTACATGTGCGCTTGTGTGCGTGCGCACGCATGTGTATGAGTACTTTCCTACACAAGATCATCTGCATATACACAAATCAAAATATCACCAAGACTTTTCACACACACACACACACACACACACACACACACTCCTATGCAAGGAGAGCATGCTGCGGAATTTCCAAGTTTACTTTACTTTTCAAGTTTAATAGTTGAACAAAAAAGCACCAACTACTTCATGGCACTAATGTAAACAAATCAGATAACAAGAAAAATTCTTCGTCACATATTGTCTATCACATTTAGCCTGATACAAGCTTTATAAAGGAATACAAATCCTTGTTTTAAATGGCACAGCATACAACTACTGGCAGAAAAGAAACATGGAAACACAAAATGTTAACCCTCTTGCATTCACACCCGTCCCCCCCCCCCCCCCCTGCACATGGCAGTATTAACCCCTCTTCTGTCCCAACTGGACAATTGAGTGGGGTCAACTGGAGGTTTTGTGACCTCTAAGGTCAGCTGCGCACCGCTACACTGCAACAATCAATTTCGTACAGAAACTTAGTATTTTTACCATTATAAAAAAAGCCCCCCAAAATAAACCACCATATAAAAAACGCTGTATGTGTTACAGTCCTGTCAACGACAACAAGCACGGTTAATCAACTGAATCAAAACTGCAGATATAAACTAAAGTATAATGTCTCTAGCATGTGCATACTAATCGTTTTTATTTCTTAACCTCTAACTCATCACACATGTCAGACGCAAGCAGTATGCAGAGCTCAAAATGATCTTCCCGTCTTAACAGTCCTGAACCCCTCAGCCATCTGCACACAAGTGAAACTGCTCTCTCCAGTGCAGACCAACTGCACGTCTCTCCTCTCTTTTCACTTTCAAACGTCCACCAACCTCCCGCTCTCCCTCCTCCCCCCACACTCCCCGCCAACCTCCTCCCCCATCTGAGGGAGCTGACTCACTGAGACGAGGCGTGCTTTATGAATACAATGCAACGATAGCGTGAAAGCATCGTGCCTGGTCGAAGTGGAAAAAAAGAAAAAAGATCTGCCCTGCTTGTTTCTCTCCTGTCCGGGAAGCATCCTACGAGCGCCAAAGCATACCACTGTGAGTTGTCATCAACCGTCATCAAACCATCTCTTTAGGTGAGAGTGTGGGCATTTCTGGAGGGATGGGCAGGGAGACTTTTTTTCTTTGTAATCTACATGTTGCCTTAACAACTAACAATTATCTCGAGATGGCCGGCGTCACTGTGTTGATGCCGACTGGCACTGGCTCTGCCAGAAAACGGTTGGGGTCAAAACGGGTACCACTGAACACCACCACAGTCAGAGTGAGTCAGGCCTGGTTCAACCTCTCCTCTGATGGGCTAGCGAGAAACTTTACTTCAACTGCTCGTTGTGAGCTGCCTGTGCCAGGTCTGTGGCAGGAAAACCTCGATGTGGCTGTGTTCTCTGAGCCAGCACAAATGGAGTCGGACTAATTTCAGTGGAAGGAGGGGCATGAGAAATGTGACATCCCCCCCCCCCCCCCCCAAAAAAAAAAAAAAAAAAGAAAGAAAGAAAGAAAAGAAAGAAAAGGAAAAAGCAGTTCTGTTAATCAAATGAAGTCCAATTTTGATTTAAGATCATTGACATAGGGGACATTTTCTAGACGATAATGCATTGCAAGAAGGTAAAAGAACCAAACGGCAGATAGAAACAAGATGGTTTTTTCTTTTCTGTTAATCTTGAACTGCTGTCCAAAAGAAAAACGTGAGACCTGTATAGAGGTGCTTGCAATGGCACTACTAAAGGATTCTAAATAATGAATCACTATCAAATAGCGCGAGTGGATTGTTACGGCAATACTTACTATGACTCTCATGGGGATTCTAACGACTCAAGTGTATTACAAAAACAAGTCCTGCTTATGCCAACACTTGCAGCAGCAACCAGCAAGGATTCTATATATATATTTCCGTCCAAACGAAGGAAAAAATGGCAACACTTGCCATGGCACTAGAGAAAAATTGTAAACCGTTTATGACTGAAGGAAAAAAACCAAGGAAACAACAAAAGACCAAATTCTCAGCTCTGTTCAGCTGCATGTCTCAGGGAACGGCCCCAAGTCAAGGTCAAATTCCACCTCCTCAAGGGTGGGACCCGCAGAGCCCCCACCGGGGGCGGCCCCACCCGTGCCCTCCCCCGATGAGTCAAAGTTCGGCATGCCTCCTGCGCTCCCCGCGGCCTGGTACAGCTCGGTGATGGGTTGCACACCTCCTCGATCCCCTTCTGCTTCCCGTCGTACTCCTCTTTTTTCGGCCAGCTGGTTGAAGTCCAGCCAGTTGATGATGTCGTTGCACTTGTCCAGGATGGTCTTCTTGTCCTCCTCGCTGATCTCGTCCTGATCTCGTCGTCCTCGATGGTCGACTTTCACGCGGATGACTACGACTCCAGCGAGTTCTTGGCGCTGACGCGGTTCTTCTGCTTCTTGTCGTCCTCCTTGTAACTTTTCCCCCTCGTTGATCATGAGCGCAATCTCCTCCTTGCTCAGCCGACCTGAAGAATTTCGTTGCAGACATAAGTGCCAGTCACCCAACAGATGTGGAGTGAAAATCATTCAAACAAAATGAAACGATTACAACAAACAAAACCCAAGTCCCCAACATCCACCCCCCCCCCCCCCCCCCCCCCCCCCCCCCAAACACCCAAAGTTTTCCTCAGCCTCACGTCTCATAACAAAGAACTGCGCAAAAAAGAGGAAGCCCCAGTTCATGCATTAAAACAGGCAAAAAAATTCACAGACATTTTAAGAACATTTTAAAACTAAAGGCGCCGTTACCAAATGCAATATAGACAGAGGACTGCTTATAAGACACAGTGACAACAAACACGTCACAAAACTTTACTTTTTGCTTCCATCACTGAAAGCCAAATTTACTCCTCATAGGAAGAGTCTAGGTTTAGAGTATCTCAAAACAACCAACACAGTCCCCGCAGTGTAGTCTTTGAATCCTTGCAGGAAATTTCCTTCTGTTGCAAGAATTCTTTCTTCTTTCATTTTGTTTAAGGGAAAGGATGGGGGGCATAAAGGCCAACATCATCAAATTCAAAATATACATGTTCAAACTTACCAGTCAGTGTTAACAGACTTTAAAAAACGTGAACAAAGTGTTCTTTAGTTTCCCCAAAGACTTTTCTGTACCATTCATGACCTTTAAAAACCCCGGGGAGAGAAGTGAAGCGTGACTCGACACTGACAAGACCCACTGACCCTTTTCGTTAGTGATGGTGACATCTTCTCGTTGCCCGTGCTCTTGTCGAGGCCGACACGTTCAGGATGCCATTAGCGTCGAATGTCGAAAGTGACCTCGATCTCGGGCACGCCCGGAGATGCAGGGGGGGTTCGCTCACCAAATCTTGCCCAGCAGGTTGTTGTCCCGAGTCATGGCTCGCTCTCCTTCACATACCTAGAAAAAAAAAAGTGAAAAAAAAATATTTATAACCCATAGATTGCTGAAATTAAAATGGTGAGATTTTCCCAAAAAGCTAATGCACAACTAACATCAACTTCACTGTATGTAAAACAAGTCTTGCATAGTTCTGTAATCTAAAGATGAAAGTTTATACGTGGCCAAGATGGTGTATGCAGGAGTTTTCGTTTTCTCTAAACCGTACTGATAAACCCCCCCCCCCCCCCCCCCCCCGTCCCCACCCACCCACACCTTCCCTCCCCCTTCCTCCAGTCCAGGCTCTGCCTACATTTTAATGGTACGGTCAATAGTGTATGCCTCCATGTGAGCTGGTCAAGAGTTCCGAGTGTCCCCCTGTCTGACAAGGAATGCCCCAGACCCAGGCCCCCAGCACTCTGCTGTTGAGAAGGACCTCTCCTCCCTGGTCACGGTACTGTCCAGGGCTCCTCACACAGAGAGCTACACCTCTGAGCACAGACTACACACAGAGAGCTACACCTCTGAGCACAGACTACACACACAGAGAGCTACACCTCTGAGCACAGACTACACACAGAGAGCTACACCTCTGAGCACAGACTACACACACAGAGAGCTACACCTCTGAGCACAGACTACACACAGAGAGCTGCACCTCTGAGCACAGACTACACACACAGAGAGCTACACCTCTGAGCACAGACTACACACAGAGAGCTACACCTCTGAGCACAGACTACACACACAGAGAGCTACACCTCTGAACACAGACTACACACAGAGAGCTACACCTCTGAGCACAGACTACACACACAGAGAGCTACACCTCTGAGCACAGACTACACACAGAGAGCTACACCTCTGAGCACAGACTACACACAGAGAACTACACCTCTGAGCACAGACTACACACAGAGAGCTACACCTCTGAGCACAGACTACACACAGAGGACTACACCTCTGAGCACAGACTACACACACAGAGCTACACCTCTGAGCACAGACTACACACAGAGAGCTACACTTCTGAGCACAGACTACACACAGAGAGCTACACCTCTGAGCACAGACTACACACAGAGAGCTACACCTCTGAGCACAGACTACACACACAGAGCTACACCTCTGAGCACAGACTACAAGAGGAGAATCTTGTTTGAGAAAACATTCACACAAAGCCTCGTGACCCTAGGTACTTGCCCTTTCATTTAAAGCATCACATCCAACGAACAAACCCACAAGCAAACCCAACACCTTAGACATTCCCTGATTACGGCAATGCTGCCGTACTCCCTGGACGGTCCGTGATGCTGTTCCGTCACAACTATCAACTTAATCACAAAACACCAGCCTACCTGGATCAACACACCAGGCTGGTTTGAGATTTACCACAAAACACTAGTGTTACTTGGTTCAACACACCAAGCTGGTTTCAGATTTACCACAAAACACCAGGCTAGTTTGAGATTTACCACAGAAACACCAGCCTACCTAGATCAACACACCAGGCTGGTTTGAGATTTACCACAAAAACACCAGCCTACCTAGATCAACACACCAGGCTGGTTTGAGATTTACCACAAAAACACCAGCCTACCTAGAGCAACACACCAGGCTGGTTTGAGGTTTATTACAAAACACCAGATACCTGGATCGACACGGCAGTCTGCTTGTCGAAGTGGGTGGTGAAGGTCTTGGTCTGCTTGATGGGGATCAAGGTGTTGCGTTTGATGAGCGTCGTCATCTCGCCGCCGACCGTCTCAATGCCCAGGGA
>CM031627.1:44714697-44734697 GCA_018398815.1 Conus ventricosus
ATCAAATCAAGGTGCCTCATCATTTTACACACAGACACACCCAGACTGAGAGTCAAATCTGCAATGCTCTAACCAGATGTCTGTTACACTATACAGTCTCAGACATCGTGCATGTGATCAAATCAATATGCCTCATCATTTTACACACAGACACACAGAGACAAGATCAAACCCTCACCAGCCCCATAGGCCACAGCCTCATCTGGGTTGACGCTCTTGCACAGCTCCTTGCCATTGAAGAATTCCTGCAGCAGTTTCTGGATTTTGGGGATGCGGGTGGATCCCCCCACCAACACAATCTCGTCGATGTCCGGTTTGTCCAGCTTGGCGTCGCACATGGCCTTCTCCACCAGTTCCAGGGTGCGTGGGAAGAGATCCGCGTTCAGTTCCTCAAACCTGTTCCACACAGCATTTGTCAGCTCTTCACTCTCAACTCCTGCTACTTTGGAGACACGCCACAGCAATCACAATGCACATCATTTGTCAGCTCTTCTCTCTACTCCAGCTACTTTGGAGACACGCCACAGGAATCACAATGCACGTCATGTGTCAGCTCTTCTCAGCGACACTTTTTGCATTGGCTGGACCAAGGTGTCTGCAAGATGTACGTGTGTACCGTGGAGCAGACGTATGCAGTGACCATCTTTTGGTGATAGCAAAGCTGAAGATCAAGCTCAAGAGAAGAAAGAAGAAAGAGACTCCGTCCAAGAGATACAATACAAGCAAGTTGAAGGACCCCACCACAGAGGCCCAGTTCCAAGCTTTCCTGAGCAACAGGTATTCAGTCCTCACTGAAACAATGCCAGGATCGACAGAATGGTGGGAGGAGATGAAGGATGAGAGCTGTCTACCAGATTGCAAAGAAGATAACTGGTACTGTGAGGACTGGCTCTGGACCTGTGAAGGCAAAAGATGGCACACTTCTGTCAAGAGACGAGGAGAAGCTTGCAAGATGGGCCGAACACTTCAAAGAAGTTCTAAAACAGACCCAAGCTACCGACACCAGCTGAGGCAGAAGACCCATCCATCCTGCTCCCAATCAACACCGATGACTTCACTGAAGAGGGAATCAGAACAGCAATAAAGATATTGAACAATAAGTCCTCTGGGTTCGACGGAATGACAGCGGAAATGCTCAAAAGTGGTGGTGACTGCATCGTCTCTTGGATGTGCAGTCTCTGTAACCAGGCCTGGAACTCTGGAGTCGTCCCAGAGGACTGGAAGAATGGCGAAATCGTCTGTATTCCCAAAAAAGACAACCTCTCAGAGTGCGACAACTGGAGAGGAGTTACTCTATTGTCGCCACCAGGGAAAGTGTACTGCCAGGTCATCCTCAACCGACTGCACGACGTAGTGGACAATGAGCTCAGGGAACAACGATCAGGCTTCCGCCCAAAACGATTCTGTGCGGAACAGATCTTCACACTAAGACAGATCATCCAGAAGTGTGGAGAGCACCAAGTACCCCTAAGCCATCAGCTTCATTGACTTCTCCAAAGCGTTTGACAGTGTCCACAGACCATCACTGTGGAAAATCATGAAAACCTACGGCATCCCAGAGAGAGTTGTCGGCCATTGAGCAGATATACATAAACTCCAAGTTCAGAGTCAGACGGAAGATGGCTACAGCGACTGGTTTGAAGTTGTCACCGGAGTAAGACAATATCCTCTCCCTTCTCCTCTTTGCAACTGCCATTGACTGGGTTCTGAAACACGCAACCCAAGGAAAGGGAATCAAGTGGACAGAAGGGAACAGCCTTTCAGATCTGGATTTTGCCGATGACATTGCCGCTCTTGCAAGCACCACTCAAGATCTGCTGGTGCTTGTAGACAACATCAGCAAATTTGCAAGCAACACTGGCCTCATCATCAGTGCCAAAAAAGACTAAAAACATGCTTACTGGTAAACACCAAGGGCTAACAGACGTTCTCATCGACCAAAAACAAGTGGAAGTAGTAGAGAACTTTACATACCTAGGCAGCTCTATCAACAACGCCAATGACCTCGACATGAACTGAAGTGTCGTATTGGGAAAGCAACATCAACATTCAATCAGCTGAACAAACTATGGAACAGCAAGAAATTCTCCCTTGGAATCAAACTGAAATTTTGTAACTCCAGTGTGATTTCAACGTTGTTATATGGATGTGAAACCTGGCAACTGAAGACCACCCAGGAGAGAAAACTCGACGCTTTTGATACTAAGTGCCTACGTAAATCTTGGGCATCAAATGGTCAGACTTTGTACCAAATGAAGAGGTCAGGGAGAGGTCCAAACAGCGCCTCCACTGGCTGGGTCATGTCTTAAGATTGCCTCTTCAAGACCTGCAAACCAGCCCATTAAATGGACCCCAGCAGGCCAGAGAAAAAGGGACAATCCAGGATGAGCTGGCGACAGACAGTGGAGACCTCAGACGACAGAGGATGGAGTGACACTAGCAAACTGGCTGAGGAGCGTGCACAGTGGAGCGCCTTGACTGCCTCATGCGTCGCAAGATGCGGGAGCATCTAAGTCTAAGTAAGTCTAACAAAGAAATAAATCACTTAAATGTGAAGTACAAAGAAATGAATCACTTAAATGTGGAGTACGAAGAAATGAATCACTTAAATGTGGAGTACGAAGAAACGAATCACTTAAATGTGGAGTACAAAGAAATGAATCACTTAAATGTGGAGTACGAAGAAATGAATCACTTAAATGTGGGTTACAAAGAAACGCATCACTGAAACCAGCGCACACCGACCTGGCCCTGGTGATGCTGCTGTAGAAGCTGATGCCCTCGTACAGGGAGTCGATGTCAATTCTGGCCTGCGTGGAGGAAGACAGGGTGCGCTTGGGACGCTCACAGGCCGTCCTCAGGCGGCGGACGGCGATCTTGCTGCCCGAGATGTCCTTATTCTGCTTGCGCTTGAACTCGGTGATGAAGTGGTTGACCATGCGGTTGTCAAAGTCCTCTCCCCCCAGATGGGTGTCTCCCGCCGTGGACTTCACCTCGAAGACGCCGTCCTCGATGGTCAGGATGGAGACGTCGAAAGTGCCCCCTCCCAGGTCAAAGATCAGCACGTTGCGCTCGCCATCGACCTGAAAAGGTCACTGTCTTTATTGGAACTCTTTGTCCGATGATGATTCAGGTCAGAAGGGTGAAACTGTACAATTTTAAAAAAGCAAATAAAATGCCAGTGGACCTGGGCCAGTTCAGCTCCCTGTAAAGGTCTGTGCCATGATTCAGCAACATGATTAGAATTACCTCGAATTTTGAGCAAAAATGAATTTGACTGGGTGACTTTTAGGAATATAACAGACTGAGCGCATTCATTTCAAACTTGTGAAGAAGTTACAGGAGCGTTTCATGATGATTTTCGTGCAGCCAGACTTCTGTTTACTGCCTACAGCGTTAGACATTGACATCAATTGAGCTAATTTGGATGCAAGTAAATATGAAGCGAGGCAGGGAACAGCAAACAGACAGGGCAACTCTTGCTCCCACAAGAAAACAGATACACGTCAATAACTCCAAAAGAATGACAGCACGAGAGCACTCAAACAAACAAGGCAACATCTCCAAAAAGGATGTTCCAAGCTTGCTTATATATCCTATTCCGAACACATCCACACAGCAACAATTGGAGAAACGAACAAACACATATTAACAATTATTCAAGACTGGCAAAGCCTTTTTGATCTTGAATGTAGTTAGAAAAGTACTCGAACAAACAGAAACAAATACAGGTTACCTCGATTTGATCGAAATGAAAGTAAATATGAAATGAGGCAGGGAACAGTCAACAGTATCAACAAACAAGTAGGGCAACTCGTGCTCCCATGATGGTCAAGTACACGCCCATAACTCCAAAGGAATGCTGCTCACGACATCGAATCACCTAGCAGATATGACAGCACAGAGCACACAGAACGAACAAGGAACCATCCCCCCAAAAGGATGTTCCAAGCTTGTCTATAGAAATACGAGGTTTCCTTGTTTGTTCTGTGTGCAGACTGTACTGTAAGATGGATAACTCTTGTCTTGCAGGAAGAAGAGACAACAGATTACAGGTCCTTTGAATTTGTTTCACACAAGAAAAGCAGCGAACTGATTCAAAAATGACGGAGTTACAGTGAATTAAAGAGAGTCACTGCAGCATTAACTGCACTTAGATCATGGGTGTCAAAAGGGTTAAAGACCTCATCACCTTCTTATCAAGCCCATACGCGAGGGCGGCAGCAGTTGGTTCATTGATGATTCGCAGCACATTGAGCCCAGAGATAGTCCCTGCGTCTTTGGTCGCCTGACGCTGAGAGTCGTTGAAGTAGGCTGGTACGGTGATGACAGCGTCAGTTACAGTCTTTTCAACATCAAAAACATCAACATGTCACAACAACACTCGACTGCTGGACTAGATCATCTTGCTAATACTGCGAGAGTAATATATCTGCACTGTGTGTGTGTGTGTGTGTGTGTGTGTGTGTGTGTGTTGTGTGTGTGTGTGTGTGTGTGTGTGTGTTCGCACATGCGCATCTGTGTATGCACACAGTATGTGCGCAACTTGTGTCCATCTGCTCACACATTCTTGGATGCACAAACGTGGGCACATTCAATTAGAGCCTTCTCACCAAAATGTGACACACAAAATATGTTCATTAAAGCAAACAAAATGACTTTTACTTTTGTGTCAAGAACACGCAGTATAGTAGGAACTACCTCTAAACAAAGACACCACTTCTAAACAAACTGTGTAATCAAAACTTACGCACACACACAAGAAAACCTACGTTATCAATCCTTCAAAAACCAGACCAAGAAAAGAAATGCACTGAACACTATGTTTTAAACCTACAATCCTACTCACTTTCCCAAATAAGCCTCTGCAGTCTCCTTCATCTTCACCAGCACCATGGAAGAGATTTCTTCAGGGAAGAATGTTTTGTCTTCTCCTTTGTATTCCACCTTCAGCTTGGGTTTGCCCGCGTCGGACACAACATGGAAGGGCCAGGTTTTCATGTCGGAGGCGACATTCGGGTCATCAAAGCGACGGCCTATCAGACGCTTGGCGTCTGAAAACAAACACGTCAACAACAACAACAACAAAAAGTTGCAACAATTTTAAGTCAACTTCATCGTTTTGAATTGTAGAGATCGGATGGCAACTGCGCACAATTAGCGTAGTTATGGTCTTGTACTGTTTTCTGGATCTACGTAACTTCTGATCTGGACAACGCAACAATCCAGCTTATGAGAATGAACTTTATAGTCTTAGCCACAACCTCCATTTCATTCACATCTGACAAGTTCAAACCTCTATATTCAAGAACTATGTAAGCGAAGTGAACCCCAGTGACAGCAGCAGTGAGCAATGACTCTGGCCGGAGGAAAAGAGACACCAAGACACAGAGACTGGTAAGGACTTCTTCCCACGTGTCTCATGAACTTGAAAAGAGGAAAATTAGGTTGTGCTACTTTAATTTTCTGATTAAGACACATGTTTTGAAGGGAGAAAAGTGCAACGAAGGGAGGAGAAGGTCAGTCAGGTTACTGCAGCCACAACTTCTTTTTTTAAGGTTTTTAACCATCTCCAAGTCAAAATTAATACTACTGAACATACTCTCAGAATATCTTATGTAACGCCACTCCTTTAAAAATGCTCCATTGCTCCAAAGCCTAATCACGTTACAACATACACCAAGACTCACCAAAAACGGTGTTCTCAGGGTTCATGGCCACCTGGTTTTTGGCAGCATCACCGATGAGTCGCTCTTCGTCTGTGAACGCCACGTAGGATGGGGTAGTCCGGTATCCTTGGTCATTGGCAATGATCTCCACCTTGCCATGCTGAAACACCCCCACGCAGGAATAGGTGGTCCCCAGGTCGATTCCAATGGCAGGAGCTTTGGCCATCGTGCTGTGTAGAGACAAAGATCTTGCTTTCGTTTCCTCACATACATGTTGAACAATGCTTTCGTTACTTCAAAAACATGTTGAACAATGGTTTCGTTACTTCCAAAACATGTTGAACAATGCTTTCGTTACTTCAAAAACATGCTGAACAATGCTTTCGTTACTTCAAAAAACATGCTGAACAATGCTTTCGAATCTGGGAAACATTACTTATCAGGAACATTGATAACACTTGACTGGTCTATTTAGGGAAGAACTATGTAACTTGAGGGTAAAGGAGCAAAGACCCAAAACAAAAGGGGGGTCACAAGGAAACAGAAACAATACACAACGTTTCCACTCTTAAGAGTCTTTTTCAAGTGACCTGAAACAGAAGTTGTTTCAAAAAATTTTGAAGTGACAAGAACTCAAAAAAAACCCACTAAATGGAGGAGGCTGGGTAGACACAGGCTAAAAATGTGAGTGAATCGAAATCAGAGGAAATCTGGATTTGAGAATAGATGGCTGTGGGTGGGGAGTGTGTGTGTGTGTGTGTGTGTGTGTGTGTGTGTGTGTGTGTGTGTGTGTGTGTGTGTGTGTGTGTGTGTACGTGCGCATGTGTGTGTGTGTGTGTGTGTGTGTGTGTGTGTGTGTGTGTTTGTGCGTGTGTGTGTGTGTGTGTGTGTGTGTGTGTGTGTGTGTGTGTGTGTGTGTGTGTGTGCGTGCGTGTGTGTGTGTGTGTGTGTGTGTGTGTGTGTGTGCGTGTGTGCGTGTGTGTTTGCGCGCGCGCGCGCATGCACTAGTCTTACCTAACTTCTATGAAATGATGAACACTGCTTAAAAAAAAGATGCACGGTCACATCCACACACACGCTCAAAACAAAACTAACAAATAAGCATACACACACCTCTCTACCCCACCACTCCCATCCCCAATTTGATTTTTTAAGCTTTCTGGCCTATTTTTGTTGTTGTTGTGGTAATTGAACAGCTGATCCACTATCACAGCTTGTAAAGTGTTTGACATTGTACAGTATAGCAGCTCTCCGAATTGTCGGTGTACCTTCTTTCTTTCAATCGCCTCTTTCCAGGATGTATGTGGATTACTGGATAGCCATTCCCCGAAGATGGAGTATGGCTGCCTTAATGGCGGGATAGAAAAGGGTCATACACACAAAACTCCACTGCCTGGCTATACAGGGAGTGTCCGCAGGAGTATCAGCCTGCGTACGCAGAAAGAAAGAAAGACTGGATAGCCAGAAATGCTCAAAGACACATGCGTACTTGCATATCTCCAACAAGATTCATATGAAAACAAATGAAACGCGTTTTCGTTCCCACCCTTCACTTTTCCTCTTTCCACTGGTCAATAGCATGAAATTAAACATTTTGATCCAGACCCGAAACTGTTGCAGTACCTGGCCTGATTATGGTTGAAAATCCCAGTGGAACCCTCAACCTTACTTCTGACCCCAAACTGAAGAACCAGCTTGTTGACTGTCACCATGTTCTGTTAGTGTTGGCTTCCCCCATCCCCTTCCCACGCCACCCCCAAAATTCCACTTGAGGCTCACTGTCGCCATAACACACACCATTTATAATGCACGAGTTTAACGCTGTACTCATGTTTAGCAAGGACTTACCACATCCATTCATAACAGAATCTTGTGAAGTTCTTATCATATTTGCAAAATCCCTTTGAGAATGTGGACAATAAAGATCATTTTCAACAGACACAGGCTGCGAGATGTTAGAAATACGACCATTAAGATCACCAGAAAGAAGCACAAAATAGTCATTATCTACAAGGGCATTATCAAATAAACAGTTTTCCTGCCAGGCAGTTCCATCCCCATCCACTCCCAGATAGCTGTAATACCGAGAACCCCCGGGTGGTATGTATGCACAGACACACAACACATCCTTTTCCACGCCAGAGAGGTTCTTATTAATGACGAACAACAGAAAGTTTCCAACACTCACTTTGATCCGCTTCACAAAAGATTAAAACTCATTTTTGAGGAGACAAACGACACCACCCGAAGGCCTCCCAGCATTTGAAAGCTTCTTAGCTGGTTGGCAAAAAGCCTTGTACCCTGCAAAGATATCCGAATCAGACACAGGTTTCGACCAAGCAAACAGAATGGGAAGATGACACAAAAGAAACAAAATCGTTATCAAAAATTTTTGACATCAAACCATTCAAATTCCAGTGCATAAATGAAAAACGCTTCTTGTGATTTCCTTGATACGAAGAATGATCATTACTCGAAACAGAATTGTCAACGGAATTTACGGACAAAGTTCCGTCATCGCTATCATCTTATGAAATCGGTGCCCAAATAACGATTCAGTGAATTCAGTATAAACATGATCCAAACCGACACCACTCGCCCCACCCCCACAAACCTCCCGCGACTCATTCTCCGATTGGCGAGAACGCACCTCATCACCTGCATGATCCGAAACCACCATCCTGGAACTTCCATGCATACATCCGCATCCCCCGCAACGTGACATCCCCTCATGACCAGCAAAGCAAACCGATTTGCCAGAGTTCTGTTCACCACAGGAAGACGCTATATACATGCCTGCTTCGGAAATCTCATAAACATGAGAAAACTCATTTTTATCTGAACCATTCACAGTATCACACTGAGTCACAATATCGCCATCGAGATTCGAACACGAATCACCGGTAAGGTAAAGCACATCGTTATAACACGAAACCATGTCAGTGTCACATACAGTAGCAATCACGATACAGGGGTTCGAACACCAACTACCGTTTGCTGAGGCTATGCCATTTTCACACACGGTAACAACATCAACGCAGGGGTTCAAAGGCGAATCATTATAACCTGAAACCAGGTCAGTGTCACATACAGCAACAAGATCACTAGATTTCAAAGGCCAATCATTACTAGCTGAAAGCATGTCAATATTACACACAGTAATAACATTGCAACTGGAATTCGAACACGAATCGTTATAATCTGAACCCATGTTAGTATCACGCACAGTACAAATGTTGCTGCACCAGCCGCCGTGGCGAAGTGGTAAGCGTCGCAGACTCCCGGCTGGGAGGTCGTGGGTTCGAATCCCATCAGAGTCATGTGGGTTTTTTCTGCCCCGACCGGCTCCTACCCAGAGTTGAGTTTGCTGCGGACTCAGTTGGGAAGACTGGGACCACACAGTCGAGTTTCATCCACTTAATGGATGCGTTTCTGAGAGTGTTGCTCAAATTTCCTGACCAACATTGCAGGTGCCTGTATCTCTCGGGCCTGGTTGACGCCAGGATATATTATGAAAGGAAGCGTAGAGTACAGCGCTGTCATGTAGTCTCAGACCGAAATGGAAATCCGTAGCATCATCTTGATCATCCTCATTCCCATTGATCAGCATTTAAAAAAAAAAAAATGTCTCAAATTCTGTGGCCCTTCATGCCCTGCTCTCATGGTGACCTCAGTTTCGATGTCCTCTCCGCGTCTGTGGCCTTGGTTTGCTTCCGTCGGGGTCACCGGTATCGGCGAGTCCATGGGGGCTGTCGTTGGACGGACGTGGTGGCGCCCTCCGGAGGGAGAGCTCACTCACCCCGGCTCCGCGACTAAGCAATTATTGTCGTCAGTAGGGGGCTTAGTAGGTGGTGTCCTGCGTATGTTAGATCAGAACAGGCGCCACTGAACACCACCGAAGTGACTCGGCAGCAGTGCAGTGTCTCCTCCGGTGGGTTGCCTCATGACGACTTGACATTGACTGCTCCCTGTGGATTGCTGGTGCCGGGGCTGCGGCGGGGCTGACCGGGCTGAGGCTGTGGACGGGGTGTCGGAATGAGCGGCGTGGGTGCACTGCCTCTGAGGTAGCGCAGAGGCTGGGACAGCAAAAAAAAAAATAAATAAATAATAATTGCTGCAGGGATACGAACGCCAATCATTTTCATCTGAAAAAAATTGTCAATATCACACATAGTAACAAGAGCGCTACAGGGCTTTGAACACAAATCATCATGACCTGAAATCATATCAGCATCACATTCAATAACAGTAACATCGCAGGGTTCGAACAGCGATCAGTATGATCTGCAGCCATATCAGTATTACACACCGATCAGTATAATCTGCAGCCATATCAGTATTACACACAGTAAAAATGTCGGTATCGGGGTTCGAATACCAGTTGTAATAATCTGACACCATCTCCGCATCCTTTACTGTAACAACACCGCTGAAAGGATTCGAACGTACATCATCATTATAAACCTGAAGCCATGTCAGTATCAAAGCTAGTAATAGTATCGCCAAAGGGGTTCGAACACAAATCATTACTACCTATGACCTTGTGCGTACCACGCATAATAACATCACCACTACAGGGGTTCGAACACGAATCAGTTTTACCTCTGACCTTGCGAGTACCAAACACAGTAACATCACAACAGGGGCTCGAACACGAAATCATTTTTACCTCTGACCTGGTGTGTACCACACATAACATCACCACTGCAGGGGTTCGAGCACGAATCATTTTTACCTGTGGCCTGGTGTGTACCACACATAATAAATCACCACTGCAGGGTTCAAACACAAGTGATTTTTACCTGTGACTTTGTGTGTACCGCACATAGTAAATCACAATTGCAGGGGTTCACCTGAGACCTTGTGTGTACCGGACATAATAACATCACCACTGCAGGGTTCAAACACAAATCATTATTACCTGTGACCTTGTGGGTACCACACACAGTATCACCACTACAGAGGTTCAAACAAGAATCATTTTACCTATGACCTTGTGTGTACCGCATATAATAACATCACCACTGGAGGGTTCAAACAAGAATCATTATTACCCATGACCTTGTGTGCACCGCACATAATAACATCACCACTGGAGGGTTCAAACAAGAATCATTATTACCTATGACCTTGTGTGTACCGCACATAATAACATCACCACTGCAGGGGTTCAAGCAAGAATCATTATCACCTATAACCTTGTGTGTACCGCACATAATAACATCACCATCGCATGGGTTCAAACAAGAATCATTAAAGAAAAATGTGGAGAGAGAGAGAGGGGATGTAGTAAAGATGAGTACAAAGATGAGAACAAAGATGGCTGATTAACTGAAGAATAAGATACCACTTGCTGTATTATTTCCTGTGCAGGCATCCGATCGAAATACTTTGGTTCTTTTTTTCTTTTTTCTAAATTTAGTATTTCATATGCATCACTGCATGGTTAACACGTACTTACCCTATGGGAGACACCACTCAAATGCGATCTCCACTGAACACCATTTGCGGCCTCAGCTTAAAAAAAGGCACCACTAAAACCGGAAAACCCAGTGGAAATTGTCCCAGACCTGAACCAAAACGCACAACATTTTGCTGGGGTTGAAAATGAAAAGCGATGTTCTGTGTTTGTGTGTGTGTAAATACATATGACTGGACTTCCGTCCAACCTGAGCCGGAAAAGTGACACCCCCAAATTCAGGGCCGCTGACCCTAGCTGGCCAGGTCACTGTAGTTTTTGTGCTCTCCCCTGCTTTGGGTGATATCATGCCCTGATACTCCTGCCACACCCACAAACCCAATCGATTAACAACAGTATCATCGATCAGATTCGGAATATCTGGGTCAGAACAAATCAACAAGAGTTACACATCCGCCCATATTACTAGACTCAAACTAGTTTTGTCTGTGTTTGTCAACTTTCACAAAAATTAATCTGCGCTGAGTGCACTACCGTCAGAATCATACTACATCAGTAAACGTCACACCATGATCAGTGATACAGCATAACCTTACAACCACGGAACCTACTGATAAAGATTGTCCAGTGCCTTTGAAAATCACTGTAGACTGTCATCATCATTATATCTCAGTCTTTACCTGTGTTGTTTGTAGGTCCTGTACGGAACGTTTGCCCTGCGAAGACTTGCGTTGCTTCTTTCAACCCGCCTGTCGGCCACAGCTTTATTACAAACGTTCGACGGAAGTAACGTCAGAGCCGAACTTTCTGGATTAAGAGCTGTTGAAAATCAACTCTTTGTCCAGTCACGTAACGCCTACTAAGCGTACAGGCGGAGTTCCCGACGTTTTCTACTGTCTGTTTCGCGAATTCCATTTTACTGATGTGTAGGCATGGGAGTTGTTGCGCATCGAGTTTGCAGTGAACAGGAATCACACAGACGCCAAACTGATGTTTTTTTCCAGCCTGTGTTGAATTGAGTCTTTAGGAAAAAGAACTCTCTCTCTCTCTCTCCTCTCTCTCTCTCTCTCCTCTCTCAAACACACACACACACACACACACACACACACACACACATACACACACACACCAGCAAGCCTACTTCACGCGATGCAGTCAATAGATAGGCGAGGCTTGCGTGCGACAGGTTTAGTCATTTCAAAACCGAAACTAAAAGTAGGGCTTTTGTGCACGAATGATCGTCAGCACCAAATGAAGAAATACAGTCCGCGCTAAATACAGAATTAGAGTCAGTACCAGATGTTGAATTTTAGTCAGTAGCCTACCACATGAAGATGTGTTTTCCCCAGTCAGTCTACGTCACACTACAGAGCACACACATCAAAGCTGAACAGGCTGAAATCTAATGAGCAAGCACCGAGGTTATTATCATAGTTTGTCGAATGGCAGCTTTATGCCCCTTTTCAATGCCATAAAGCACAGAGACGTGATAAAGCCTATGTTTTGCAATGGCCATGATGATAGAGGGAGAACAACAATGATTGCTTGCCTCCATGGGCTTAGACTGGGGGGGGGGGGGGGGGGGGGGGGGGCAACCTGCAAGGTAGGAAACAGCACAGCGTGCACGACACGGTGATACGTAGGATTGAACCGTTTCTCTTCTAAACAGGAGTAAATCTTTCGCCTTACACCACATGAAGTCTTGCTGTGAATATTTGGGTGTTCAGATGATGGCGTGATTTCCAGGACTGAAGATCGTGGACTGAGGGTGGCATCAGCAGACGTTCTTTGTGTGGACTTTCGCCGCTGGGAGTAGAGCAGAACAAGACGTGTATTACATGAGTGGAAGGCAGGCTTGCCTAGAATGGATGTCCATTTAGAGATTCATCCTGAGATTTTCTTCTCCATTCCACCAGAAACAGGAATTGAAAATGAAAAGGGAATTACGGGAATCTTGTTACATGTTTTATTCTGTGAACACTTTCTCATGTACGTTCTTCGAGAGCAAAAGTAAAAAAAAAAGTGATCAACACAATGGCTTTTACACACACACACACACACACACACACACACACACTGAGTTAGAGTTTATTTCTTCAAAAACAATGAAGTGATCGGCGCATAAGCTTTCCTAAAAGAGAGACTAAACAAAAATATATCCACCAGTGTGCGCACACAAACAGAGAGGGAGAGAGAGAATAAATACACAGTCACTACTCAACCTCGATTACCATGTATGAAATTGCGTCTCAGAAACCTCTTATATCAGAGAGGTGAGTCTTCTCTGACATTCAGAAACCTTGGCAAGGCTAGAGTCATCTTCCCTTGATTTTCTTTCAAAACATAAGGGTACTGTTTTCATGTCGATATTAACAGGGGAGAGAACTGAGATTTGGTGAAAGAATTGTTGCACTTGGGAGCAGTGTAGAGACTGACTTTCTTCACATCCTCCTCACGAACAGGGGAGCAAGCGGAAACGATAGAACCAGAAAACATACACACCTGACTAATATACATACACACCTGACTAATATACATATAATGAAATAATAAATTCTAAGGGTAAGTTACTGAACACCACTCCAGCAATTTTCAGAGCAAGTTGGTGTTGTAATGACTGCAAGAAACATTGAATTTAAACAAAGCTTGCTCTTATGTCTAGACTGGAAACAATAGGGGGAGATAAAGATTTCATATCTGCAATGGTAGATAATTCTGCCTACCTAACAGTATGTGCTTGGGTAGGTGATTGAGGTGCTTCTAAAAATGAGCCTTCAGCAAGTTTGTAATCTCCAAGGAGAAACCATCTCCAAAAGGAAGAAAACTCACTGACATACCATTACTTCTGGTCAGATACTGATATTTTGAAACTCGAGTATTACTCCTCATTGATTTCGGAAAGTCCTAACTTGAATTCTATGCCTTTAGGTTTTAAGCAGAATGCTGTCCCAGAAAAAGGCTGGTGTGCAATGCTATTATAGTATGCTTGTTGAATTTTCAAAAAAAAAACAACCAAATGTCCCACCTAAGAAGCAAAATGTTTTTTTTATAAAACAACAAAATAAGCTACATTTTCTTGTGAAAAGTAGAAAGTATAAAAACATGACATCTTAAGACACAAGTGCTGAGAGCCAGCTGAGAAAAAATAACTTGCTATCATGGTGAGTCAGTTGCATTCCAACAGCACCAAATCAGTGCTGCTTACAACGCCAGTTCGCCCAGCGCTAATGCAGACACAGGTTATACACTATGCAAACAAAGAGCCATCTGTGCACCCCCCCCCCCCCCCCTAAGCTAACAGCAGCACCATGTCCTTACAGCAGTCCCCCCCCCCCCCCCCCCCCCCCCCCCCCCCCCCCCCCAAATTTTGCTTTTATTTTCGGCGCTTTTGTCAATTAATGACAGATGTGTACCATATTACTATGTGCCATATTACTAAGGCACTGAATACAGAATGTGCCACAAAGAAAGCATTATTTGAAAGAAAATACGATTTCTGTGGTGACACACCGTAATGCGCCCTGCCCCACCTGAAGAATGAATGCACACCATTAGTGTCGTCTTGCTTTAACGCGCGGTCAGTGCCTATGGTCACTGTGAGAAATAACGCGCGCGCGCGAGACAGACAGACAGACAGAGAGAGAGAAGAGAGAGAGAGAGAGAGAGAGAGAGAGAGAGAGAGAGAGAAGAGAGAGAGAGCCCGCATGCCGGTAGCGAACTACAGTATCCTCCAGTGTGTGGGAATTCTGCCGAGGCGCACTGCCTGGAACATGTGCGATGGACGACACGACAACACGTGCCATGCGCGCGGCTGTGGGAACGAGTGAGTAGGCAACATCGGCAAGGAAGCGTGTGTTGCTGTTAGCTTACAGTCATCGGCAAGGAAGTGTGTGTTGCTGTTAGCTTACAGTCATCGGCAAGGAAGCGTGTGTTGCTGTTAGCTTACAGTCATCGGCAAGGAGTGTGTGTTGCTGTTAGCTTACAGTCATCGGCAAGGGAGTGTGTGTTGCTGTTAGCTTACAGTCATCGGCAAGGAAGTGTGTGTTGCTGTTAGCTACAGTCATCGGCAAGGAAGCGTGTGTTGCTGTTAGCTTACAGTCATCGGCAAGGGATGTGTGTTGCTGTTAGCTTACAGTCATCGGCAAGGAGTGTGTGTTGCTGTTACTTACAGTCATCGCAAGGAAGTGTGTGTTGCTGTTAGCTTACAGTCATCGCAAGGGAGTGTGTGTTGCTGTTAGCTTACAGTCATCGGCAAGGAAGCGTGTGTTGCTGTTAGCTTACAGTCATCGGCAAGGAGTCTGTGTTGCTGTTAGCTTACAGTCATCGGCAAGGGAGTGTGTGTTGCTGTTAGCTTACACTCATCGGCAAGGGAGTGTGTGTTGCTGTTAGCTTACAGTCATCGGCAAGGGAGTGTGTGTTGCTGTTAGCTTACAGTCATCGGCAAGGAGTGTGTGTTGCTGTTAGCTTACGTCATCGGCAAGGGAGTGTGTGTTGCTGTTAGCTTACAGTCATCGGCAAGGGAGTGTGTGTTGCTGTTAGCTTACAGTCATCGGCAAGGGAGCGTGTGTTGCTGTTAGCTTACAGTCATCGGCAAGGGAGTGTGTTTGCTGTTAGCTTACAGTCATCGGCAAGGAGTGTGTGTTGCTGTTAGCTTACAGTCATCGGCAAGGAAGCGTGTGTTGCTGTTACTTACAGTCATCGCAAGGGAGTGTGTGTTGCTGTTAGCTTACAGTCATCGGCAAGAAGCGTGTGTTGCTGTTAGCTTACAGTCATCGGCAAGGGAGTGTGTGTTGCTGTTAGCTTACAGTCATCGGCAAGGGAGTGTGTGTTGCTGTTAGCTTACAGTCATCGGCAAGGGAGTGTGTGTTGCTGTTAGCTTACAGTCAGCTGTTAGCGTAAGGAACTCACAGCCATGGGGATGGAGGAAGGGTGGGGGATGGGGGGAGGAGGGGGGAGTTGGGATGTTCCAGATGTCCCAAGCTTGCCTTTTCTGAGGACGTTTTTTCTCATTCAATGCTTCAGTGAAGGTTGTCCGTCCGATCTGTCAAACCGAGGTTTACCTGACTCTGTCTCCGTTCTACTTAGCGTTCTGTCTGACGACATTCTAGATCAAAAGGCTGTGAGGTGTCTTGAATACAATCATGTTAATGTCGGTCTATTCTTTCTTTCTTTTTTTCCTTCTTCTTTTTTTTTTTAAAGTTTCCGTTGCTGTGTGCACGTGTCAGGCGCGGGGTAAAGGGACAAACTTGGAACATCCCCCCCCCCTCGCCTCCCCCCCCCCCTCCCCCCCCCACGGGCGTTTCCTTGTTTGATCGGCGTAATTTGTGTCTGCAGCTGTGCAGGGTGAAGGGTGGTGGCCCTGCGCAGCATTCTTTTGGACTTAGGGGCGAGTAATCGCCCCAGCACAGAAGCAAGAGTTATCGTTCTTGTTTGTTTCTTGACTGTTTCTTGCTTCCTGTCTCGTTTTACGTTTCGTTTTAAGTGGAATTGTTACGCAGCTCAAAGGCTGTTCAGCGTCTCAGCAGACAAGTGACGGACGAGGGTTGCATGTGTTCCCCCCCCCCCCCCCCCCCCCCCATTCCGAGTTTCAATGGCGGCGTGCAACCACGCATTTCTTCGTGGCAGAGTCTGCGAAGAAGCTCCAGTCCTCCCCTCCTTCTCTTCCTTTACTCTCTCTCTCTCCTCTCTCTCTCCTCTCTCTCATCTCTCTCTACTCTCTCTCTCTCTCTCCTCTCTTCTCTCTCACACACACACACACACACACACACATACACACACACCACACATACACACACACACACACACACACACACACACACACACACACACACACACACACACACACACACACACACTCACACACACACACACACACACACACACACAACACACACACACACACACAACCCTCTCGCCCCCACGCTTTCCATCCTTTCCGCCCTCCCCTTCACTCCCTGCCTGCCTTGTGCCAGACAAGACCGGCTACTATCATCATTCAGCGGAACGCGCCGAGCCTCCCGCCCCCCCCCCCCCCCCCCCCCCCCTCCCTCCCCCCTTCCTCCTCTCCCCCTCTCCTTCTGGAATTCCAGAGAGGCATCGGTATAACGGCTCTTCCTCCCGTTCCATCCCATCTTCTTCTTCCCCCTCCCTAACGCCCTCCCTCGCTCCCTTCCTGGCTCCGGTCCCCCCCTCTCCCCCTCCCCTTCCCTCCCTTCCCCCTCTGTTCCTTCCCTCCCACTTGTGTACAGGGCAGACGTACGTGGAAAGTGGGTGTGGGGTGTAGTTTTAAAAAGAACAGCGGTATGGAGACTGGAAAGAAGACGATTCAAGGAAGAAGAAGCGGGAGAGGTAAAGGGGGGGGGGGGGGGGTGGAGGAGAGGAGAAGAAGATGAACGGATGAGGAAGCAAAGAAAAGGAGGACGGAGGAAGGTGGGAGGGGGGGGGGAGGGTTGGTGGGAGGGAGGGAGGAGAGGAGACGGAGACGGGAGTGGGGAGGGGGGGGGGGGAGGAGGAGAGGGTTGCGGCGTCATGGGGGAAGAAGAAAGATGAGAGCTACCTACTGGAGGGTGTTGTCTCTCAGAGAGCCGCGAGTAGAAAGGAGGCTCCTATCTAGCTTGCTGGGAAAACGACATGGAAGGCGGCTTTGGCTTCGCAGGGGCTGTTGTTCTACTCCTGTTTGAACAATGCCGTGATTCGTTCGCTACACTCCTCTTCCGCCCCCCCCCCCCCCCCCCACCTCTTCATCCTTTCCTTCTCCCACCCACTCCTACACCTCCTCCTCCCCCCCCCCCCCCCCCTTTCTCGCGTGCAGGTTGGTCAGCGGGCTGATGGTCTGCGACGTAAAAGATGCTAACTCCACCAAAAGCTTGATGACAATAACCGTTTCCTCCTTGCCAGTTGACGGAAAACAAATAAAATCCTTCTGGAAAACTGTGTGACGTTGTTAACCGCGAGGTTCACGACCGTTTTCCCTCTTTTCCCGAAGAATCACGACGGTGTTCCCCTTTAGTTTCTAAAGAATTGCGATTGTTTTCCCTTTTTTTCCAGAAGAATCATGAAGGTTTTCCCCTGTTAGTTTCTAAAGAATCACGACCATTTTCCCTCTTTTCCCTCTTTTCCCAAGAATCACGATGGTTTTTCCCCTGTTAGTTTCGAAAGAATTACGATTGTTTTCCCTCTTTTCCCGAAGAATCATGACTCTCTCCCTGTTTTTTCCCTGAAGAATCAGGATGATTTCCCCTGTCAGTTTCTAAAGAATTACGACTGTTTTCCTTGTTTCTGCCGAAGAATTACGACGGTTTTCCATGTAGTTTTAGAAGACGCACGACTGTATTCCATGTAGTTTTAGAAGAATCACGACGGTTTTCAATGCAGTTTTTGAAAAATCACGACTGTTTTCCATGTAATATTTTGACGAATCAAGACTGTTCTCCATGTAGTTTGTGTGTGTGTGTGTGTGTGTGTGTGTGTGTGTGTGTGTGTGTGTGTGTGTGTTGTGTGTGTGATCCTAAGGAAAACAGTTGTGATCCAGAGGGAAAACTGTTGTGATCCTGAGAAGACAATTGTGATCCTAAGGAAAACTGTTGTGTTCCTGAGGAAAACAGTTGTGATCCTGAGGAAAACAGTTGTGAACCTGAGGAAAACTGTTGTGATCCTAAGGAAAACTGTTGTGATCCTGAGGAAAACTGTTGTGTTCCTGAGGAAAACTGTTGTGAACCTGAGGAAAACTGTTGTGATCCTGAGGAAAACAGTTGTGAACCTGAGGGAAAACTGTTGTGATCCTGAGGGAAAACTGTTGTGATCCTAAGGAAAATTGTTGTGATCCTAAGGAAAACTGTTGTGATCCTGAGAAAAACCAGTTATGATCCTAAGGAAAACAGCTGTGATCCTAAGGAAAACAGTTGTTATTCTAAGAAAACAGTTGTGATCCTGAGGAAAACTGTTGTGATCCTAAGGAAAACCGTTGTGATCCTGAGGAAAACTGTTGTGATCCTGAGGGAAAACAGTTGTGATCCTGAGGAAAACAGTTGTGATCCTGAGGAAAACTGTTGTGATCCTGAGGAAAACTGTTGTGATCCTAAGAAAACAGTTTGGATCCTGAGGAAAACTGTGGGATCCTGAGAAAAACTCTTGTGATCCTGAGAAAAACAGTTTGATCCTAGGAAAACAGCTGTGATCCTAAGGAAAACAGTCGTGATCTAAGAAAACAGTTGTGATCCTGAGGAAAACTTTTGTGATCCTAAGGAAAACCGTTGTGATCCTGAGGAAACTGTTGTGAACCTGAGGAAAACAGTTGTGATCCTAAGGAAAAAAAGTGTGATCCTGAGGAAAACTGTTGTGATCCTGAGGAAAACTGTTGTGATCCTAAGAAAAAACATTTTTGGATCCTGAGGAAACTGTTGTGATCCTAAGGAAAACAGTTGTGAACCTGAGGAAAACAGTTGTGATCCTGAGGAAAACAGTTGTGATCCTGAGGAAAACTGTTGTGATCCTGAGGAAAACAGTTGTGATCCTGAGGAAAACAGTTGTGTCATCCTGAGGAAAACAGTTGTCATCCTGAGGAAAACTGTTGTGATCCTGAGGAAAAACGTTGTGATCCTGAGGAAAACGTTGTGAACCTGAGGAAAACTGTTGGCGATCCTGAGGAAAACATGTGTGATCCTGAGGAAAACTGTTGTGATCCTGAGGAAAACTGTGTGAACCTGAGGGAACACTGTTGTGATCCTAAGGAAAACTGTGTGATCCTGAGGAAAACAGCGGTGATCCGAGGAAAACAGTTGTGATCCTGAGGAAAACTGTTGTGGATCCGAGGAAAACAGCGGTGATCCTGAGGAAAACAGTTGTGATCCCGAGGAAAACAGTTGTGATCCTGAGGAAAACAGTTGTGATCCTGAGGAAAACAGTTGTGATCC
>CM031627.1:44744527-44777027 GCA_018398815.1 Conus ventricosus
CACACACACCACCACACACCACACACCAACACACACACACACACACACCACCACCACCACCACCACACCACCACCACACCACACACCACCACACACACACACACACACACACACCACCACCACACACACCACACACACACACACACACACACCACCACCACCACCACCACACCACACACAACACAAAGGGCCTACCTATCCCTATCCCTGGAGAAGACCTTGGTTTCCCAGTCATCAATCCATTGTCCTCACGCACAGGGTTCACAATGACGCGATTCATGTCATTGGTGTTATCATTGTAATTAGTCCTGCCACGTACTGGTTTTCAGGACGCCTGGTGTTGTGTTATCATTGTAATAGTCTGCCATCTACTGGTTTTCAGGCGTGGTCGTTTGGTGTTATCATTGTAATTAGTCCTGCCCATCGTACTGGTTTTCAGGACGCTGGTCGTTTGGTGTTATCATTGTAATTAGTCCTGCCCATCGTACTGGTTTTCAGGACGGCTGGTCGTTTGGTGTTATCATTGTAATTAGTCCTGCCCATCGTACTGGTTTTCAGGACGGCTGGTCGTTTGGTGTTATCATTGTAATTCAGTCCTGCCCATCGTACTGGTTTTCAGGACGGCTGGTCGTTTGGTGTTATCATTGTAATTAGTCCTGCTCATCGTACTGGTTTTCAGGACGGCTGGTCGTTTTGGTGTTATCATTGTAATTAGTCCTGCCATCGTACTGGTTTTCAGGACGGCTGGTCGTTTTGGTGTTATCATTGTAATTAGTCCTGCCCATCGTACTGGTTTTCAGGACGGCTGGTCGTTTTGGTGTTATCATTGTAATTAGTCCTGCCCATCGTACTGGTTTTCAGGACGGCTGGTCGTTTTGGTCAGGACAACCCACACACACACGAAAACAAATCCTATGCTGCAAACTATCACTTCACGGACAATCACCCACACAGAAAACAAAGTCCTATGCTGCAAACTATCAGCTTCACTGGACAATCACCACACACAGAAAAACAAAGTCCTATGCTGCAAACTATCAGCTTCACTGGACAATCACCACACACAGAAAAACAAAGTCCTATGCTGCAAACTATCAGCTTCACTGGACAATCACCACACACAGAAAAACAAAGTCCAATGCTGCAAACTACCAGCTTCACTGGACAATCACCACACACAGAAAAACAAAGTCCTATGCTGCAAACTATCAGCTTCAAGAATTCATTTCTTAAAAATTCATTTAAAGTGGCCCACAACCCAGCCATGTCATGTAAGGTAAGGTAATATTGCTTACAGCCACGTCAGGTAAGGTAACGTTGCTTACAGCCATGTCAGGTCAGGTCAGGTAATATTGCTTACAGCCACGTCAGGTAAGGTAAGGTAATGCTGCTTACAGCCACGTCAGGTAAGGTAAGGTAATGTTGCTTACAGCCACGTCAGGTCAGGTAAGGTAATATTGCTTACAGCCACGTCAGGTCAGGTAAGGTAATGTTGCTTACAGCCACGTCAGGTCAGGTCAGGTAACGGTGCTTACAGCCACGTCAGGTAAGGTAAGGTAACGTTGCTTACAGCCATGTCAGGTCAGGTCAGGTAACGTTGCTTACAGCCATGTCAGGTCAGGTAAGGTAATGTTGCTTACAGCCATGTCAGGTCAGGTAAGGTATGTTGCTTACAGCCATGTTAGGTAAGGTAAGGTAATGTTGCTTACAGCCACGTCAGGTAAGGTAAGGTAATGTTGCTTACAGCCACGTCAGGTAAGGTAAGGTAATGTTGCTTACAGCCACGTCAGGTAAGGTAAGGTAATGCTGCTTACAGCCACGTCAGGTAAGGTAAGGTAATGTTGCTTACAGCCATGTTAGGTAAGGTAAGGTAATGCTGCTTACAGCCACGTCAGGTAAGGTAAGGTAATGCTGCTTACAGCCACTCAGGTCAGGTAAGGTAATGTTGCTTACAGCCACGTCAGGTAAGGTAAGGTAATGCTGCTTACAGCCACGTCAGGTAAGGTAATTTTGTTTAAATACAGCCCAGCCGACCACAAAGGACCATGTCAGGGCTGTCACTGCGTTGAAATCAACTCCAGTCATTATAAACAAAAACAAAACCACCTAAATCACATAACCCTTTAAAACACACCTAAAAACACACCTGAAATTTTGTTAAAAAAATCTTCTTTCCGTAAAACCTTAGATCAGATGAAAGACATTAATCTCTTTCAGAAATTCAAAGATCACAACTGGTGAGACTTCTCTCTCTGAACAAGGTTTTCATGGAGTCTGCTGTAAAGTGTTTATGTCTCACATCATGCAAATCCCAACACTCTAAAAGAATGTGATTCACTGTGAGTGGTACATGAAATGGAATGCACCACGGAGCTTCTCCACCTTTTTAAAAGATAAGAATGGGTGTAAAAGGAGTGGCCTGTGTGCAAACGGCACAAAACTGTTTCTTCTTATCAGCCCCTTCAGGAACATGGTAAAAACTTCTACAGGTCTGGACAGAATTTAAATAGTCTGTTATCCGTCTGCGACTTCCATGTCAGGGCTGTCACCTCCTCGTCATCTCTCTACACAGATGTTACAAAAGCATATCGAAATACGTAACTCTTTACAACAGGTTTTCTACAAAGCGCGCTGGAATTGCTTCAAAATGTTTCTACCATTAAACTCCTGGATCAGATGAATTGTTTATCTCAGCCATCAAAAACAGCTTAATTTACCACTGCTCAACTACTTTGTCGACTTCAATTCAACTCACTTTAATTAAAGCCTAGGCAACCATAAGGGGACATTTCAGGGATGTTATCTCATCATGTCAGTTCCTTCAAAGTTGTTTACAAAATTTTTTTTCATTAAACCTGATTGTAATAAGACAAGGAAAAACTGCTTTTGTCTTTCTCCCATCAATCCTTAGATCAGATGATCTGTTTGTAACAACTGTATGGAGAGAATGGACTTTGACAGGATTACTGCCCTAATACGGCCCTCCCGGTCAGCCTGGCTACGAACAAAATGATTTGATTTTTATTGGATTCATCTCATTCAAAAACTGAAGAAGCACATTTTTGGTGGAACAAAGGTTTTCATGGAGTGTGCTGTTGGTATATCCCAACTCATGAACATGTTTTACAAAATGCTTTCAATGGACACATATTAGAAAACTGCCTCCTATTTGATGTGAACATTATTCAAGTGAAAGGTTACTAACACCGACACTGCTCGTAACTGACTTATCCAGCTAGGGTTATCTTTCTTCTTCTTCATCTTTTCGTTATCAGATATTGACGAATCTTTGCAGAGAACTAAGAGATAAAATAAAGCTACAAAAAAGACTTATTCAAGCTATAGTTCTAAAAATTCATTAGGCCTGAACTTACACTTATCTTGCATCATGACTGCACAGCTAATGGAGGTGGTGTACTACATGATCAGTACAGAGTTGCATCATGACTGCACAGCTAATGGAGGTGGTGTACTACATGATCAGTGGAGAGGTGCATCATGACTGCACAGCTAATGGAGGTGGTGTACTACATGATCAGTACAGAGTTGCATCATGACTGCACAGCTAATGGAGGTGGTTTTCTAAATTATCAAAAGACTGTCAGCATTGTTAGGATCAGTTCCACAAGTCTTTGTCTGGGAGGGGAAAAAAAGAAAAAGTATTAAAAAAAGGTGACTGTGTGTTTACAGAATTCGACTGTGTATGTAGTCTGCACAAAAAATTTCTCCAGCATGACCACCAGGGGCAGATAGAATTGTTGTTGACTGATACATGTTGGACTGTGTGTGTATGTAGTCTGCACAAAAACATTTCCAGTATGACCACCAGGGGCAGACAGTATGGCTACCAGGGGCAGACAGTATGACCACCAGGGGCCGACAGTATGACCACCAGGGACAGACAGCATGACCACCAGGGCAGACAGTATGACACCAGGGACAGACAGCATGACCACCAGGGGCAGACAGTATGACCACCAGGGGCAGACAGCATGACCACCAGGGACAGACAGCATGACCACCAGGGACAGACAGCATGACCACCAGGGCAGACAGCATGACCACAGGGCAGACAGCATGACCACAGGGGCAGACAGTATGACCCAGGGGCAGACAGTATGACCACCAGGGGCAGACAGTGTGACCACCAGGGGCAGACAGTGTGACCACCAGGGGCAGACAGTTGGGGCAGACAGTATGACGACCAGGGGCAGATGGAATTGCTGTTGACCGATACATGTTGTTTAAACAGCCAAGCTGACCACAAAGGACCAGGTCACGGCTGTCCCTTTCATCACGAATGCTCTCCACATTTCTTTTTTGTTTATTTAAATCACCAAACCCACAACTCGTTTACCTGCTGCAGGAAGCAAGCTTAACATCTGCTTTAGAATCTTTTCCTCCACAAAATCTTCGATCAGATGAAACGTGTTTGATGACCTCAAAAACTGCACTGGCTGACTGAGACACCTCTGACCCAAGGTCTTCATGGTGTCTGCTGTTCAGCGTTTATGTCCGACAAAGTGCACGTCCACTCTGTCCACTCACTGTCCAGGCTGTTTATAGCCCAGCCAACCACAAAGGGCTCTGTCAGGGTTGTACCTCATTGAAGTCAACTCTCAAAAATGGATTAAACAAAACAGAAACAAACAAACATATACAAAACTCCTTAAAACAGACTTTCTTAAAATACGCTGCAAATTCGTCAAAATCTTTTTTGCATAAAGTCTTAAATCAGATGAAAAAAGTTTTATCTCTTTCACTTCAGGAACTTAAAAAAAAATCACATCAGCACTGTGTCCTGCTTGCTACACGTACACACAATACGCAGGTCTGTGGAAACCTGAAGTGGATGTGATACAAGTTGTTTTTTAAACCCTAATCCACAAAAATCATAGATCAAGTTGAAGAATCATCTCTTTTTCACCCCTTTTCCACAAAAATCTTAAATGCAGAATCATCACCTCTTTTTCACCCCTTTTCTACAAAAATCTGAAATGCAGAATCATCATCTTTTTTTCAAACCCATTCCATCAAAAATCTGAAATGCAGAATCATCATCTCTTTTCAAACCCTTTTCCACAAAAATCTGAAATGCAGAATCATCATCTCTTTTCAAACCCTTTTCCACAAAAAAAAATATATCTTAGATCAGATGTAGAAGAATCATCTCTTTTTAATTAAACCCTTTTCCACAAAAAATCTTTGATCTAATAGACAAGACTTATTTCTTTTAGAAACTCAACAACAGCAACCAGCACCAGCCGCTGTGCAAATGTGAAAAGTGGCCAACATGGCCGACTCCCAGCTGAGGCAGAAACATGCCAACAAGATCTAGCTGGAAAGAAGTGCTGACAATGTCCACATGAAGAATCGTGTGTCAGACTTCTTCAACTTCGTGACTGACCCAGAACAACTCTGGACCACATGAAGAGATCGTGTGTCAGACTTCTTCACTTGGTGACTGACCCGGAACAACCCTGGACCCCTGGTGCTGCACTTGGTTCATGACAGCAGGCTCAGCACAGGAGGGGAGGTTATGCTGCTTACAGCTACAGCCCAGCACAGGAGGGGAGGTTATGCTGCTTACAGCTACAGCCCAGCCGACTGCAACGGGCCATATCAGGGCTGTCACATCGCTAAAGTCAACTCAAATATCATTTTCAGAAAATAAAAGCTCATTCACACTTACCCTTTCAAACACACCTTCTGAACACTTATACGGAAATGTTCTTAAGATTCTTTCCTCTGTAAAATCTTAAATCAAATGAAAAATGTTAATCTCTTTCAGAAATTCAGAGATCACGTTAAGTGGGACATCTCTTTCAGAAATTCAGAGGATCACGTTAAGTGGGACATCTCTTTCAGAAATTCAGAGATCACGTTAAGTGGGACATCTCTTTCAGAAATTCAGAGGATCCCGTTAAGTGGGACATCTCTTTCAGAAATTCAGAGGATCACGTTAGGATCACGTTAAGTGGGACATCTCTTTCAGAAATTCAGAGGATCACGTTAAGTGGGACATCTCTTTCAGAAATTCAGAGGATCACGTTAAGTGGGACATCTCTTTCAGAAATTCAGAGGATCACGTTAAGTGGGACATCTCTTTCAGAAATTCAGAGGATCACGTTAAGTGGGACATCTCTTTCAGAAATTCAGAGGATCACGTTAAGTGGGACATCTCTTTCAGAAATTCAGAGATCACGTTAAGTGGGACATCTCTTTCAGAAATTCAGAGGATCACGTTAAGTGGGACATCTCTTTCAGAAATTCAGAGGATCACGTTAAGTGGGACATCTCTTTCAGAAATTCAGAGATCACGTTAAGTGGGACATCTCTTTCAGAAATTCAGAGGATCACGTTAAGTGGGACATCTCTTTCAAAAATTCAGAGGATCACGTTAAGTGGGACATCTCTTTCAGAAATTCAGAGGATCACGTTAAGTGGGACATCTCTTTCAGAAATTCAGAGGATCACGTTAAGTGGGACATCTCTTTCAGAAATTCAGAGGATCACGTCAGGTGGGACAACTCTGAACACGGTTTTCATGGAGTCTGCTGTAAAGTGTTTACGTCTCTCACATCGAGCAAGTCCCAACACTCTGAAAGAATGTGTTTTGCTGTGAGTGGTACATGACATGGAATGCACCAAAGAGCTTCTTCACCTTTTAAAAGATAAAAATGGATGTAAAAGGAGTGGCCTGCATGCAAATGGCAAAAAACTGTTTCTTCTTTACGGCCACCTCGGGAACATGGTAAGAACTTTTACAGATTTGGATGGATTTTAAACAGTTTGGTATCCGTCTGTGAACTCCATTCCTCTTGCCAGAGGTCTTTGATGTAAGCCTGGGTTTAAGGTTTCAGATCAGTGTGAGGGATAAACAATCTGCTCAACTTTTTTTTTGTAGCACTCTTGGCAAGTTCATCAGCCACTTTTTTGCCTCAAATGCCCACATGACTGGGAACCCAAGCAAAAAGTATGTATTATCCATTTGATTTCAGAAAGGTGTACAGTTTGAATAACTTCAGCACTTGAGGGTGCTCGAGGTTACAGCCGGCAATGGCTTCCAAAGCAGAAAGGGAGTCCAACAAAATGAGGAAATCTTTATGTTTTGATTCAGAGATATTTCAAGAGCCCGGGAACAAGAATCCACGCAAACACCGACATAGCCAAGAGGACAGCCAGCTCACCAGCAGGCCTGCATCCCGGATGATGCCAACAACAACAGGAGAGAGATCCTTCAGCCTCTCCACCTTGGTGACTCTGACCCAGCTAAATCGTCATGTACCCTAGTTCAACTCGGGTCAACAAGACATTTCATTTCCTCTCTTTATGGCAAGATGAACTGACAAAAGGCCAGCCCGAGCAAGGCCAGGCTGACATCTTGTTTCAATCAAATACCGTAAATATTATGTGTATAAAAATGATGTATATTTTAACAAACATGTATAATAACCTAATTTCCCATGCTGTGTTTAAACTTAAACTTGACTTGAGTCACCTGGGCTATTTGTTGTTCTTACATCCCTTCATGTTTGACCCTAGATCTAATTCTGTCTGTCACTGCAAGCACATGGATTTATAAGTGCATAAGCATGAGGTTAATTACACCCAGCCACTCATGGTTACCTTCAATAACCCTGTGGAAAAAAAAAGAAATTCCTTTAGTTTCAATAATTGGTAACGAAAAGTTGCTCCTCCCACCGCAAGAAAGAGAGAGGGTGGAGGTGAACTTTTAACAAAGTCTGAATGGAGAACACTTCACAAGTCCTTCTGTCAAGAAAGAGAGAGGGTGAAGGTGAACTTTTAACACTTTAACAAAGTTTGAATGGAGAACATTCCACAAGTCCTTGTGTCAAGAAAGAGAGAGGATGGCGGTGAACCTTTAAGTTTAACAAAGTTTGAATGGAGAACACTTCACAAGTCCTGTCAAGAAAGAGAGAGGATGGAGGTGAACCTTTAACAAAGTTTGAATGGAGAACACTCCACAAGTCCTTCTGTCAAGAAAGAGAGAGGATGGAGGTGAACCTTTAACAGTTTGAATGGAGAACACTTCACAAGTCCTTCTGTCAAGAAAGAGAGAGGGTGGAGGTGAACCTTTAACAAAGTTTGAATGGAGAACACTCCACAAGTCCTTCTGTCAAGAAAGAGAGAGGGTGGAGGTGAACCTTTAACAAAGTTTGAATGGAGAACACTTCACAAGTCCTTCTGTCAAGAAAGAGAGAGGGTGGAGGTGAACCTTTAACAAAGTCTGAATGGAGAACACTTCACAAGTCCTTCTGTCAAGAAAGAGAGAGGGGAGGTGAACCTTTAACAAAGTCTGAATGGAGAACACTTCACAAGTCCTTCTGTCAAGAAAGAGAGAGGGTGGAGGTGAACCTTTAACAAAGTCTGAATGGAGAACACTTCACAAGTCCTTCTGTCAAGAAAGAGAGAGGGTGGAGGTGAACCTTTAACAAAGTCTGAATGGAGAACACTTCACAAGTCCTTCTGTCAAGAAAGAGAGAGGGTGGAGGTGAACCTTTAACACAAAGTTTGAATGGAGAACACTTCACAAGTCCTTCTGTCAAGAAAGAGAGGGTGGAGGTGAACCTTTAACACAAAGTTTGAATGGAGAACACTTCACAAGTCCTTCTGTCAAGAAAGAGAGAGGGTGGAGGTGAACCTTTAACAAAGTTTGAATGGAGAACACTCCACAAGTCCTTCTGTCAAAGCACCACACCTCCCACCCCAACTTGTCACAACATGCCCTTCAATCTACATAGATCCACCACTACATTTTGACACAAAATCTGATACAAACTGGACCAACAACTTTGGCTTCTTTTGTGCTTTTCTTTAAATCTTTTCTAACAACAGTACCCCACATTTTTATGACACTGTTTTGCTCAATTTTGCACACACAAAAAAGAGTCTGGTTGTGAAACGGTTCGGCAAAGTTGCATTAATTGACTTGTAATTTACTGGTTCAGACGACGAAATACTAACACAAACATCACCTCTCAGGACCAAGTAATGACTGAATCTTTGTACTTTTCACCACATTTTGGTGGTAGGAAAACAGACCACAGCACCAGTAGCCCTCCACTTCCAGTTTTACCAAATGCTGTGAACAGGCTACTGGGGGTTGATTCGCTGATTTACCTCTGCAACTTTGCCATACCAATTTGAACTATTACCAGCAAGATCACAGGTAAGGAAAAGCTTGCAATGGCAAAATGTACACATGTGGAAAATTGTAACACTTCTTCTACTGGACAACACTGTCAAACAGACATTTCTTGGAATTCCTTGTTTTAAGTTTTGACACTAGATTTTTTTCTCTCTCTTCAATCTTTTTATCACTGTCATATTACTAGAAGTAGTAGTGTAAGTGTCATTATCATAAGCCTCAACTTTGATGTCATATGGAAAAGTCCCTAACTCTGTAATGATTAGTTGGTTTTCTTCTTTTGTCTTCAATTACCACCATTTTTTAATCATTTCAAAGCACATAACTTTTCAGTGAAGGCCCTGGCCCAACCATTCACAAAATTTGAGGTAAGGTTATAACACATTAACAGATGGCTTGTCACTTTAAAATGAATCATCAACAACACACACACACACACACACACACACACACACACACACACGCGTACACACACACACTCAGAGAATCTGTCAGTTAAAAAGTTTAAGCAACAGAACAAACACCCCACAGATCCAATAAATATCTCCCAAGTTACCTTCACCCCTTCATCCAAAACAGTGACACAGAGCTTTGCTGATCACCACAGGAACCGCCACACCTTTATCCCCCATGACGCCGATGTGCAGAAACACAGGCAACGACGTCATAGTCTCACCCAGGCCTGCCCACACTCGGCGACCAATCACCAGCACCGCTCCTCCGCTGGAACCTGGGCAGGACGGAGCATTGTGACGTATGCTGACCATCTGCTGGGAAACGTCTTGAGGAAAGTCCAGCACGCCTTGTACCAAACCGCCCACAAACCTGTAGAAAGCAGAACAAAGGGAGAGAATCCTGTTCCAGACTTCAGCGGCTGACTCTGAAACCACTGTGTTCCCCAGCTCAGGTTTCAGGTCACTTCTGACAGGAACATCCTCAATGTTATCCTCTTGTGACTTAGACAAAAACAATGCATTTGACGATCTGTTATCACACACTAACTTCTCATCTTCTACGTTCTCTACATCTAATATCAACGATGATGTGGAAGAAGATATCTCTATGTACGACAGTGGCTGCAATGATACGGCTGTTACGTCTGCTTCTGATACTGAAGACCACTTCTGACTGGACAACATCCTACTACCTTCAGTGTCCTGTTCCACTTCTGAAGATTCTGCATTATCTGCATGTGTTCCAGGCCAAACGTCTTCACCACAAAAACTTCCAAACGATACCTTCTTGGAAAACCCATGGGGATGAGAAATCAGCACAGCAACCGAGCTGTCCAACCTCCTCACCAGTTCCACATCCACCAGTTCCGTCAGCGACAGCGCTGATGCCATCTTGTCCTCCTTAAATTGCTGAAGGAGCTGTCCCAGTTCCGGGCATGTGCGACAGGTGAGGTGGGCTGTGTGGTGACGGTTGTTCCGGGTGAGTGACAAACCTCTGACCGTGACGACGTCCCTGTCGTCCTCACTATCAAAGAAGAAGTCAGCGTTTGTGTGCAGAGCCTGAAACAAACAAAGGGAAAACAGATTGTCTGAACTCAAAATATCTTTTAAGTCACCATGTGCACACACTTGCCCTCTCTCTCTCCCCCACCTGTTCCACTAATGTTTCAGTCACTGAAGTTCAGTATCCCATCTACCTCATTCTCCACTACCTCACTCAGTCTCCTCTCTCTCTCTCTCTCCTCTCTCTCTCTCTCTCGTTTTCTAAAATAATTAAATCAGTCACATTACTGATCTTGACTTCTTCTTTTTCTACCACACAACTTATAAGCATATCTGGGGTACGAAGAGTGGGAGAACATGACAAATAAACAGAAAGGCAAGAAAAAACATGTTCAGGAAAACAAACCTGTGCAGAACTGTGGATAACATCTTCAGCCTGTAGGCTAACTGAAGCATAATTTTCCAGGCTATCTGAACATGATTTCAGCTATCCACCCAATCTCCAACAATTTTCCAGGCTATCTGAACATAATTTCAGCTATTCACCCAATCTCCAACAATTTTCCAGGCTATCCGAATATAATTTCAGCTATTCACCCAATCTCCAACAATTTTCCAGGCTATCTGAACATAATTTCAGCTATTCACCTAATCAACAATTTTCCAGGCTATCTGAACATAATTTCAGCTATTCACCCAATCTTCAACACTTTTCCAGCTATCTAAACATAATTTCAGCTATTCACCCAATCTTCAACACTTTTCCAGGCTATCTGAACATAATTTCAGCTATTCACCCAATCTTCAACAATTTTCCAGGCTATCTGAACATAATTTCAGCTATTCACCCAATCTTCAACAATTTTCCAGGCTATCTGAACATAATTTCAGCTATTCACCCAATCTCCAGCACCTCTCATGGGACCTCTGGCAATACAGTTGTCAAAATGCAATCATCAAAAAAAAACGCAGACACAGGGAGTGTAACGCCAGGAAACTGGCAAGGCAAGCCCTTTGCTTTTCAAAATAACTTCTGCAGCTGCTAGGCCTACACGTATGCAATGTGTCAAGTCTTGTGTCAAATTCTGTGAACCTCGTTCAAGTTGTTCAGTTTTTATCACTTTAGACCACCAGTCAAACACAAAGAGCCTTTCCTGGACTGTCAAAGCTACACAGGAAAAAGGGCCACACTGTGTGCAAAGGTTACGCCCTAAGGCTAAGTTACTTCCTGAAAAACTCACGCTATTCTACAAAAAAAAAAGAAAAAAAAAAAGATTCATGTCGCTGCTCACATCTTTTTTTTTTTCCTCCATGCACCTTTATTTCTCAAATGAAATTACAACCTCACAACTATTCATTTCAAACATGAAAAACACTCACTCCTGCTCTAACTACACTGTCGCTTATCCACCCCTCTCACAAAAGTGCTTGGAGCCTATGACCTCTTCTCGTGTATGTGTTTCAACAAGTTATCCAGCCCCATGACATGATCAATATAAATCAGGGACTGGCATGTCCCTCCCCTCCCCCCCCCTCCCCCTCCCCAAACACAGACTGTTTCCACCCCCCTCTCCACTATACACCACATACAAACACCTAAACACACACTCGAATCATTTCAATGAATAAACAAACATACTTCATGAGTAATACAATGAATCACAAAGAAAAGTATACAGTATGACACCATCAGCATGACAAATAGGATGCTGGATATCCTACATCTTTGCTGCTCACATCTTTGATAAACCCCACAAAGGCTATGCTGATTTTGTTCATCAATGACATGCGCCCCAGAAAAAAAATATACATATAAATATATATAATTTTTCCTTTTTGTGCATTTTTGAACGGCAGACCTGCTCTGTAAATACTTGGTATGTTTTTAGGAGAACTTTTTAAGTTAAGTTTAAGTTAAGGATGCTAGCTCCTTTTAAAGATCACATTAAAAAAAAAAAATAGTGATTTGAACTCGGGGGAAAAAAAGAGACAAAAGAGACTGCCTGTCACTTTGGCAGAAGCAGCAGATTAGCCAGTGGAGAGAGAGCGAGCGAGCGCGCGCGCGCGCGCGAGAGAGGGGAGAGAGAGAGAGAGAGAGAGGAGAGAAAGAGGAAAAAGGAGATAGATCTGTTAAGAGAAGAAGAGGTTGATGAAGTATAAGAGAAGAGCTGAACTCTCAACTATTCTTTTTCTGTACGCTCGTACATCACTGATCCAAGGCTGAGTATTGGATGTGTGAACATATTTGATACTTTCCAATGAAAGCTTTGTATTGAGATCTCGATCGTTTGTTCTCGTTTTGATCATGATCGTAATCATTCCCAAATTCTACCCCATTCAGTATTCACACATCCAACAGGTAAGATGTGGATCCTGTGATTGAAGGTAAAAGTAAGTTCTTAATTTTGATTACTAATAGAGTGCCTTGGAATATCATCTGGCGATGAAAAGACATCAAACAAACCACTGAACTGAACTGAACTGAGAGTGCCTTGTCCGTCTAGGGCGAGCATCGTGTACGTTGGAACTATTACTTGGATGCAGCCCCACGTAGCCCTTCACAGCCCTTGAGATACGTTGGAATGTCTGCTGACCAGAGAAATTTCTATTTGAAAATCTATGTGATCATTGCCCTCACAAAAAGGATGTGCTATTTTCAGATGACTGGAAAGAAAGAGGAGTTTTATTTTCCCATTGGAAATTTTAAAAGAATTGTGTTTCTGTGAACCCAGAACAGGTTGTTGTTCATGGAAGGCAAGTTGGTCATCTGCGTGACCTGAAAAAGAAGTTTGTGAAATGGGCAAATGAACCGAGGTCAATGTGACCAAGATATTTTTTTGTATTTAAGAACAATGTTAATACATTGTATAAAGGGACATCTTTTTTTAATGACATACTGGAAAAGGAAATATGAGGAAACGTTATTAAAACCCTCTTACACCAAAAGGAGTGAGTTGCAAATAGAAAGGAAAAATAAATATATCATTTTTTTCTTTTACCGAGGAGAAACTTAAAAAATCTGTATTCTAGTTTGTTTTATTGAAAAGAAAGGGCACAAGACTGTCTCTGTGTGCATGTGAAAGTGTGCAAGGGGACCATCGTGCAACAATAAAACTAGCACACAGGTCAACTTGGCAGCAACTTCCTCTAACCATCTAAAACACGTATACTTTCACTAATTTGCCAAAGGCCAACACCTAGCCATGTCCCTGAACAACTGAATTTTAAACAAAGCAATTTTATAAACAAATCAGGACAGATGTTGAATCAATGAAAAACATGTCGCACCTACCTCCACATCATTCTTGACAGCATGTAGAGGCACACTTCACTTGGAGGTAGTCCTTGCCCATGGAGGTCACCACCCAGTGCATGTGCGGGCCGTGCCGACTCTCCTCCGACCAGCGCCTCCCCCCTGACTGCCAGTATCACCCTCACCCGCACCACCAACTGTGCCAGATCTCGCACCAGCTTCAGCGCGGATGCCGTGCGCACTTCTTCAGGAAATGCTCCGCAGACAGGTGCTTGATAGGTCTGAAATGGGCATGGCTGCTGCGCTTGGCACAAGCCCCGGGTAACGTGACGTTTTGAATGATGATCATGACAGTATGCCCCTTGGGAAGGAAGGAGAGAAGGATGTTTTTCCCATGGAGTGGCCAGGCAACGTTTTCATCTGTCACACATACACACACAGCCAACAGTACAGCAAACACTGCACTCGAGTTACTACGACTGTAACAATCTATAAGTGGTTGCTCATGAAATGTATTTGTTTTGTCCTGTGATCTGTTTGTCTGTATTGCCTTGCAGTTTTCCTGTGATCTGTTTGTCTGTATTGCCTTGCAGTTGTCCTGTCATCTGTTTGTCTGTATTGCCTTGCAGTTTTCCTGTGATCTGTTTGTCTGTATTGCCTTGCAGTTTTCCTGTAATCTGTTTGTCTGTATTGCCTTGCAGTTGTCCTGTCATCTGTTTGTCTGTATTGCCTTGCAGTTGTCCTGTCATCTGTTTGTCTGTATTGCCTTGTGGAACTAACAACCTTCCTGTCTGTTTGTCTGTATTGCCTTGTGGAACAAACCAACCTTCCTGTCGTCTGTTTGTCTGTATTGCCTTGTGGAACTAAACACCTTCCTGTCATCTGTCTGTATTGCCTTGCAGTTGTCCCGTCGTCTGTTTGTCTGTATTGCCTTGTGGAACTAACAACCTTCCTGTCATCTGTTTGTCTGTATTGCCTTGTGGAACTAACAACCTTCCTGTCATCTGTTTGTCTGTATTGCCTTGTGGAACTAACAACCTTCCTGTCATCTGTTTGTCTGTATTGCCTTGGGGAAAACTAACAACCTTCCTGTCGTCTGTTTGTCTGTATTGCCTTGCAGTTGTCCTGTCATCTGTTTGTTGTATTGCCTTGTGGAACTAAAAACCCTTTCCCTGTCGTCTGTTTGTCTGTATTGCCTTGTGGAACTAACAACCTTCCTGTCATCTGTTTGTCTGTATTGCCTTGCAGTTGTCCTGTCATCTGTTTGTCTGTATTGCTTGTGGAACTAACAACCTTCCTGTCGTCTGTTTGTCTGTATTGCCTTGTGGAACTAACAACCTTCCTGTCATCCGTTTGTCTGTATTGCCTTGCAGCTGTCCTGTCATCTGTCTGTCTGTATTGCCTTGCAGTTGTCCTGTCGTCTGTTTGTCTGTATTGCCTTGCAGTTGTCCCGTCGTCTGTTTGTCTGTATTGCCTTGTGCAACTAACAACCTTCCTGTCGTCTGTCTGTCTGTATTGCCTTGTGGAACTAAAACCTTCCTGTCGTCTGTCTGTATTGCCTTGTGGAACTAACAACCTTCCTGTCGTCTGTCTGTCTGTATTGCCTTGTGGAACTAACAACCTTCCTGTCATCTGTCTGTCTGTATTGCCTTGTGGAACTAACAACCTTCCTGTCGATGTCGTCTGTTTGTCTGTATTGCCTTGTGGAACTAACAACCTTCCCGTCATCTGTTTGTCTGTATTGCCTTGTGGAACTAACAACCTTCCTGTCGTCTGTTTGTCTGTATTGCCTTGTGGAAACTAACAACCTTCCTGTCGTCTGTTTGTCTGTACTGCCTTGTGGAACTAACAACCTTCCTGTCGTCTGTTTGTATGTACTGCCTTGTGGAACTAAAACCTTCCTGTCGTCGTTTGTCTGTATTGCCTTGTGGAACTAACACCTTCTGTCGTCTGTCTGTACTGCTTGTGGAACTAACAACCTGTCGTCTGTTTGTCTGTATTGCCTTGCAGTGTCCTGTATCTGTCTGTACTGCCTTGTGGAAACTAACAACCTTGCTGTCATCTGTCTGTACTGCCTTGTGGAACTAACAACCTTCCTGTCATCTGTCTGTATTGCCTTGTGGAACTAACAACCTTCCTGTCGTCTGTTTGTCTGTATTGACTTGTGGAACTAACAACCTTCCTGTCATCTGTCTGTCTGTATTGCCTTGTGGAAACTAACAACCTTCCTGTCATCTGTTTGTCTGTATTGCCTTGTGGAGCTAACAACCTTCCTGTCGTCTGTCTGTCTGTATTGCCTTGTGGAACTAACAACCTTCCTGTCATCTTCTGTCTGTATTGCCTTGCAGTTGTCCTGTCGTCTGTTTGTCTGTATTGCCTTGTGAAACTAACAACCTTCCTGTCGTCTTCTGTCTGTATTGCCTTGTGGAACTAACACCTTCCTGTCATTGTTTGTCTGTATTGCCTTGTGGAACTAACAACCTTCCTGTCGTCTGTCTGTCTGTATTCCCTTGTGGAACTAACAACCTTCCTGTCGTCTGTTTGTCTGTATTGCCTTGTGGAACGAACAACCTTCCTGTCGTCTGTCTGTATTGCCTTGTGGAACTAACAACCTCCTGTCATCTGTCTGTATTGCCTTGTGGAACTAACAACCTTCCTGTAGTCTGTCTGTATTGCCTTGTGGAACTAACAACCTTCCTGTCATCTGTCTGTATCGCCTTGTGGAACTAACAACCTTCCTGTCGTCTGTCTGTATTGCCTTGTGGAACTAACAACCTTCCTGTCATCTGTCTGTATTGCCTTGTGGAACTAAAACCTTCCTGTCGTCTGTCTGTATAGCCTTGTGGAACTAACAACCTTCCTGTCGTCTGTCTGTATTGCCTTGTGGAACTAACAACCTTCCTGTCGTCTGTCTGTATTGCCTTGTGGAACTAACAACCTTCCTGTCGTCTGTCTGTATTGCCTTGTGGAACTAACAACCTTCCTGTCGTCTGTCTGTATTGCCTTGTGGAACTAACAACCTTCCTGTCGTCTGTCTGTATTGCCTTGTGGAACTAACAATCTTCCTGTCGTCTGTCTGTATTGCCTTGTGGAGCTAACAACCTTCCTGTCGTCTGTCTGTATTGCCTTGTGGAACTAAAAACCCTTTCCCTGTCGTCTGTCTGTATTGCCTTGTGGGAACTAACAACCTTCCTGTCGTCTGTCTGTATTGCCTTGTGGAACTAACAACCTTCCTGTCGTCTGTTTGTCTGTATTACCTTGTGGAACTAACAACCTTCCTGTCGTCTGTCTGTACTGCCTTGTGGAACTAACAACCTTCCTGTCGTCTGTCTGTATTGCCTTGTGGAACTAACAACCTTCCTGTCGTCTGTTTGTCTGTATTGCCTTGTGGAACTAACAACCTTCCTGTCGTCTGTTTGTATTGCCTTGTGGAACTAACAACTTCCTGTCATCTGTTTGTCTGTATTGCCTTGCAGTTGTCCTATCGTCTGTTTGTCTGTATTGCCTTGTGGAACTAACAACCTTCCTGTCATCTGTTTGTCTGTATTGCCTTGCAGTTGTCCTGTCGTCTGTCTGTCTGTATTGCCTTGCAGTTGTCCTGTCGTCTGTTTGTCTGTATTGCCTTGCAGTTGTCCTGTCGTCTGTTTGTCTGTATTGCCTTGCAGTTGTCCTGTCGTCTGTTTGTCTGTATTGCCTTGTGGAACTAACAACCTTCCTGTCATCTGTTTGTCTGTATTGCCTTGCAGTTGTCCTGTCGTCTGTCTCTCTGTATTGCCTTGCAGTTGTCCTGTCATCTGTCTGTATTGCCTTGCAGTTGTCCTGTCGTCTGTTTGTCTGTATTGCCTTGCAGTTGTCCTGTCGTCGTTTGTCTGTATTGCCTTGTGGAACTAACAACCTTCCTGTCGTCTGTCTGTATTGCCTTGCAGTTGTCCTGTCATCTGTTTGTATTGCCTTGCAGTTGTCCTGTCATCTGTCTGTCTGTATTGCCTTGTAGTTGTCCTGTCGTCTGTCTGTCTGTATTGCCTTGCAGTTGTCACTGTCTTTCTTGTCTGTCTTTTTATTGCCTTGTGGAATAAACAACCTTCCTGTCGTCTGTCTGTATTGCCTTGTGGAACTAACAACCTTCCTGTCGTCTGTCTGTCTGTATTGCCTTGTGGAACTAACAACCTTCTGTCGTCTGTCTGTCTGTATTGCCTTGTGGAAACTAACAACCTTCTGTCGTCTGTCTGTCTGTATTGCCTTGTGGAACTAACAACCTTCCTGTCGTCTGTTTGTCTGTATTGCCTTGTGGAACTAACAACCTTCCTGTCCGTCTTCTGTTTGTTCAGTGTATTGCCTGCGTTGTGGGAACATAACAAACCTTCCTGTCATCTGTCTGTCTGTATTGCCTTGCAGTTGTCCTGTCGTCTGTTTGTCTGTATTGCCTTGCAGTTGTCCTGTCGTCTGTTCTGTCTGTATTGCCTTATGGAACTAACAACCTTCCTGTCATCCTGTCTGTCTGCTATTGCCTTGCAGTGTCCTGTCATCTGTTGTCTGTATTGCCTTGCAGTTGTCCAGTCGTCTGTTTGTCTGTATTGCCTTGTACAACAACCTTCCTGTCATCTGTCTCTCTGTATTGCCTTGCAGTTGTCCTGTCCCGTCTGTCTGTATTGCCTTGCAGTTGTTCCTGTCATCTGTCTGTCTGTATTGCCTTGCGTTGTCCTGTCGTCTGTCTGTCTGTATTGCCTTGCAGATGTTCCTGTCGTCTGTCTGTCTGTATTGCCTTTGCAGTTGCTCCTGTCGTCCGTCTGTCTGTATTGCCTTGCAGTTGTCCTGTCACCTGTCTGTCTGTATTGCCTTGTGGAACTAAAAACCCTTTCCTGTCGTCTGTCTGTCTGTATTGCCTTGTGGAACTAACAACCTTCCTGTCGTCTGTCTGTATTGCCTTGTGGAACTAACAACCTTCCTGTCGTCTGTCTGTATTGCCTTGTGGAACTAACAACCTTCCTGTCGTCTGTCTGTATTGCCTTGTGGAACTAACAACCTTCTGTCGTCTGTCTGTATTGCCTTGTGGAACTAACAACCTTCCTGTCGTCTGTCTGTCTGTATTGCCTTGCAGTTGTCCTGTCGTCTGTCTGTCTGTATTGCCTTGAAAGTTGTCCTGTCGTCTGTCTGTCTGTATTGCCTTGCAGTTTGTCCGGGTCGTCTGTCGGGTCTGTATTGCCTTGCAGTTGTCTGTCGTCTGTCTGTCTGTATTGCCTTGCAGTTGTCCTGTCGTCTGTCTGTCTGTATTGCCTTGCAGTTGTCCTGTCGTCTGTCTGTCTGTATTGCCTTTGCAGTTGTCCTGTCGTCTGTCTGTCTGTATTGCCTTGCAGTTGTCCTGTCGTCTGTCTGTCTGTATTGCCTTGCAGTTGTCCTGTCACCTGTCTGTCTGTATTGCCTTGCAGTTGTCCTGTGATCTGTTTGTCTGTATTGCCTTGCAGTTGTCCTGTAATCTGTCTGTCTGTATTGCCTTGCAGTTGTCCTGTCGTCTGTCTGTATTGCCTTGCAGTTGTCCTGTCGTCTGTCTGTCTGTATTGCCTTGCAGTTGTCCTGTCGTCTGTCTGTCTGTATTGCCTTGTTTCCTGTTTAAAATTTGCTTCCATATCCGCCTTCAGTCACCTCTGTTTGAAATGACTTTCCATGAAAGGCTTTTTATATCATCCATAACAATTTCTAAGGGTTTTTAAAAACACTCTGGTGCTGCTGGTTGCAGGCTGACATTGTTTGTCACACAGGTGGTTTACACACACAATCGAGTTGTGTAAGTGACTGTGCATAGAATGCTGCATGACCTATCAGCTTCACCACGCCTCTCCTGAGGAGTTAGCGTAACTCTGCTTGGATGACATATCAAACTGATCATGTGATGGTTCTGGAACAACTGTAAATTCCCTTTCTTTGGAATGGTAATGATCAGTGACTGTGTCCAGGGAGTTGGCCAAAAGGATGTAAAAGTCTCCATATCTTTCAAAATGTCATACATGCAATCAAATCATGAAATATGTTTCAAAATTTCAGACTAAGGGTAGGATAAGATAAGATAAGATAATGTTGCTTATAGCCCAGCCAACCGCAAAGGCCACATCAGGGCTGTCACCACGTTAAAATCAACTCCCCAGTCATTTTAAAATTTAAAAAAAAAAAAAAAAAAAACAACTTTCACACATCTTGTTAAATGACATCGTCTACAAACGCACCAGAAACTTTGTTAAAATCTTTCTGCCGTAAATCTTAAATCAGATGAAAATGTTAATCTCTCTCAAAAACTCAAGGATCACGTCAGGCGGGACATCCCTGAACAGGATCTTCATGGACTCCGCTGTAAAATGTTTGTGTCTCACATCGTGCAAGTCCCAACACTCTAAAAGAACATGTTTCATTGTGAGTGGCGCATGACATGGAATGCACCACGGAGCTTCTTCACTCTTTAAAAGGTAAGAATGGGTAAAATACGAATGGCCGGTGTGAAGCCGGCACAGAACCGTTTCCTCTTTACGACCACCCGACGTAGATGGGAGGAAGTCCTTAAGGTTTGGACGGATCTGAAAGAGTTTGTTAGTCGTCTGTGTGTTCCAATCCTCCTGCCAGAGGTCTCTCACATAATCCTTAATTTTGGGTTTCACATCTGAGCAGGGGATATAAGTGTTGGACAGTTTCTCTCTTGTGGCGTTCTTGGCTAAACGATCAACCATTTCGTTCCCGCCGATGCCAACATGACCAGGAACCCAAGCAAGAGTAATGTTGTAACCGTCCGCCTTCAACTTGCTAAAAAGTTTTTTAAAAAAGTAAAAGTTCTGGATGCTGACGGTTGCGGCCAGCTATGGCCTCCAAAGCTGACAGCGAATCCGACAGAACCACAAAGTCCCTCTTCGAAGAATGGGAGATTATCTTCAAAGCCAGTACCAGAGCAGTAAGTTCAGCAGAATAGACAGAAGCATCGGAATGTATATATAGTTCCAACAGTATCTGAGAAGGAGCCCCAGGGCAGTAGGCTGCACAGGCCACTCCATCTTCAGACTTGGAACCGTCAGTGAAAACTTTTTGACAGGATGGGAATTTGGAACAGAGCTCAGCATACAATGCCTTGTATGCCAGAGAGCTGGTAGACTCTTTGCGAAAAGCTGCGAGGAACATGCAGCAAAGTATTGTCAGGAATTGAATAAATACATTAACGCATCACATCAATCTCCAGCACATCCATTCTCACCGGCTGATGAGACAGCTTGAAACTCAACCAAACTCGGTGACATTCCATTATAATGCGCCTCCTCGGTTAGAATACGTAAACAGCATATTGACAAAAATATCAAACTACATCATCAGTACTGAATGAAACTAGCTCACGTGAATGAAGTCTTATACTCTAATATAACATTAAACAAAACAAAAACAAAAAGACAGGGTGGGGGGGGGGGGGGGGGGTGTAGGCGGTGGGGGCATTATGGGGAAGTATTTGGCAGAGGGAATTTGCTTGGTTGGCACATTGATCTGTCAAAACTGTGGAGCAATCAATACACAGTAGGCTGCTTGTGCCAAGTGCAAAGCAGGAAAATGATTTAATCACCAGGACATCCAGCTTACAATTTTAAGCAATGCAAAGTTTGGGGTTACTTTTATAGTCCAAGTGGAACTATAGATATTTTGGTGGGACTCGCATGATGTGAGACATAAACACATTACAGCAGACTCCATGACAACCTGAACAGAGATGTCCCACCTGACGTGATCTTCGAGTTTTGAAAGAGATTAACATTTTTCATCTGATCTAAGATTTTATGGAGGAAAGATTTTTAACAAAATTTCCTGTGTGGTTTTAGGTGGTGTGATTTAAAGGTTGTGTGAATAAGGTGCTTTTTTCTTGTTGTTTGTTTGATTGTTTGTTTGTTGTTTGTTTTTTCTTAATGACTCAGACTTGTGAATTGACTTCAATGCATTGAGTAGCTGACAGCCCCAATATGGCCCTTTGCAGTCAGCTGGGTTATAAGCAACATTACCTTCTCTTATCTTACCTATGAAGTTTTTCCTTGAGTTATGCTACTCCCTAAAAAACCAAAAGTATAGAGAGCACTGACACACAGACAGAGAATGACAGAGAGAGGGGAAATCATTTTGTGATCGATTATGAGGATGAGGATGACCTTGTTATGATATTAGCTGTGAATTATAATTCAGGTTCATCAGTGTTTGTCCTTTTTCCAAACCATAATGCCCTGACATTTGTTAACAAAGTCTTTTCAATCTCTATCTCTTCTTGATATTCTTAAATCATTCTGTTTAATGTAATATATTCCATTTTCTGTCAAACAAAACTACCATCACTGTAACACTATATAACAGCAACAATATAAGTGAAATTTAAAATGTTAGCATCAAAGGGTGTGGTGTTTTTTGTTTTGATTTTCGTAACCAAAACCTTTGAAAACCCTGCACAACCTTACAAAACTCTTCAAACCTTGCAGAACTTTACGGAACTCTGCAAAACCTGCCAAGCTGGCAAGGTAATGTGTATCACAGACCTGCTGTAGTAGTAGTAGTACTTTAATTTTACGTCTTTTCACAAACTATGTGATATTACTTATTAGACAAGAAAGGAGAGATAGACAGGTAAATAGAGGGAGATAGAGTTTGTTCCTGTTGCATACAAGTGTGTGTGTGTGTGTGTGTGTGTGTGTGTGTGTGTGTGTGTGTGTGTGTGTGTGTGCACGCGCGCGCGCGTGTGTGTGAGTGTGTGTAGGAGGGGCTGGGGCTGGGAGTGAGTGGAGGGTGGTGTACATAAAATCAGAAAACAATCAGACAGACAAACGAATAAAACAAACAAACCTACACCCACTAACAATATCAGATTAAAGCAAATACCTAACTGGACTACAAATCAAGCAGAAAGTAACTTTCAAAGCAAAATCAACATCAGAAAAAATATCTGTCACAGACATGCCTGATAAATATGGCAGAAATGCCTTGGGGGCACACATTCGAACAAAACATGATCTCTTGTCAATTTTGTTTCCCCGCATATGCATTTTGTTGCAGAGCTATATTTAGTTCTAAAAGCATCCAGTTTCAATCGATTAAATATTGAAACGAAGTTTCTGTATTGATGCATATCATACATGTGCAGATTTTGGATGCTTTTGAAATGATCAATACTAAAAAGAGGATTATTTTGTGTCTGAACATGAATAACAGCGTTGTTCTGCCCATTTCTGAAATATTCCCAAGCTGTTTTGTTTTAAAATTTGTTGACTCTCTTTCAAAGTGAACGGTAATGGAAATAGTTTGTACCCTCGTTCCATTTCAGCGCCTTTTTTTCGCACATCTGTCAAGTTCATTGCCCGAAATTCCACAGTGTGAAGGAACCCAGAAGAAAGTTATATCTGTTCCTTAAGACGTGGATTAAATGTTGAATTTCCTTCAAAATAAAGTTATCTGAATTTGAATTAAAAAACTTGATCCATTGTAACACTGACAGCGAATCTACACAAAACAATATTTGAAAAATTGACTGCGGTAAATCAATTAGAAATGTCAACGCCATAACTAGTATCGCTAATCATTTCAGCTACGAATATGGAGCGATATTTTCCAATGAAATATGCTTTTTGTACTGACCTGCTGCTGTTTTGAATCGTAACGATAACAGGATTTCCATTTCTCTGCACCAAGTTGTGGCTATCCATAAGTTTGTTCACAAGTAGTGTAGTGAAAGGGTCAAACTACAAATTTAATTTACTCAACACTAATCCTTTCTGCTTTAGTGACACTTTCCCTAGTTCGATTCGCCTCAGTAGCAGTGTTCTCTCAGTTCTGAACACGGGAGACCATGACCAGAGCACCTTGGCATGATTACAACAACTATGTTGAGCCTTTCCAGAGAGTCCTCCTCCCTAAACTTCTTTAACCAAGCATGATCTTCAGTCTGATGATCAGTCGCTTGGTCGTTAAATTCTCTCTGAGTCTCTCTCTCTCTCTCTCTCTTTCACACACACACACACATGCATACATGTATGTATCAACCCCCCACCCCACCCCCACCCTAATTGACATTCATACATGTATGGTCAAACACACTCGTGCAACTGAAGTTCTCGATCCTTAAAATCACCACACACTTATACACTATATACTTGCGGGTGGAAAGAGAAAGAAAAATTCACAATATTAGAAAGACAGAGCGATAGTAGTAGACGAAGTTGTAATAATAGCAGCAGCAATAGTGTTCAAGTACATACACACACACACACACACACACACACACACACACACACACGAAGTACACACACATATATATCCAAAAACATCACACATACAAGTGACAACCCCAGCCTACCCATCCACATAAGCTCACACACACACACACACACACACACACACACCACACACACACACACACACACACTGACAAAGTCCTCCCTGCTCCTCCCCTAACATCATACTTAGTCAGAGGGTGACTTTTATTCCATCACATATATCAGGTTTTGAAAAAAATGTACCAGTGAAGCTTGCTGCAATCTTCCAGGTTTTGCTGCCCTTTGCAAGGATTCCTATGCAAGATCTTCTCAGGTTTTCTGTCACACACACATACACACACACACAGAGGCAACAACATGTTGCATAATATCCACAATGACCTGGTGCAGATCAACAAAAGTGTCCTGGAAAACCAATAGTGAGAGACAGAAGATCACATGACCAACAGTTTAAATGCTTGGTAAATCATAAACAGCAAATATGGCTCTTCTCATTCTTCCCCCGAGCCATCAGTGGTGGGATGAACTCCCAGCACACACTGTAGAGGCAGACTCCCCTGACAGTTTTAAAATAGTCACCTCCCACCTCAGTGCTGACACTTTTAACAGTCTCGCTGCTGCGAAACTTCAGGAGTAGATTAAAACAGACACAAACCCAAACTGTCCTGTATGAATGTGAGAGTGCTTGATTAGGTAGGTAGTGGGTTGGGGGTGTGCTGGTAGGAGCGGGGGCGGGGGGGGGGGGGGGGGGGGGACTAGGAGCCTGCGTCTCGTCCCTCTGACCAGTTAGTGGGCAGGGAGTGTTTAATTGTGATTGGGAGTAAATGTGCTACTCATGCAACTGAAGAGTTATTTCAAGCCCTACATAGGAAAAAGAAAAGAAAAGGATTTTTTTTTTTGTAAAGTTGGGCAGCTGGTTCATGGAAACCTAATCGTGGCAAATAATCAGTGTTGATTGTGGCCACATAACAGAAGAAGAAGAACAACAGTTTAGTTTATTGCTGCAGTCTTAGTTTATGTTGCGTTTCCATACCTTAACTCGATTGACAGAAATGTATACGCTGTGCCGGCAAGCATGTTCCAAGATTCACAAAGGGTAACTCTTACCCCGTTGATATTCGAGATGAACATCTGCTACGCCAACGCACACCCCCGCCTCACCCTTGTCCCCTGCCACTGTTGTTACCGAGTTCACCTCAGCCTGGATCTCAAAGGCCTTCCATCTGCCCTTTCGGAAAGACCCCTTCTTCTTCTTCCTAAAATACTGGTTCACTCAAAAAGTAGTAGTAGTACTTAGTAAAAACGAGTAGGTCACCAGCGCGCATAGGACAAACCCTTTCAGTCGACGAAACAATTGCCGCAATGGTCGTGAACGCAGCTCACCAAAACCCCATTTGATCAACAAATGCAAAAATGTATTGTAATCATGTATCAAGATCATGGTTGGTGTACCTCGACCGACAGATAACTTACTAACGGAAAGAGGCGCACTTCAATGGGCTTCTTTCTGTGGAGATTTGCGCTACTGATTTAGGTTGTAACCCATTATTCCAAGATTTTACTTGCAGCTTATTAAATAGTAGAATGTACCGTTCTCACCAATTAGGTGTCATAAACCTTGGCGACAGCGACGTATTCTACAGATACAGATGTAGTAGGCCTAGCCTGCTTCTCACGCGTTGAATATGGCGTCGACTTCTCACGTTTCGAGATGTAACATGCAGAAAGGCTCTGCGGCCCAATCACAAGGAAGTTTACAAAATGGGACGAATCACGGACCCCGGTAATGTTTTAGTTTCGGTTTCATCATGGTGTCATTGTGTGCGAACTGGTCAATGTGTGCGAACTGGTTCATAAACACCATACCATATCTGCGCAAAGTGAGGTGACTTGCGACGGAAACTGAAACAACTTTTTTTTTTAAAGAATTATCAATGAGTCCGTCAAACAACACGGACAGATTTCTATTTTATTTTTTAACATGCGCGCTGGTACCAACTCGTTTTTGAGTGAACCAGGAAGAAGAAGAAGAAACAAAGTACAAGACAAAACACGACATGTTTCGACCTCTTATGTCTTCTTCAGGACAGACAAACAACATTCGATTCAGGACAATGAAAACGAAGAACGGGCAATTACTTATCTTCTCAAATTCGGCGCAAGATGGGTGCAATTCTGCTAAGGTTTGAGACCGCTCCATGCAGGACATAGGCCTATAGCCGATGAACAAATGACTAAATGACCGAGATGAAAGGTTTAAGACGACGATCTCATGAATACGACTTAGCGGCTGTCTGACCTGCACACTGGCACAACGCGCTGATCAGACCTTGCGTGCCTCCCTAATACGTTTTATTGTCTGCGCTATCCTCAGTGTGTGTGTGTGTGTGTGTGTGTGTGTGGGGGAGGGGGGGGGGGGGGGCACGGGTTCATATGCGAGCGCTAGTTTGTGCAGTTTTAGAGTGTATGTGTGCATGTATGGGCTATGTGATGTGTGGGCTTGTGTGAGCATGCTCGTGGATGCAAGAGTTCGCGCATTTATACGTTCACATACGTGTGTGTGTGTGTGCATGTATGTATGTGTGTATGGCTATACTCCTACTAACCCCCTGCTGACGACAATAATTGCCAAGTCGCGGAGCCGGGGTGAGTGAGCTCTCCCACCGGACGGCATCACCACGTCCGTCCAACGACAGCCCCCCACGAATTTGCTGATACCGGTGACCCCGACGGAATCAAACTAAAGCAATAGACGTGGAGAGAACATCGAAAACTGAGGTCACCATGAGAGCAGGGCACGAAGGGCCCAGAATTTAAGACTTTTTATTGATGCTAATCGATGAGAATGAAGATGATGCTACGGATTTCCATTCCGGTCTGAGACTGCATGACAGGGCTGTACTTTCATAATATATCCCGGCGTCAACCAGGCCCGAGAGATATAGTAGTAGTGGTAGGGACGTAATTTATACATAGGCCGTTAAGCCTTTCAATGTCCCCTCACGTTATTTTGCTTTTATAACAGGGTTGAAATGCATGCAATGTAAGTTTTCCTACTTATTCGTCAAAGCTTCTAAACTGTACTTTAAATTTCAAGTCTTCATCCAGCAAATTCTTAAAAAACATTAGCATTATTAGCAAATTTAAGTGCAATTGGCAAATTGTTCAGTTAGCAATAACTCTGTTACTGAACGTGAATCTCCCCATTGATTAGTATGAAACTGCTTAACAAATATCTTGCCTTCCGAATTTCTTGTTCTATCTGTTTTAGCAGCTTCAAAAAAATAGTCCCACTGTATGTCCGTCTGCTGGTGAAATATTTTGAACACTTCAATCAAATCCCCTCTAATACGTCTACCTTTTAAAGAGTGCAAATTTAAGTAATTTAATCTATCTGTATAAGACATGTTTGTACATTCTTGCAAGATCTTAGTAGCTCTTCTCTGTACTCTTTCGATTGCTATTGGTTGTCTTTTCAAGTGTGGGTACCAGATTATATTGCCATATTCAAGATGCGGTCTAACCATAGCTTTATATAATTTTTAAAACGTTTCTTTGTTTAGGTAAATAAAAATTCTTTTTATTAATCCAATCATTTGGTTTGCTTTATTTATACACTTTTGAATGTGAGTATCAAAAAGTAAATCTTTACCAAAGATTACACCCAGATCCTTTTCTTCCTCACATTTCTTTACCAGCCTATTTCCACCATCCATTTTCATGTTGTATTCATGTTCTGGATTGTTTTTGCCAACATGCAAAACTTTACATTTTTCAACATTAAAATATAGAATTTATTATCAGTGAAGTGAGATATCATGGTATCTCTTATGATGAATTCTAGCACTTTGCATGCAATACAGGTTAAGCTTACTGGACGATAGTTGCCTGGCTCTGATTTTGACCCTTTTTTATATAAATAGCAGTAACTTCTGCCGATTTCCAATTGAGGGGTAATTTTCCTGTCTCTAATGATTTATTATCAATCTTACTGAGCGGTACAGCTAACTCCTTACTTAATTCTTTTAAAATCAAGTGATCACTTTTACCCAAAGGGTCACTATATTCAATATCAGAGATCAAGGATTTTTCATTAACTAAAACTAAGTCATCAGTTGTTGGCTTCTGTCCTTCCCGAATACGAGTTGGGCTAGTCACTTGAGATTTGAGCAACACTCTCAGAGACGCATCCATTACGTGCATGAAACTGGACTGTGGTCCCAGTCTTCCTAGCTGAGCCCGTAGCAAACTCACCTGTGGGTAGGAACCGTTAGGGCCAGAAAAATCCCACATGGAACTGATGGGAATCAAACCCACGACCTCCCAGCCAGGACTCCGCGCCGCTAACCACTTCGCGACGGCAGCTGGTGTCCAGACATACTTGTTAGGACAGAAGGTGTCAAGAAGATGCTGAGAGAGGTAAAGCTGCCAAAGGCAGCGGACCCCACTGCTTATTCAACATTGTCTTGAAGAGTTGTGCACAAGCCAAACCCAGCGGAATGTCTTTCAGCAGTTCTTAGACTCTAGATATTTATCCTAGCATTAGCTCCATGTGGACTGCGCCATCAAGAAGGGAGATGCTCATTTAGTCAAAAACTACCACCCAACCAGCCGCCGTGGCGAAGTGTTTAGCATTGTGGACTCCCGGCTGGGAGGTCGTGGGTTTGAATCCCATCAGAGTCATGTAGGTTTTTCTGCCCCGACCAGCTCCTACCCAGAGTTGAGTTTGCTGCGCACTCAGTTGGGAAGACTGGGACCACACAGTCGAGTTTCATCCATTTAATGAATGCGTTTCTGAGAGTGTTGCTCAAATTTCCTGCCCAAATACTGCAGGCGCCTGTATCTCTCGGGCCTGGTTGACGCCGGGGTATATTATGAATAGGAAGCGTAGAGTACAGCCCTGTCATGTAGTCTCGACCGAAATAGAAATCTGCAGCATCATCTTCTCATTCTCAATCTTTCTTTCTTTCTGCGTACGCAGGCTGATACTCCTGCGGACACCCCCTGTATAGCCAGGCAGTGGAGTTTTGTGTGTATGACCCTTTTTATCCCGCCATTAAGGCAGCCATACTCCATCTTCGGGAAGGTGCATGCTATGTGTCACGTGTCATCCATACCAACGGCCAAACTGGCCTTCTCTTCCGAAAGTTGGTGATGGGATTTTACGTGTGTGCAAGATGTTATGCGTGCGTTCACACACGGAACCTCGGTTTATAGTCTCATTCGAAGGACTATATGGGGAATGGAGTCGGAACCAATGTTAACTCCGAGGGAAAAATCCCCCTATACCGAAATTCGAACCCGCAATCCCAGGATCACGAGTCCGGCGCTCTACCAACTGAGCTATCCGGCCCCCTCTCATTCTCATTGATCAGCATTAAAAAAAAAAGAAAAAAAAGAGTCTCAAATTCCGAGGCCCTTCATGCCCTGCTCTCATAGTGACCTCAATTTCGATGTCCTCTCCACGTCTGTGGCCTTGGTTTGGTTTCCGTCGGGGTCACCGGTATCGGCGAGTCCATGGGGGCTGTTGTTGGACGGACGTGGTGGCACCCTCTGGGGGAGAGCTCACTCATGCCGGCTCCGCGACTAAGCAATTATTGTCGTCAGTAGGGGCTTAGTCGGTGGTGTCCTGCATATGTTAGATCAGAACAGGCGCACTGAACACCACCGAAGTGACTCGACAGCAGTGCAGTGTCTCCTCTGGTGGGTTGCCTCTTGACGACTTGACATTGACTGCTCCCTGTGGATTGCTGGTGCCGGGGGTGGCGGCGGGGCCAACTGGGCTGTGGCTGTGGATGGGGTGTCAGAATGAACAGCGTGGTACACTGCCTCTGAGGGCGCAGAGGGTTTGGGGCCGCAAAATTAAAAAAAAAAAAAAAAAAAAAAAAAAAAAAAAAAAAAAACCACTACCACCCAGTTTCCTCAACATTGGTCCCGTTGCAACGTCTTTGAGCACACCATTTGCTGTCGTCTACTGAAAGTTTTGGACTAGAATAGCATCCTTACTTCACTTAAGGATGGCTTCAGAGCTGGTTCTCTTGAGAGATCCAACTCATCATCATGATGCATGACTCTTTTTTCTTTTCTTTTCTTTTCTTCTTTCATGTTTGACATTGGTGGACAGATCAGTCTGGCCATACTGGACTTCAGTAAGGCATTTGATCCAGGGCTCCAAGGGAAGCTCATGTATAAACTTTCTCACAACAGGGAAACGTCTCCAAGTGAATAAAGAACTTCATTACTGACTGGACCACGAAGGTTGTCCTGGATGGCGAAGAGTCAAGAGAGGTAAAGATAGAATCGGGCATCCCAGAGGGTACAGTTTTAGCCCAGTGCCTGTTTCTGTGCCATGTCACGACATTCCAGCTTCACTCAAATCACAGCTGTCTTTATTCACAGATGACCATCTTCGTTACTGACAAGTCAGGATCTTCGCTGACCATCTAGTCCTCCAGAAAGACCTCAAGTATCTCGCAAAATGGATCAGGAACTGGGGAATATGCTTCCATGCCAGAAAATGCTACATCATCAACACAAAGAAAAAGCGTTACTACATGTACAGTCTCTGTGTTGATTTCCTCAAACAAGTCAGCAGACACCACAACTTGCAAACACCACCATCACACAAAGAAAAGAAAAAGAAAAGAAAAGAGAGAAAGAAAGAAAAAGAAGCCTGTGTCACCCTAGGCTTCTGCGACTTACGTCATTATCCCCCGCCCAGCAAGAGATCAGATGTACACCTCCTTTGTACGGCGGGTTTTTTTTTAATATGCTGCAACTGAGTGGGACCCCTTCTACCAGGTGATAGTGAGAGACTTCACGCTGCAAGATTTACCTCAGGGGAGACAGGTTCAGGGAGTCAGGTCGTGTCTCCACCATGCCGGCTTTGAAAAGCTGCACATCACTCCAGCCATGCGGCTTGAACAGCAGCATATCACTCAGCCATGCTGGCTTTGAACAGCTGCACATCACTCCAGCCATGCCGTCTTGAACAGCAGCATATCACTCCAGACATGCGGGCTTTGAACAGCAGCATGTCACTCCAGACATGCCCGGCTTGAACAGCAGCACATCACTCCAGCCAATGCCGGCTTTGAACAGCAGCATGTCACTCCAGACATGCCGGCTTGAACAGCAGCACATCACTCCAGCCATGCTGGCTTTGAACAGCAGCATGTCACTCCAGCCATGCTGGCTTTGAACAGCAGCATGTCACTCCAGACATGCCGGCTTGAACAGCAGCACATCACTCCAGCCATGCTGGCTTTGAACAGCAGCATGTCACTCCAGCCATGCCGGCTTGAACAGCAGCATGTCACTCCAGCCATGCTGGCTTTGAACAGCAGCATGTCACTCCAGCCATGCCCGGGTTGAACAGCAGCATGTCACTCCAGCCATGCTGGCTTGAACAGCAGCATATCACTCCAGCCATGCCGGCTTGAACAGCAGCATGTCACTCCAGACATGCCGGCTTTGAACAGCTGCACATCACTCCAGACATGCCGGCTTGAACAGCAGCATGTCACTCCAGCAAGACAAGGGACAAGACCATCGACTCTCGTCTCATACATCAAGGGGCTGAGGGACCAGTTCTAGTCCTGCCACCAGACAGTGTCATCGAACCTCAGAAGCTGACAAGTCCCACATCCAGCCATGGGTCATTTGCCATTGAAGCTTGAGTGACTTCGTGCTCCGTTAGTTGACGTTTGTCTGTGTGTATTCAGTGAACGGATGTCGAAGTGCTTGTGCATGTTGCAATGTCATGTAGGATGCCTTTCTTGTGTGGGCATTTTATGCCTCTGCAGTTGTCGGTCGAGACCTTCGCTGTCAATCTTTTCCTTTCAGTACAGGTTTCCAGTTTGAACTGTCTATCACCACCATTATAAATCCGCCAACCACGTACCGACGGTGCAGAATGGCGGGTTCTCAAAGAACAGTGCTGTGAGAAAGAATCATCCCAGTCTGACAGCGTTACCCACGCAGCAGTCTGTGACTCGCTGTGTACTGCCGTCCACAAGGGACCGCTCATTCAGCACAGGTATGCACAGCCTCTGTGTGCTCTCCATCACACCTTCCCCTGATCTGACTTCTCAGCTTTAGGCAGATTTGCCTGTAAGAAGTGGGGGCATCCTCTATGCCAGTGTTAACTGACAGGTGTCCCAAGTGTTTTCCCTTGACAACAGAACCCTCATCCAGTTACACTGCATGCTAATCCTATACCCCGACCAACTGGTCAGAACCCTTCTAACGTGATTTGTACCCACCCCCATGTCTTAGATTGAAGAAATAGGGGGAGATACGCATTCATACCTGCAGTGGCAGATGATTCTGCCTAACTAACAGTATGTGC
>CM031627.1:44784527-44807027 GCA_018398815.1 Conus ventricosus
TAAAGAGGCAATTGAAAGAAAGAAGGTACATCGATAATTCGGATAGCTGGTGTACTGTACAATGTCAAACACTTTACAAGGTTTGGTAGTGGATCAGCTGTTCATTTCAATTACCACAAAAAATAAGTCGGAAAGCGTTTTTTTTAAAAACAACAAAATGGGGGTGGGAGTGGTGGGGTAGATAGGTGTGTGTATGTTTATTTGTTAGTTTTGAGTGTGTGTGAGATTGTGGCCGTACATCTTTTTTTTTTAAGCAGTGATAATTATTTCCTAGAAGTTAGGTCAGACTCATACCCGCACACGCACACACACACACACACACGCACACACACACACACGCACACACACACATGCACAAGCACACACACACACACACATGCACAAGCACACATTCACATGCACAAGCACACACACGCACATGCACAAGCGCACAGACACACATACACACATGCACAAGCACACACACATGCACACACACACACACACACACACACACACACACACACACACACACATACACACACCTGACTTAGTTGTAGTAGTGGCTGAGACCCTGTTACCTAGGCACTCAAGGCCTGTGTAGTGTGCTGGATTAACAGATCAATCAGGCATTACTGAGTTTTGTCTGCAAGAGTATTTACAGCTGTTTTTCCTGATCTTTGTTGGGTTTTTTTTTTTTTTTTTTTGGGGTACTTGTAACCCCAGCACACAGTGGCCTAATGGACTACTACTAGTAAAAGTGGCGTAGTGTATAACCTAGTCCTGCTAGCTGTGTATTCTTCATGGATTCAAGTCCTGTTAAACAGTGTTGTGTGTGACATATTTGGCAGAATCCTTTCGCCATAACTCTTTAAGTTCATTCTTAGCATGTATGTTGTCAGATAAAATACTCCAATGTAAAGGTGTATTTTTGCCACAGGCTGTGGCAGTTGTATGTCAGTTGAGTAGAGTAATGATGGCAGGTATGAAAAATGGCCAGCATATGTTCTGTGACTTTTTAACCATTGCTAAATCAACTGGAAAACAAAATCATGGTCATTTGTTTCAGTGTAGATTTAGCCTGTTTTGTTGTTGCTGGTTTTTTTCTTTTTTAATGTTGAATCTGTTTTCAATGAATGTGGGCAACTAGGGCATTATCCACTTATTTCTGTGTGTGTGTATTAAACTTTTCATCCTGTTTGTTAAAGTTTGAAATTGTTGGCGGTGTTCTGAATTGTGACAAAATCTTTAACACAAGACAGAATGATTTTTTGTGTAGTTTCAGGATTTGCAGGCCTGATAATTAATGTTTCCCAGATTCGAAAGCATTGTTCAACATGTTTTTGAAGTAACGAAGGCAAGATCTTTGTATCTACACAGCACAATGGCCAAAGCTCCTGCCATTGGAATCGATCTGGGGACCACCTATTCCTGCGTGGGGGTGTTTCAGCATGGCAAGGTGGAGATCATTGCCAATGACCAGGGAAACCGGACTACCCCATCCTACGTGGCGTTCACAGACACAGAGCGACTCATCGGTGATGCTGCCAAAAACCAGGTGGCCATGAACCCCGAGAACACCGTTTTTGGTGAGTCTTGGTGCATCACTGTATGTTGAAACTTGATTAGGCTTTGGAACAATTCAGTATTTTTAAGGGAGTGGCGTTACATAAGATATTCTGAGAAATGTTCACTAGCATTAATTTAGACTTGAAGATGGTTAAGAAACTTAAAAAGAAAAAAAGGTTGTATATACAGTCACAGTGTTGATTCTAGAGCGCGTCCTGGCCGAAATCGCGCTGAATTTTCGGTAAAGACGCTTAAAAAGAGAGCCTATGCGTCCCCTGTGACGCAAGAAAAACGAATAGGACGCGTTATTTAACCACCAATGCGTCAATACAAAATTGCATTGCTGCTTTGCGTATAGCCACTAAACCGGAAACGATTTTCTTCAATGCATCCGGGCGCGCGAATAGTGTGATGGAAATGTCAATGGTCGCCATGAAGCGAAGGGCCACCCTCTTCGATTTTGCCTTCAAGGCATCAAAAGCTCCATTTTTATCAGAGGCTGCAGAAGAATCAGTATCTGTTGAAAGAACCGTTGTGAATACGTCTGCAGTTCCCCAGGATTCAGGATCAACATCCACTGCCGCCGATCTTGAGATTGCCGACGCCAGCGCTGTGACCGATCAGTCGAGTGACGAAATCAAAGAAAAAGCAAGCGCTACCACTAGTAGTTGTGATACTCGCACCAAAGAAAGAAAATTTCAAGAAAGCTGGCTTACAAAATGGCCGTGGTTGCAAAATGGAGATGACGGCATGAGGTGTAAGATTTGCACCAAACACAAGAAGAAGAATGCGTTTGCCACTGATTAACTATAGTACAATAACAATCATGGCTGTTCAGTGTTGGTAGACTGCTAAATACTAAGACTCCATAAACATTCATCAGTGCTGTAGAAACTTTTGAGTCAGCAGAAGTAGTTTTAATAAGTGAAAATGATAAATTTTTATTACTGTTAGGCTTGTGTTCTTGTAGCAGTGGAAAGACACTAAATATTAATTGTACATCAACAATCATGACTATTGATAGAACTTTACAAAGAAAAATCTTCATCCTCCATCGGTGTGTGTGGTTCAGCTGGATTTGGCAAAATGTGGATGGGGTGTCTGATGTCAAAGGTAAGACATGTAACTTGTGAATATTCTGTCTGTCCCTGCTGTATTGTTTGGCTTGTTTGTTGACTTGCAGTAGAGAAATCAGTTTGTCTTCTTGGACCCCATTTTTTTAACATGAAGTGTCCATGGGACCCTCTTTTTTCATCTGAAGGGGTCCTAGGACCCCCTTTTGTAAAGTCTAGAATCAACACTGCAGTCACGTGACTGACCCCCCCCCCCCCCCCCCCCCTTTTCTTTCCCTGAACCAGTGAAAAATGTTGTATTTTGCCATAAGATAGAGCTAAGATTACACTAGTCCGTTGGATGCACAATGAGCAAGTACACTGGATGCGTGGGATGCACAATGAGCAAGTACAACTGATGCGTGGGATGGACAACAGATTTTCCAGATATTCAAGGAATACAGAGGGGAAAAAAAAAATTAAAACTGAGAAACCTCAGGGATGGAAAAAAAAGAAAAGATCTGGGGAAAAAACAGTTGGTAAATTGAAGAGTGTCGTTGATGTGTAGGGTAACATACAGGTGATACTGATGTCTTGTACCTTGTATAAACTTCTGCACTAGAGAAGGATATCATCATGGTATCTGCCTGAAAGAGGGCAAAATGATGACGTGCTCTGACTTTATGCAACAGTAAGACGCTAGTAGCGCTACAAAAGTACAACAGATGAGTAAACCCTGTGATGGATTCACTTGACAGCTGAAGTAATGTTCCAGCTTCTAATGAAAATGTTTATTTATAATACATAATACATTGCCCAACAAAAACAAATCGCAAAATTCTTTTTAATTGCCACTTGACCCTAAAAGTAAGATTTTATTTTTGACAAATTTCGAAAGTCAGTCACATATGAAGTATCGAGGAAAAACTCAACTGTTGTAAATATGACCAATGAAGTATACTATACTTCATATTTGTTATCTTGAATAATGTTGGATTTTTTGTTGTTGCTCACTACCACCGGGAAAACACAGCAGTTTGCACCTAATTTTCAACGCAGCGTATGCTTATACTTCCTACAGATGGATTAATTTTACTTTTTTTTTTTTCTCATGCAGGTAAAGCTAGAGAAATCCATACAAATAACAGCGTTGTCAGTTTTGAATTTCGTAATAACCATGTATATCTGAGAACTCAAAACGGGAGATTGTGACTGGTTCTGCTTTGTGTATTTTTTCTCCCATAAAAACATGTATCTTAATCAAAGATTGAAGTAGCGTAACCTAATTTTCCTTTTTTCCAAGTTCAGAGACATTGGGAAGAAGTGCTCAACAGTCTCTGTGTCTTGGTGTCTCATTCCTCTGGCCAGAGTCATTACTCAACTGCTGCTGTCACTGGAGTGCACTTTGCCTTACATAGTGCTGAATTATAGAGGTTTTGAACTTGTCAGATGTGAATAAAATGGAGGATGAGGTCTGAGACTTTAAAGTTTATTCTCATAAGCTTGATTATTGTGTTGTCCAGACCAGAATTTAAGTAGATCCAGAAAACAGTACAGACCATAACTTTGCTAATTGTGGGCAGTTGCCATCCAGATCTCTACAATTCAAAAAGATGAAGTTGACTTGTAATTGTTGCAAACTTTTTGTTGTTGTTGATGTTTTTTGTTTTCAGACGCCAAGCGTCTGATAGGCCGTCGCTTTGATGACCCGAATGTCACTTCCGACATGAAAACCTGGCCCTTCAATGTTGTGTCCGACGGGGGCAAACCAAGCTGAAGGTGGAATACAAAGGAGAAGACAAAACATCTTCCCTGAAGAAATCTCTTCCATGGTGCTGGTGAAGATGAAGGAGACTGCAGAGGCTTATTTGGGGAAAGTGAGTAGGATTGTGGGTTTAAAAAACATAGTGTTCAGTGATTTCTTTTCTTGGTCTGGTTTTTGAAGGATTGATGACATAGTAGGATTGTAGGTTTAAAACATAGTGTTCAGTTTTTTTTTCTTGGTCTGGTTTTTGAAGATTGATGACATAGTAGGTTTGTAGGTTTATAACATAGTGTTCAGTGGCTTTTCTTTTTTGGGTCTGGTTTTTAAAGGATTGATGACATAGATTTTTTTGTGTGTGAGTGTGTGTGTCGTAATTTTTGATTATGCAGTTTATTTAGAAATGGTGTCTTTGTTAGAGGTAGTTCACACTACATTGGTTCTTGACACACAAAAGTAAAGATCATTTTGTTTACTTCAGTGAAAAACTTTATTGTCACATTTTAGCAGGAAGCCTCTTTTTGCATGTGCCACACTTGTGCACCCAAAAATGTGTGAGCAGACATGCTGTGTGCGCACACAGATCACACAATATCAACATTTCCCACATGCTGACACACATGACATGCCTACTTGCATTTGCACACCAAACACACACACACACACACACACCACACACACACACAACCCACACACACACACACACCACACACACGTTAAGAGGCACACACAGTTCAGATATATTACACTAGCAGTATGAGCAAAGTAATCTAACCCAGCTGTCGAGTGTTGTTGTGACACGTTGTTGTTTTTTAAAGTTGAATAGACTGTAACTGACGCTGTCGTCACCGTACCAGCCTACTTCAACGACTCGCAGCGTCAGGCTACCAAAAAACGCAGGGACGATCTCCCGGCTCAATGTGCTGCGAATCATCAATGAACCAACTGCTGCCGCCATTGCCTATGGGCTTGATAAAAGGTGAGGGGTCTTTTAACCTTTTGACACCAGATATTCCAGACTTACAGCATGGTCTGACTGTAGTTAATTCTACAGTTACTCTCTTTTAAATTTACTGTCTCCTACAGCCCTGATGTGCCCTTTGCGGTCGGCTGGCTAAAGTAACATTATCTTATCTCACTGTAACTCCGTCATTTTTCAATCAATCCTCTGCTTTTTCTGTGTGAAATAATTCCCAAAAGGGCCCGTAATCTGTTGTCTTTTCATCCTGCAAGACAAGAGTTATCAATCTTGCAGAACAGTTGGCACACAGAACAAACAAGGAAACCTCATATATATAGGCAAGCTTGGAACATCCTTTTTGGGGATGTTTCCTTGTTTGTACTGTGTGCTCTGTGCTGTCATATCTGCTAGGCGATTCGGTGTCGTAAGCAGCATTCCTTTGGAGTTATGGGCGTGTGTTTGTTTTCTTGTGGAGCAAGAGTTGCCCTGCTCGTTTGTTGTTCGCTGTTTACTGTTCCCCGTCTCATTTCATGGTTGCTTTCATTTCAGTCAAATCAAGGTAACCTGTATGTGTTTCTGTTTGTTCATGTACTTTTCCGACTATATTCAAAATCAAAAAGGATTTGCCAGTCTTGAATAAATGTTAATTTGTGTTTGTTCTTTTCTCCAGTTGTTAAAGTGTGGATGTGTTGGGTACAGGATATATACGTAAGCTTGGAACATCCTTTTTGGGGATGTTTCCTTGTTTATTCTGTGTGCTCTGTGCTGTCATATCTGCTGAGCGACTTGGTGTCGTAAGCAGCATTCCTTTGGAGTTATCGGTGTGTATTTGTTTTATTGTGGGAGTAAGAGTTGCCCAGCTTGTTAGTTGTTTGCTGTTCCCTGCCTCATTTCATGTTTACTTGCATCCAGATTAGCTTAATTGATGTCAATCTCTAACGCTGTATGCAGTAAACAAATATCTGTCTGCACGAAAATCATCATGAAACTCTCCTGTAACTTCTTCACTAGTTTGTGAAATAAAAACGCTCAGTCTATTATGTATTCGTAAAAATCATCTAATCCAATTCACTTTTGCTCAGAATTGGAGGCAATTCTCATCATGTTGCTGAATCATGACACGGACCTTTACAGCGGCCTGAACTGGCCCAGGTCCACTGGCTTGGGTTTTTTTTTTTGTTTGTTTTTTTAATTGTACAGTTTCATCCTTCTGACCTTAATCATCATCGACAAAGAGGTCCTATAATGACGGTGACGTTTTCAGGTTGGTGGTGAGCGCAACGTGCTGATTTTTGACCTGGGAGGAGGCACTTTCGACGTCTCCATCCTGACCATCGAGGACGGCATCTTCGAGGTCAAGTCCACGGCGGGAGACACCCATCTAGGGGGAGGGACTTTGACAACCGCATGGTCAACCACTTCATCACTGAGTTCAAGCGCAAGCAGAAAAAGGACATCTCGAGCAACAAGCGCGCCGTCCGCCGCCTGAGGACGGCCTGTGAGCGTGCCAAACGCACCCTGTCTTCTTCCACGCAGGCCAACATTGAGATTGACTCCCTGTACGAGGGCATCGACTTCTACACCAGCATCACCAGGGCCAGGTCAGTGTGCGCTGGTTTCATTGATGCATTTCTTTGTAATCCACATTTAAGTGATTCATTTCTTTCAAGTGATTAATTTGTTTGTACTCCACATTTAAGTGGTTCATATCTTCGTACTCCACATTTAAATGATTTATTTCTTCACACTCCATGTTTAATGAAGTGACTCAGTTTTTTCATACTCCATGCATTAAGACACCTGGTTTCCCCTCCCCCCCCCCCCCCCCCCCCCCCCCCCCCCCCCCCTCAGAACTACAACTCTCGTGATTTTTACGGAAAATTACTCCCTGCAGGTGTTTTTTCCTCCTCGACATCAGACAGTGTGAAACATGTTCACAGGCCCAGGTAATAGATAATGTCTGGAAATCAGTAATGAAGGTAGTTTGATTAGACCTGGAGCTAAGCACCATGAGTTAACCTGGTCAGCACATAGGGACAAAGCCTGCCGTGCGTTTAAAGCCTGAGTGTGTCAGATGTCAGTGGTGTGTGTTGTGTGTGTGTGTGTGTGTGTGTGTGTGTGTGTGCGCGCGCGCGCCTGTGTCTGAGAAAGTGCGTGTGCTTTGTGTGTGTGTGTGTATGTGGGGGGAGACTTTGTTCACCGTAGTGTGTATACAGTAAACTGTGCGAAGGAGACTCGAGGAAGACAGAGACAGAAGATAAGAGATAAGCAGACAGGACAGAAAGAAATACAGATAAAAGTATCAGAATAATGTACCTGCGCCCGCTCACACTTGCACGGAAACACACTAACATACACAAAGCCAGGTATTAACCAGAGCTTATGTAAGGTGATTTCATGACCGTTATGATCTAAACAGCTGGCACAGGAAAGAATAAGAGAGACCTGACAAAAAGTCAGCGGCTTTTTTATATTGTAGATTATCCCAACATTTTCATGCAATTTACTTTTCTTTCTAGATATATGTTCCATTGCAATTTTGTAGGATTGGTATTTATTTTTAGTACAGCTATTATACATTACTTGATCTTTGTTTCAGTTTTTGACCTTGTACTTTCATTTGTGTTTTTCAGTTTCATTTCACTTTTTGCCTTCGCTGATTCAGTCATGCTACAGTTTCTGTCATTACTTGTAGATTCTCTTGATCTTGTGTTTGTTTCCACTTCTTATCTTCCGACTTTTTCTCTTTGAATTTTTTAACGAGCTAGTTACATCAGTATTGACTGCTAAATTACTAGAGCAATAGAATTAATATGTTGTTTTTTGTTCATTGTTGTAATTTTGTGATTAATCATGCAATCATTCGGTGGATGACACACACGTGCGTGCGCGCGCACACTGACTGACTGAAACCAATTTATTGTCAGATTAACTCATGGTTGTACTGACATGCATCATATGTGTGTTGTCTAACTGAATATAGTGGTCACACATCTGCTGTATGAAGATCTCAACATTAATTCAAACATCAACTCCAACTCGCATCTTGGTGCCGTAAGTCATTGCAACTTGAGCTTGAATCTGTCCTAAATCTTGTATTGACAACATGTCTGAACTGTCATCGCTGCAAATTTATATTGTATTGACAACAGTCAATTGAACTGTCATCGCTGCAAATTTATTTGGTCAGTCACTTGCAAAAAAAAAAAAGAGAGAAAAAATAAAAAAAGAAAACAAGATGCAATGCATATAAACGTACTCCCTGTTTATCTTGAATACAAGTACTTTCTGAGATATTCCATATAGAAGAAAAACTGTTTTGGGCCGTTATAGCTGTTAGTGTATTCTGGTAAAATAAGAGATCGGGCATCATCCGTGATCTATAATGAACATGCATACACATTTTCAGAAAGATTGGCCCAGAAGTTTTGTCTGGAGCGAGTGGAACACATTTTGACAACAGACAGACAGACACACAGACAGCATTTCTTTGTCCCATTGTAAAGTACTCCCTGTTCTGTACAAAAAAGGCTCTTTGCAAAACACATTGTGAATGGTGCACTCAGGAGCTAGATGAGGTGCCATGTTGGAATGCTCAATCATTCCCCTATGACCTCTATGAAAACAAAACGTAGGGTCACCCTGGACAAGAGGATCAGGAATTATGTGGTAAATGGAAGACAGACGCTCTGTTAATCGAAGGGGTAACACATATAGAAACTTTGGAGTTGATTTGTGGATGCTAAACTGTTGGAGTTGAAATGTGATTGTATTTGAAGGTGTAACAGTTGGGAATGTTTTAAGGCTATGATTGTGTTTGAAGGTTTTAAATGACCAGCTTAGCTATTCATTTTAAGATGAGTGAACCTGCAGCATTGTTCTGTTGTGATTGCTGTGGTGTATCTCCAAAGGAGCAGGAGTTCAGAGTGAGAGATGAGAAATGCTGTGCGGAACAGGTTTGAGGAACTGAACGCGGATCTCTTCCGAGGCACCCTGGAACCGGTGGAGAAGGCCATGCGTGACGCCAAGCTGGACAAACCGGCCATCAACGAGATTGTGTTGGTGGGGGGATCCACCCGTATCCCCAAAATCCAGAAACTGCTGCAGGATTTCTTCAATGGCAAGGAGCTGTGCAAGAGCATCAACCAGATGAGGCTGTAGCCTACGGGGCTGGTGAGGGTTTGATCTCGTCTGTGGTAAAATTATGAGGCACCTTGATTTGATCACATGCACGATGTCTGAGACTGTATAGTGTAACAGACATCTGGTTAGAGCATTGCAGATTTGACTCTCAGTCTGGGTGTCGAGGATTTCTTACCATGGCAGCATGTTGCAAAAGTAACTTCTGCAAGATTTTTCTTTATCTCTATGGCCGACAAATCAACTCGGGCTGGAACCCCCTGGTTTCATGTGGAGATACAGGTAGATCAGGTGTGCGTATTGAAGTCAGTCTGTTGATCATGACAACCCTCAAACATTAATGCACTGGCCTTGGCTAGTAAGATCAAAATCTCCAATGGTCGACTGTTGCATGATGGATATGCCATGAGGAATACTTTGGACAGCAGAGGCACCATTCATTTCGGTTCTAGAGCATTCTCATTTCTGCGGCGATACTCTGGAATTCGCTACCTTTCCATCTATATCATGCCCCTTCCTCCTCGATTTTCAAGTCTGCACTTAAAACTTATCACTTTGAACGCCAGCTGCATAATACCACTTGAAGTATGACTAAATTACTACATGTCTCTTGCACACTTTGCTCGTGTACGAACGACCTGTTCACTGCGTTATATGAGTTTGTGTATGTGACATTGTGTCCCAGGGTGACTGTGTGTGTGTGTGTGTAGCGGTGCAGGCAGCCATCCTCCACGGAGACAAGTCGGAGGAGGTGCAGGACCTGCTGCTGCTGGACGTGGCCCCGCTGTCCATGGGCATCGAGACGGCCGGCGGCGTGATGACAGCGCTCATCAAACGCAACACCACCATCCCCACCAAGCAGACCCAGACCTTCACCACCTACTCCGACAACCAGCCTGGTGTGTTGATCCAGGTAAGGCTGGTGTTTTGTGGTAAATCTCAAACCAGCCTGGCGTGTTGATCCAGGTAAGGCTGGTGTTTTGTGGTAAATCTCAAACCAGCCTGGCGTGTTGATCCAGGTAAGGCTGGTGTTTTGTGGTAAATCTTAAACCAGCCTGGCGTGTTGATCCAGGTAAGGCTGGTGTTTTGTGGTAAATCTCAAACCAGCCTGGCGTGACAATCCAGGTAAGGCTGGTGTTTTGTGGTAAATCTCAAACCAGCCTGGCGTGACAATCCAGGTAAGGCTGGTGTTTTGTGGTAAATCTCAAACCAGCCTGGCATGTTGATCCAGGTAAGGCTGGTGTTTTGTGGTAAATCTCAAACCAGCCTGGCGTGTTGATCCAGGTAAGGCTGGTGTTTTGTGGTAAATCTCAAACCAGCCTGGCGTGTTGATCCAGGTAAGGCTGGTGTTTTGTGGTAAATCTCAAACCAGCCTGGCGTGTTGATCCAGGTAAGGCTGGTGTTTGTGGTAAATCTCAAACCAGCCTGGCGTGTTGATCCAGGTAAGGCTGGTGTTTGTGGTAAATCTCAAACCAGCCTGGCGTGACAATCCAGGTAAGGCTGGTGTTTTGTGGTAAATCTCAAACCAGCCTGGCGTGACAATCCAGGTAAGGCTGGTGTTTTGTGGTAAATCTCAAACCAGCCTGGCGTGTTGATCCAGGTTAAGGCTGGTGTTTTGTCGTAAATCTCAAACCAGCCTGGCGTGGACAATCCAGGTAAGGCTGGTGTTTTGTGGTAAATCTCAAACCAGCCTGGCGTGTTGATCCAGGTAAGGCTGGTGTTTTGTGGTAAATCTCAAACCAGCCTGGCGTGTTGAATCCAGGTAAGGCTGGTGTTTTGTGGTAAATCTCAAACCAGCCTGGCGTGACAATCCAGGTAAGGCTGGTGTTTTGTGGTAAATCTCAAACCAGCCTGGCGTGTTGATCCAGGTAAGGCTGGTGTTTTGTGGTAAATTTCAAACCAGCCTGGCGTGTTGATCCAGGTAAGGCTGGTGTTTTGTGGTAAATTTCAAACCAGCCTGGCGTGTTGATCCAGGTAAGGCTGGTGTTTTGTGGTAAATTTCAAACCAGCCTGGCGTGTTGATCCAGGTAAGGCTGGTGTTTTGTGGTAAATTTCAAACTAGCCTAGCGTGTTGATCCAGGTAGTTTCATGTTTTGTGGTAAATCTCAAACCAGCCTGGCGTGTTGATCCAGGTAAGGCTGGTGTTTTGTGGTGAATCTCAGTGAAGTTGGGACACAGCGCTGTGTTTTGTGGTGAATCTCGGTGTGAAGTTGGGACACAGCGCTGTGTTTTGTGGTGAATCTCGGTGAAGGTGGGACACAGCGCTGTGTTTTGTGGTGAATCTCGGTGAAGGTGGGACACAGCGCTGTGTTTTGTGGTGAATCTCAGTGAAGGTGGGACACAGCGCTGTGTTTTGTGGTGAATCTCGGTCAGCGCTGTGTTTTTGTGGTGAATCTCAGTGAAGGTGGGACACAGCGCTGTGTTTTGTGGTGAATCTCAGTGAAGGTGGGACACAGCACTGTGTTTTGTGGTGAATCTCAGTGAAGGTGGGACACAGCGCTGTGTTTTGTGGTGAATCTCAGTGAAGGTGGGACACAGCACTGTGTTTTTGTGGTGAATCTCGGTGAAGGTGGGACACAGTGCTGTGTTTTGTGGTGAATCTCGGTGAAGGTGGGACACAGCGCTGTGTTTTGTGGTGAATCTCAGTGTAGTTGGGACACAGCGCTGTGTTTTGTGGGTGAATCTCAGTGGAGTTGGGACACAGCGCTGTGTTTTGTGGTGAATCTCAGTGAAGGTGGGACACAGCACTGTGTTTTGTGGTGAATCTCAGTGAAGGTGGGACACAGCGCTGTGTTTTGACAGCCACCCTGATGGCCAGTTCCCGAGGTGTTGGGGTTTGGTTCTGGGTGTTCATTGGACAAAAATTCTTTTGCGACAGGCGCGACAGCGCAACGTTACTTCCCTGCTGCTGCGTGCTCCACATGTGCTTACAGCTGTTGCAGACGCACGATTTTCGCACTTTTTTAATCTTATCTTATGACCCCTAATATAAAGGTAATATTGTTATATATCAATGGAAAGGGTAAAACGTGAACTTTGCAATGAGCACACACTTGAATGTATTTTAGGTAAAATTGCAACGCAGCAGTTACGGGACAGCATAACTAAAGTGTAGGAGAACGCAATCTTGTTTGCGGGTCTCTTTGTTCAGGCTGCTTTGGGGTCACAAAGGTCAAGGCTAGTGCATGTAAACTTAATCTTTCCAATGGCTAGAACGTTTATCAGTCCGGTTTAGAGAACTGGATCATGAAGAAAAACGAACGCTCCTACATACACCATCTCGGCTACGTATGAACATTTATCTTTAGATTACAGGACTATGCAAGATTGTTTTACCTACAGTGAAGTTGATGTTAGATGTGCATTAGCTTGTTGGAAATCTCACCTTTTAAATTTCATTTCAGCAGTCTATGGGTTTAGTGTGTGTATATGAACAAGTGACAAAAGGTCGTCCAAAAAAGCCAACAAAAAGTGGATTTTTCAAAATAGTTTTTATTAACAGCAATTTTGTCCAAAGGAAGACTGATGTTTAAGGGTCATAAAAACATACATACAAAGATAACTCATGCACCGATGTTCTGCTAGTAATGTGATAAGGCATCATAACAAGCATCTGACGGTTGTTATGCTGGACATTCAATTTTATCAATATTCCTATTTGAATCGGGCATGAAATTCGTCCGCCTAAGGCGGATTTTCCGCCCATTTTTTTCATCTGCGCCGCCCCCCCCCCCCCCCAAATGTGCCACCCCAAAAAAAAAAAGAAAAGAAAGAAAAAATCCTGAAATAAACTTTCGTTCGATGCTATTCCCATTTGGACAATTTGTTATTCTCAAAAGAGTCAACCAGTCACTTCCGCCATCAATCAACATCCGGTCTTTTCGCGCCTGTCGAACGTCGGACATCGTTAAATTGCCGAAGTTTGTCAAGCGCGTCGCGATTTCACGCCAAAAAAAAAAGGGATGAGAAACGATTGGAGGTGGGACTGGCTAGACCAGGAAGTGGACGATGTTCGAGTTGGCGATGTGTTTCGCAAATTAGACGAAAAAGGCGCTGCATTTTGTGTTCCATGTGGAAAGATTGACCGACTGAATCAATGTTGTGATGAAGGCTGCCTCATTGTTTTCTTCTTCTTCTTCCTAAAATACTGGTTCACTCAAAAACGAGTGGGTCACCAGCGCGCATGTTAAAAAGTAAAAATAAAATAACACAAAATAATGCGAGTGAATGAAAAAAAAAGTATATTATTATATGATCTTTTGAAGTATTATTTTCATTACTGAAAACATGAAAATGTGGCTTATTTGCCCTTCTTAACAGCGCTGAAATAGGGGTTTATTTGCAGTTTTAGGCCTTTTATTTCATAAAAAAAGCTTCAGCTTCAGGGGGCTCTGCCCCCTGACCCCCGCCGGGGCATTGCCCCTGGGCCCCATTGGGGGCCTACGGTGGCCCCCAGACCCCGCCGATTTTTCAGCCTTTTTTACTGCTGGTCACTTTCATGCCTGTTGAATGTCTGTTATACAGCATAATTGTTTCAGTGGAAATAAGACTGAATATTACAGCCAAATTTCATTCCAAAAGAAAAGGCATCTGTGCAGTTTAAGATCAAGTTTCACATGAGATGGTATGTCCAACGTAACAACCGTCGGACATATTGATTTGTTCTTTACTGCTCTGTTGGAAATAAGACAGTAACTGCATCCTCTGATGATTTTCTGTGTTGTTGAGGGTGCATTTCATGTAATGATACCAAGTATAGGACCCACAGTAGCCTTATTACCATGATATGGCATTTTTATCTGACAGTTGTTATGATGTTGCATTGGACATACCCAAGTATTTCCCAACAATGCAAAAATAACAACAGTCGTTAAAAAAAATGAACGTACTTTTCCTTTGAGTACAGTTCTATTGTTATTGTTATATTTTACACATAAAGGCCTATAAAACAAGCTAAATAAGTCACAATGATCATGTAGACACCTTAAACAGAATCTATTTGACAGTTGTTATGGCCTCACTGTTGGACATACTCAACAAACTGCTCATGTGCTGACAGGAATTAGATTATTTATGATCAAAATGAATAGAAACAGTTTGACAGTAACAATAATATAATAACGTGTACATTTAGGGCACCTGCTCTCTCTGATAAGCTCAGAGCGCTTACAAATCATATGAAAATACATTTTATGGTTAAACAACATAATTACAAGATGTAAACAGATTTTTGCATATTCTGCACCAGACTTTCTCTTCTTTTCCACTGATGAAGAAAGCAGGATGCGAAGACCTAGAAAACACAAACTTCTTTGTCAAACAAATAATACAAAAATACTGGATGAGAGAAAAATAAAACCCTAACTGAATCCAGTTAGTTGAAAAAAGGGCCCAGGAAAAAAAAAAAGGAAAAAGAGAGGGGGGGGGGCTGGGGGAGGGGATAAATGGAGGGACTGGGAGGAAGGGGGCTGGTGGAATCTGGTTGCTGGTCTCTACTCCTCCACATTTTATCAACAAGAATTATGAAAATAGCCTAAAATGTGCACTTTCAATTCTTCAAAGTAAATATGTCTTAAAATGAAAATACACTTATCATTTATTAATCACAAGAGATACTGATGGTCGTTATGACAGACATACTGAGTGATAATGTCTTCAACTATGAGAGTAACAACTGTCAAATAATCGCCAGATTTCCCACTAATCCTATGATCTGAACTTTAGTTCTGTCATGTATTTATAGAAGAAACAAAATAGAAATTCCAAGCCGTTTTCTGCCCCAGTTTCACGTATAATTGATACATTGATTAACTTAATATCCGTCGGTCGTTATTTCGGACATCGCTAAAACGATGTCCTAACCATGTGTCATGCACAAAACATCGCCCGAAAGTTGAGGGAAATCCAGTTGAACTGCCCAGTTGAACTGCCCCACTCTACTTTTGGTTCACTTAGAATTTTAATCATTTACAGAAACACATTTGAGAGAAGAGCTGAAGCCAATGTTTCTATCATTTTCTTGTGACGGTCGTTATGCATTTGACAGTTATGATTTCTGACGGTTGTAATGATTGTGGACAAACAACATTTCCTCACCTTCTCTGCTTCGACGCGCCATTCTTGACGAAAGCTCCAGCCTCGATTTGAAACCTTTTGCCTTGGGTGCTATTTAAAGCACGGCATGGGATCTGTAAGTTCGTTGTTAGTAGAATTGTGAGAAAAAATACGGTCGTTATTTTCTGACATACTGCTTATTGCCGTATGGATTTCGCGCTCGTTTGCTGCCACTGAATCGAATTTGGTTCGGAAAACACCTTTCTCCATTCGGTTAGTGTTGTCCGACATGCCGAGTTAAATGGACACGGAACCGAACCGAACCTGATGAGAACGATCGAGAGATTTGCTGACCGACACGATTTGACATACAGCGTTACGACTGTTAAACGGATTTTTACCGCTTGACAGCATCAAAAACAATTAGAAATAGAAACAGTTTGTGATTTTAACTTGTTCGCCATTGATTTTTCTGCATCTTTTATTCATGTTGTTGTGATGGTATGCAATTTAGATGTGTCCAGGCTTCGACACCAACCGCATCACTCGTCCGCCATCTTGAACGGGAAAATTTATCTAAGAAAAGCGTCCAACTTGGGCATTTTCAAATGAAAGGCAGACCCCCAAACTCACCATTGATTTTTCTGCATCTTTTATTCATGTTGTTGTGATGGTATGCAATTTAGATATGTGTCCAGGCTTCGACACCAACCGCATCACTCGTCCGACATCTTGAACGGGAAAATTTATCTAAGAAAAGTGTCCAACTTGGGCATTTTCAAATGAAAGGCAGACCCCCAAACTCACCATGTTATATTATGTATCTCTTCAAGGTATTATAGAGCATCAAGCAATAAATAAAGAAGCATTGGTATTTTTTTTAATTCTTTATTTGTGCGATAAATATACAAGGGGTCTGGACGATCACCTTTTGTCACAAGCATATGTATATATATATATATATATATATATATAGAATGCTGAACAATTAAGTATATATATATATATATATATATATATATATATATATATATATATATGTATGTGTCTTTTGTTCTCTTTCTTTTTCCAGGTATATGAAGGAGAGCGAGCCATGACTCGGGACAACAACCTGCTGGGCAAGTTTGAGCTAACCGGAATCCCCCCTGCCCCTCGTGGCGTGCCTCAGATCGAGGTCACTTTCGACATTGACGCCAACGGCATCCTGAACGTGTCAGCCTGCGACAAGAGCACGGGCAAGGAGAACAAGATCACCATCACCAACGATAAGGGTCAGTGGGTCTTCTCAGTGTCGGGTCACACATCACTTCTCTCCCCGGGGTTCTTATGGTCATGAATGGTACAGAAAAGTCTTTGGGGAAAGTCCGAAACTGAGTACACGTTATTCACGTCTTTAAAGTCTGTTAACACTGACCTGGGTAAATTTGTGAACATTCATACATTTTGAATTTGACGTTGGCCTTCACATGCCCTCACCCCATTCCCTTCAAAAGAAAAACAGAAGAAAAAATGAAAGAAGAAAGAATTGCTACAGAAGGAAATTTCCTGCAAGGATTCAGACTACACAGGGGAGAATGTGTTGGTTGTTTTGAGATACTCTGGAACCTAGACTCTATCTTATGAGGAGTGAATTTGGCTTTTAGTGACTGAAGCGGATAGCCTCTAGTGAGAAAGAAAATGAAGTTTTACTCAAGTGTTTGTTGTCAGTGTGTCTTATAAGCAGTCCTCTGTAGATATTACATTTGGATACGGCGCCATTGGGTCTTAAATGTTTTTAAAATGCCTGAGTTTTTTGCCTGTCTAGTGCATGAACTGGGGCTTCCTCTTTTTATCACACAGTTCTTTGTGTTTTGAGACGTGAGGCTGATTAAAACTTTACGGGGGGGGGGGGGGGGGGGATGTTGGGGAACTTGGCTTCAGGTATTTTGTTTAATCTGTTTGTTTTATTTTGTCTGAATGATTTTTACTTCACAGCTGATGGCTGACTGGCATTTATGCAGACCTGCCAACCATTACGCATTTCGCGTAATTTATTACGCCCAAGTGACAATTCTTACGCCCTTACGAATTTAGCCAAAAAATTACGCATTGAAAGTTTTCAACAACAACAAAAAACGGACGAAAAAATCGGCTTATGTACAGACACGCACGGCGCCGTGCGTATAACCAGTAATCTTCAAGAAGCGTTTCCGGTCATGCGCAGTTCGTTTCACCATCTTTACCATTCAGCGAAGTTGGCGTCTTTTTGAAGTTTTAGCTATGAAAATATCGAAACGTGGAGTAGAAAGTTTTGGACAAGATGCGAAAAGAAAAAGCTTAGTCAAAAGTTCTGAAAAGAATACTCGGAAAAGTTCCCCTGCATACGACCTTCGGCTAAAGGTGTAAATTGTGCACGGTGTACCACTTGCGAGTCAGACTTCACAATTTCCAATGGCGGGATGGTGGATGTGAAGCGTCACCTTGAGTCATGCAAGCACATTGATTCTAACGCGCCGAATTGTTCCAGCATCACACAGTTTTTTCAGACTGTAGACACCTCAAAAGAGGATGAAATTAGGAAAACAGTGATTCTGGCTGAAGCATTGGTGGCCGGATTTTTCGTCAAGCACAACATCGCTCTTAGCGTAGCCGACCATGCATCCCAGGTTTTTAAAGAAGCGTTCTCAGATTCGAAGATCGCCAAACAGTTCAAGAGTGGTCGAACAAAGACAACACACATTGTAAGGACCCTTTCATGGAAGCCTAAACTGCTGCTGCATCTCGACTGCAGAATGGACCGTTTGTGTTGGGGACTGATGGAAGTCAGGAAGGGGGGGTGGGGGGGGGGGGGGGGGGGGAGGGACAAATTCTTTCCTTGGGTGGTGCGATACTTAAAAAATGACACAATCGCCACTGAGCTGATAGCCAACCCCACATGCACAGAATCAGCAACAGGGGAGAACATTTTTTAGGTTATATATTTTATTAATTTCATGTTCCCAGTTTCTCCGTCTTCGAACTCCCCCCCTCCACCCCCTCTCCCTCCCCCCCACCCCCTCAAGTCCAAATCTTTGCCAAGTCATTACCATCAAGACAGTTGAGTTGTTGGCCTGCGCTTGTTTTTTTCCCCCACTATTAGATTGTTTGTCTGTGTATTTGTCTGACCTTATTCAAGTTTAAATGGCTGTGCCAGTCTTGAATAAAAGTTACTTTGTGTTAGGTTTCCTTATGGGAGCAAATGTTACCCACTTGTTTACTGTTTATTGTTTACTGTCCCTGCCTCATTTCATTTCCAATTTTTTAGGTGGTTTCTGGCGCCGGCGCACTATCAAGTCTTGGTGTGCTATGCCATGATGGTTTAGGGGATTTGTGTGTGTTTCCAGTGTATTCTACATTTTCGTAATTTGTAAAGATTTCTTGTGACACTTAAAAGAAAAGCTTATTTTTGAAGAAAAGTAAAGTTCACAAAAATTGTGCAAACAATTTCATCGCATCGTGTTTGTTTGAAAAAAGGTAAATGTTGCGCTTGATTACTCATAGCTCTCAGAAATTACACATTTCTGCCTCACTGAGCTTCAATTCTTACTCATTGGTCTCTTAGGGGGTTGGCAGGTCTGCTTATGTCTGCAACGAAATGTCTGCAGGTCGGCTGAGCAAGGAGGAGATCGAGCGCATGGTCAACGATGCGGAGAAGTACAAGGAGGACGACGACAAGCAGAAGAACCGCATCAGCGCCAAGAACTCGTTGGAGTCGTACCCCTTTTCCACATGAAGTCGACCATCGAGGACGACAAGATCAAGGACAAGATCAGCGAGGAGGACAAGAAGACCATCCTGGACAAGTGTAACGACATCATCAACTGGCTGGACTCCAACCAGCTGGCCGAGAAGGAGGAGTACGACGACAAGCAGAAGGAGATCGAGAAGGTGTGCAACCCCATCATCACCAAGCTGTACCAGGCCGCGGGGGGTGCAGGAGGCATGCCGAATTTTGACCCCTCGGGGGCGGGGACGGGTGGGGGCCGCCCCAGGTGGGGGCTCTGCGGGTCCCCCCATTGAGGAGGTGGATTAGACCTTGACCTTGGGCCAGTTCCCTGAAGCCACGCTGCTGAACAGAGATGAGAATGGTTCTTTTGTTTTTTCCCTTTGGGTTTTTTGACCTCATTCATTAAACCGTTTACAATTCTCTTTAGTGCCATGGCATGTGTTGCCCTTTTTTTCTTCTTCATTTGGACTGAAATATATTTGATCCTTGTTGGGTGCTGTTGCAAGTGTTGGCATAAGCACGACTTGTTTTTGTAATACACTCGAGTCTTTAGAATTCCCCATGAGAGCCATAGTAAATATTGCCGTAGCAATCCATTTTCTCTGTTTGATTGTGATACTTTATTTAGAATCTTAGTAGTGCCATTTAAAGCACCTCTATACAGGTCTCGCGTTTTTTTTAGACAGCAATACAAGATTGACAGAAAAGAAAAATCATAATTATAGATTCTATCCTGCCGTTATGTTATTTTACCTTCTTGCAATGCATTATTGTCTGGAAATGTCTCGTATGTTGACTATCTTACATTGAAAATAGATTTCATTTGATTGACAGAACTGCTGCTTTTTCCTTTTTTTTTGTGGGGGTGGGGGGGGATGTCACATTTCCCATGCCCCTCCTTCCACTGAAATTATTCCGACTCCATTTGTTCTGGCTCAGAGGAACACAGCCACATCGAGGCTTTCCTGCCACAGACCTGGCACAGGCAGCTCACAACGAGCACTTGAGATAAAGTTCCTAGGTAGCCCATCAGAGGAGAGGTTGAACAAGGCCTGACTCACTTTGGTGGTGTTCAGTGGTACCTGTTTTGACCGCAACTGCATCAGAGGAGAGGTTGAACAAGGCCCGATCACTGTGGTGGTGTTCAGTGCTACTCGTTTTGACCCTGCTTTCTGGCAGACCCAGTGCAGGTGGCATCAACATAGCGACGCCAGCCATCTCAAGATAATTGTTAGTTGTTCAAGCAACATGTAGAAGACAAAAAAAATATCCACTTGCCCTTCCCCCGGAAATGTCCACACGCTCACCATAAGAGGCGGTTTGATGACAACTCACCAATGGAATGCTTTGGTGACAGTTGATGACAACTCACCAGTGGTATGCTTTGGCGATTGTAGGATGCTTCCCTGACAGGGAGAAACAAGCAGGGTAGATCTTTTTCTTTTTTCCGCTTCGACCAAGCACGATGTTTTCAACTATCATTACATTGTATTCATAAAGCACGCCTGGTCTCAGTGGGTCAGCTCTCTCAGACGGGGGAGGAGGTGACGGGGAGGAGGAGAGCGGAGGTTGGTGGACGTTGGAAAGTGAAAAAGAGAGGAAAGAAGTGCAGTTGGTCTGCACTGGAGCTGGCTGCTCAGTCGGCCTTTCTTGACCAGGTCAAGAACTGGTTTGGGGGACAGAGGAATGGAGAGAGCAGTTTCACTTGTGTGTAGACGGCGAGGGGTTTAGGACTGTTAAGACGGGGAAAGGGTTTTTTTCAGCTCTGCATACTGCTTGCTGTTGATACGTGTGATGATTTGGAGGTTAAAAAAAAACAATTAGTATGCACATCCTAGAGTCATTATACTTTGGCTTATATCTGCACTTTTGATTCAGTTGATTAACCATGCTTGTTGTCCTTGCCAGGACTGTAAACACATACAGTGTTTTTTGTATGGTGGTTTATTTTGCGGGGCTGTCTTTTAATGGTAATAATACTAAGTTACTGTTCAAAAATGATTGTTGCAGTGTTTGCGGTGTGCAGCTGACCGTTAGAGGTCACAAAAATCCTCCAGTAGACCCCATTCATTGTCCAGTTGGGACAGAAGAGGGGTTAATATTGCCATGTGCATTGGGGGGTTGTGAATGCAAGAGGGTTAACATTTTGTGTTTCTTTGTTTATTTTCTGCCAGTAATTGTATCCTGTGCCATTTAAAACAAGGATTTGTATTCCTTTGTGAAGCTCGTATCAGGCTAAATGTGATTGACAATATGTGATTGAAGAATTTTTCTGGTTTATCTGATTAGTGCATGAAGTAGCTGGTGCTTTTTGTTCTACTATTAAACTTGAAAAGTAAACTTGGAAATCGCGCTGTATGCTGTATGCTCTCCTTGCATAGGAATGTGTGTGTGTGTGTGTGTGAAAAAGTCTTAGTGATATTTTGATTTGTGTATATGTAGTTGACCTTGTGTGTGAAAGTACACACACATGTGTGCGCATGCACACAAACACACATGTACACACACGCACTTGATTGAAAAAAGAAAAAAAAATTGGTTGTGGCATGCATGTTAAAATTGGGAAAAGCAGAAGTGGAGGAAAACATGTTCTAACTTTAATGGAAGTGTATTTCCAATGTTGTTTGGCCTTCATGTTCAGCTAGACGTGTGTGCAAGTCTCTGGCACGCAGTCGCAGACATCTACAGAAATATATTGTGTACACCTGTGTGTTCAGATGGTGGTCACTCACGGTGGCCGTTGGACAGAATATCTGTAATGCAGAAGCAGAAATATTTCACTTCTTCCAGTGAGAACTGACATCGAGATTGCTGACACTAGAAATCTGAATTGGGGTCTTCTTCACAGTTACAGTAGTGTAACTATAAGTATATTATCTTCAGTGGAATTCAATTTCAGCAGCAAAGTACCGGTTCAGATATTCTTCCATGGTTGCCAGCCCCATCCCATTTAAGTCTGTGGGTAATTTTCAAGGGTCACATAACACAGCAGTTCTTACTGCTACATTAAGTCGCTGGAGTCAAAGTCTTCAAAAGCGTGAGACGGAAAAGCAGAAGAAACAAATTGTACGCACCCAACAAGCCCGGGTCTGTGAGCGGTCTTGTATCTGACACCCTAGAGTGTCAGGAGATAAGGGACGAAACGGTTCGCGCTCTCCACGAGTAAGCATGGGAATAGCGAACCACACATAGCTTTGCTGTCTGTATCGCGCCTATAGCTGACCAATGTTTACACCAA
>CM031627.1:44812027-44832027 GCA_018398815.1 Conus ventricosus
TTCCCAGTGAAAACAGTGGGCTATGTTTTCTCCCTGTGAAAGCAGTCTGAAGTACGTGCAATGCTTGAATACACACTTGCGTTTCTAATACATGCGTACATTTATTAAGAATCGCAGATAACTGAAAAAGCCAGAATGTTCTTCAATTCCTCTTTTGACCACAACTTTAGATAAAAACAAACTGATTAATAAAATTCATTGTTACGTCCCACGTGAAATGCATGAGTTCAACAACTGAATCAATTTCAATGATGGTGAAATTAACAATAACACATGAGCGAAAGTGAACGGATCTTAGATAATGAGGTGAAGAATGGTTAAGTTATTTTTATCACATCACTGGAGAAATCGTGTAGGTCGATTGCTTCAAGAATAACGCAATCCGCTGAAGACATGCTTGCCAGTCAGCGTTATTGTAATCACCCACTGAAGAGATTGTGTCTGTTCAGTCACTATGATTATAACATCACCACAGGAGAAGTCGTTTATGTCAAGTCACCATAACACCACACACTGCAGAGATAATCATGACTGTCATGACAACACATGCAGAGGTAATCATGGATGTCATGGCAACACACTGCAGAGGTAATCATGGATGTCATGACAACACACTGCAGAGATAATCATGAATGTCATGACAACACACTGTAGCGATAATCATGAATGTCATGACAACACCTGTAGAGATAATCATGAATATGATGACAACCACTGCAGAGATAATCATTAATGTCATGACAACACCACTGCAGAGATAATTATGAATGTCATGAGAACACACTGCAGAGATAATCATTAATGTCATGACAACACACTGCTGAGATAATCATGAATGTCATGACAACACACTGCAAAGATAATCACGAATGTCATGACAACACACTGCAGAGATAATCATGATATCATGACAACACACTGCAAAGATAATCATGAAAATCATGACAACACACTGCTGAGATAATCATGAATGTCATGACAAAACACTGCAGAGATAATCATGAATGCCATGACAATACACTGCAGAAATAATCATGAATGTCATGACAACATACTGCAGAGATAATTATGAATGTCATGACAACACACTGTAGAGATAATTATGAATGTCAAAGTCGACATGATTGCAGCATCAACCACTGGAGAGTTGGTGATGAATGTCGAGTCAACATAATTATTAAACTACTCAATGGAGAAAGAATGAATTCTGAATCTGATTATGAATATCAAAGTTGACATGATCGTACCATCAACCACTGGATAAGTCTTGTATGCCAAGTCATCACGATTATAAGACCACCCACGAAAAAGATAATGTATGCCAAGTCATCACGATTATAAGATCACCCACGAGAAAGATAATGTATGCCAAGTCATCACAATTATAAGAACACCCACGAGAAAGATAATGTATGTCAAGTCGCCACAATTATAATGCCTCTCAGTGAAGAGATCATGTAAATCAAATCCCCAAAATATAACACCATTGCAGAGACCATGCATGTGTCCAGTCATCATAATTATAACACCACTCACTGGACAGATCATGTTCATCAAGTTGCCACAATTACAGTGCCTATCATGAAGAGATCATTATATGTGCAGTCACCGTACCAACACCCACCGAGAACATAAACAACGTGCGGTCCCATGATAACAACACGATTGACTGAAGAGATCATAGAAGTGTAAATGTAAATGCATAAACCTAAATATGCATACATTCATGTACCTGAGCTTGATTGTGTGTATGTATGTATGTGATATATATTATATATATTATATATATATATATATATTATATTATATATATATATATATATTATATATATTTATATATGTATGTATATATTGTTATATTAAAAGCAAGTTAAAATCAAGCTGCTAAAAACATCTACAAATTTGTTTCACGCTGTGCGGTCGTCAGGATGTGATGAGCTTGTATTGCCAGTGCCACGTAGCTACACACAAAAAGTTAAGGATCACTTTCACAAACATTCATAACTGTCAAAATAAGAAAGTCAATGCGTTGAAGTTTGGCCAACATTTAATTCCATTCTTTAGTGATAACGATACACAATTGCCTTCAATCTCGAGCAATCGTTTGGTGTGTACATTTGATTAAAGTGGGTACGTATCCAAATTTGATTTCCCAAAGTCATTGAAATCACAAGACAGGGCATACTGATGCTCCCAAAAGCTCAGTAATGCGTGTAACCACCATGGCTGTTCTGGCACTCGACGCAGCGAGTCCTCATCGAGTTGACCAGATTGGTGAAGATCCTCAGTGGAAGTGCCTGCCACTCAGCCTGCAGCATCTGGTAGAGGGTTTTTGGGCATCCCTGGGAAGGGGGTGGCTCCTCACCTTGCGATCCAGCTCATCCCAGAGGTTCTCAATCGGGTTGAGATCGGGACTGCATGCTGGCCACTCCATTCTGTGACTCCAGACTGCTGCAGGAAGTCGTTGACCACCCTTGCCCTGTGGGGGCGAGTGTTGTCATCCTGGTAGACAGCTCTCGGTCCCATCTGCTGCAGTGTAGGCACAGCCAGCGGTCGAAGGATCTCATCCTGGTATCGGATGCCAGTCAGGTTACCCTGTACATGATACAAGGGTGTTCTGTGGTGAAGGCTGAAGGCCCCCCAGACCATTACAGAACCTCCACCAAAGGCCACCTTTTCCTGGACAGTGGCGTAAAGCCATCTACAGTTCTAAGAGCACTACCATCAATTAAGGCAGGTTATTGTGATTATCAGTTAAACTCATTTGGTGAAAACAGCCAATTTAAAGAATTAGTTGGGGGGTCTATAAATTCACTGATTATAAAAATAACTAACCAAGATGGTAAACCAGTTGTTTGTTCTGATTTATTAGTAGTGCTTGAAGTAGAAGAGCGTACTAGAAAGCAGTAAGGTCTCACTCTCAATCCTACAGGCGTTAATTGTGTTAGGATGACTAATTCTGTAAACCATTAGATTTTATGCTATGGAGAGAGAATGTCAATACTTTGTTCACGATTACTTCGTTTTTATGTTGTACGCAAGCCCCCACTTTGAAGTAACGATTACTGTGATTTTTGGTTAATGAAATGAGGTAGGGAACAGTAAACGATAAACAGTAAACAAGTGGGGTATGTTTTGCTCCCATAAGGAAACCTAACACAGAGTAACTTTTATTCAAGACTGGCACAGCCTTCTAAACTTGAATAAAGTCAGACAAATACATAGACGAACAATCTAATAGTGGGGGAAAAACAAGCGCAGGCCAACAACTGAACTGTCTGGCAAAGATTTGGACTTGAGGGGAGGGGAGAGTTTGAAGATGGAGAAACTGGGAAAATGAAATTAAAAAAAAAATTAAAAAATAAAAATATGTTACAGATATGAAAACTCTTCTCTAGCTGCATAAGGGAACCATCGCAATCCCTTTTGAAGGCAGATATATTTGTATTGCCTGCTCCGAGGCCTTTCGCCCGCTGGATCGGGACTCATCAGGGAGACACGGCTGGTTGTGTTTGCGCTCCCGGCGTCAAATAGAGACACACCACAGTCCATAATACTGTGGTGTTCTCACCACCATGGGTGCAAAAAAGAATCCAATAGCACCCTCAGAGCAGCCAGCGAAGAGTAGTAAATGCAACCAAACGAAAGTGTGGGGAGGAAAAAAAAGTTGCTGTAAAACTAAAGACATTATGCAAATAATATAAAATGTAGGGGACAGTCTTTGAACCTACGCCTGAGGATCCACCCAAAGATGCAAGGGAGATCAAAAGACAAACACACAGACGGACAGAAACAAATACAAATAACCTCAATTTAATCGAAGCAAAATCGTTAATGAAATGAGGTAGGGAACAGTAAACGATAAACAGTAAACAAGTGGGGTATGTTTTGCTCCCATAAGGAAACCTAACACAGAGTAACTTTTATTCAAGACTGGCACAGCCTTTTAAACTTGAATAAAGTCAGACAAATACATAGACGAACAATCTAATAGTGGGGGAAAAACAAGCGCAGGCCAACAACTGAACTGTCTGGCAAAGATTTGGACTTGAGGGGAGGGGAGAGGGGAGTTTGAAGATGGAGAAACTGAGAAACTGGGTTTTTTTTGCATGTTAATTGGGGTTTTGGGTGTTAATTGGGGTTTTTAGACGTTATTTTTTTTTGTAAAAACATGTGTTAGTTTTAGTTAAAAAAAACAGCAAAAAATGAAGAATTTTTTTTTTAAAAACAGGGGGTTTGCGTGCAAAAAAAAAAAGGGTGGTCGTGAACAAAGATATTGACATTCTCTCTCTCTCTCTCACACACACACACACACTCTGACAGATTGTATTTAGCGAAGAATAATGCTCATATGAACATTGCCATTAAATTAATATTATACTTTATTGATGCTAATACGCTGTTAATAAAATGTCCATTGTGGGATAAAAATGATGAGCTTTCTGCCTCCTGTCACAGAAATTGTGTCTTAAAGGGGTGGGGGTGGGGGGAGAAGACATCTTAAATAATATAAGGGATGTTTTCTGGCATCGATCTGTTGATTACTAACAATACAATATGTGATAATACTGAATTGATGTTTTTAGTTTGTCATATTAAACGCCGCACCCTCCTCAGTTGCAGAGTTACTTGTATGAATGGTTTCACAACAGTCGACCTGAGCCGAGCAAGGGAAGCAACTGTAATTTTGCCCATTCGGGTATGTGAGTATGAATGCGCACGCTCCCTCTCTCTCTCTGTGTCTGTCTGTGTGTCTGTCTGTCTGTCTGTCTGTCTCTCTCTCTCTCTCTCTCTCTCTCTCTCTCTCTCTCTGTGTCTGTCTGTCTGTCTGTCTGTCTGTCTCTCTCTCTCTCTCTCTCTCTCTCTCTCTCTCTCTCTCTCTCTGTGTCTGTGTGTCTGTCTGTCTGTCTCTCTTTCTCTCTGTCTGTCTGTCTGTCTGTCTGTCTCTCTCTCTCTCTCTCTCTCTCTCTCTCTCTCTCTCTCTGTGTGTCTGTGTGTCTGTCTGTCTGTCTCTCTTTCTCTCTGTCTGTCTGTCTGTCTGTCTCTCTGTCTGTCTGTCTGTCTGTCTGTCTCTCTCTGCGTATTAACTGGTCTGCCTCTCGACCTACACACACACACACACACACACACACACACACACACACACACACACACACACACACACACACACACACACACACACATGTCAGGTATAAACTGAAGACCAGAGTGTAAGCAAGCAGAGAGAGAGAGAGAGAGAGAGAGAGAGAGAGAGAGAGAGAGAGAGAGAGAGAGAGAGAGAGAGAGAGAGAGAGTGTAGTGGGGTGGAAAGGATGACTAAAACAATGATGACTGGTGCAGGACACGCTCTCGAACTTCAAAGCTTGCATGTCTGTTTACATCATAGAAAACGAATGAATGCTGATCTGAATCCTGTCAGGATCAACCGGTTAAAAGGCACACTTTGTCCTTTTGACATTTTATGCAAAACGTGATACTGACGCTCAGTTTCTAAGAACATTTACCTGCTTAGCCTATGTGTAATGGAGAAACTGAAAGTTGTGTACAGTCGTAAACTCATGGCACATTTAGATAGCGCATGCGATTACTCATTTGTTGCGCATGCGTTCTCACCGAAATTGTCGTCTGCTTGTAAGCGGCATTTGGGCGAGGAACAAGCCTCAGTTCAGTTCAGTTCAGTTCAGTTCAGTGATTTATTTAATGTCTTTTCATCGCCAGATGATATTAGCCACTTGTGTATTAAAAAAAACCCAAAACAAACAAACAACAACCTTCACACTCAGCTTATCTAGTATGTTCAAACCCACGTGCATCTGATATATGCATATTTTCATTAGTGAAATACCACAACTTTATAAACTTTTTGCAACCTGTGACTGCGAAATAACTATGGCAATTTCAGCAACACATGAACCATACAAGACAGTACTGACAGTATCAAAGTTATTCATCTCAGTACCTTTCTCCTGTTAGAGCGAGGTCAACACTGAGTATTCAAACAAAAGATGATACACAAGAAATGTTTTCTCTGCAGACACAAGTAATACCATGAGAATATTTAGTGTTCCAAGTATTCAACCTTAATTTATGAATTAATCTAACAATGTGCCTTGGGCACGATGGGCGAGTAGCCATTTTTAAAAAAAACTAAAATTCTGCTTCACAAGAGGACAAATCTAATGGATTTCTTGATAATTTTTCAGCGTTTCTATGTGCTCCTTCTTTTGCAAGACTGTCTGCTATTTCATTTGGATTAATTCACAAGAGGACAAATCTAATGGATTTCTTGATAATTTTTCAGCGTTTTTTTTTTTTGCTCCTTCTTTTGCAAGACTGTCTGCTATTTCATTCCACTCTATACCACAGTGAGACGGGACCCATCAAAAATCAATTCTTATACCTAGAGGTATGAAACAATGCAGTAAATGTTTTATTTCAAAATTCAAATCTTTTCTAGCTTTGCAGTCCCAACGCTCTAGTGATTGAAAAACAAATTTGGAATCAACACACAGTAAGATTTTATAGAAAAGAATGGGTGTAGCATATATGTACATCAAAGCCTTCAGTATTGCTTATAATTCTGAGGTATAAATTGAAAACCCCTTTCCTAAATGATATGATTTCCTGACATTTAAAGTTGGTATTGTAAAGCCAGAACCACTGTCAGAGGATGCCATTACCCACCCATCTGTAAACACTTTTGAATGATTTGGATAGCTGTTTCTAAATGTTCACGAACTTCAGTTGTTAAAATATCTACATTATCATTTTTCTTTAACATAGTGTATTTGCAATCAAAAGGAGCATTTAGGTGCTCCCAAGGAGGCATCGGAGTTACCTCAGGAAATTCTGAGCAGTAATGTCAATATTACAATGTGACATAAAGTCAGATGTGTAGTTTCTAATTGGTTGGATATACGATATGTTTTGAGAACTGTTATGAAAATCTTTACTGGAATCCATCAGCATTTCTTCTGTAACTGAATTTTCAACAGAAAGACTTCTGACAATATATTTGGAGACATCCAATATTCGCTTCTCATTTAGTGGTAATATATTTGTTTCTTTATAACATGTACAAGTGTTTATACTAACTGGAACCCCCAGAGCTAATTTCATGCCTTACTATCCAAGCTTTGCAATCTCTTTAAAGAGAGAATTAGGTGCAGCGAAATACACTTTCTGCCCATAAATCAATTTCGATCGGACTAAATAGATGTATAGATGTAAAAGGGTATGACAGTCCTGACCCCATGGTTGACAATATATGATTTTGATAACGTTTAATCTTTTTCTTGCTTTATCAATCAAATTTTCAATGTGTTTTCCAGTTCGGCTTTCCATTTCCCTCCCATCGGGAGGAGGACGACTGACTATTCTGTCATACGCCTTGGTCCAATGGGAACAGGTCGACCTCAAGCTCTCGCCCCGGACCGGCGGCTGCGCAGATTTTTCTCTGTGTGAGAATGTGTTTGTTTTTCTTTTCGTGGGAAGGTGCAGATAATGCAGAGTACACTGCTTCCCCCCCCCCCCCCCCCGCCCCCCCTTTACCGAACACGTGCATGCATGCGTGCGCGCTTTCGCGCATAAATGTGTGTCTGCCTCTGTGTGTGTGTGTGTGTGTGTGTGTGTGTGTGCGCGCGCGTGCATAGCTGCATTTGTTTGTGCCGGTCTGTTCGTTGGTGCTTACAAGTTTCTTTGTAATTATTTCCCTTGGAGGTGATGGGCGCGGATTTAGTTCGTAACGGAGCAAGAGTTATCGTACATGTTTTGTAATTATTGTCTACCGTTTCCTGCCTCATTTCAGATTTTCTTTCAGGTTACAAACCAAAATTAAGCAGAAGAACTTAAGATTCTGCATTTGAGGCAAAGAAATCATTGAACTACGACAACTAAAGCTATTTAAAATAATAAAGAAAGAAGAAATGAAAAAGAAAAATTCAGCTGGACTGAAACATGATCTATGGCTCCTATGAAGAGCAGCTTCGCGTATAACTTCCCTCACTGCGAGTGTGGCATAGCAGTCAACACCAGGGGAGAGGTGGCAGCTCTCCTTTGAAGGATGCTGACGTGAGAGGTCAGCGTCATTGGGCGGCACAGACAACCTTCCAGCCATGTGGGTGACGACGGGTCTAGCCTGTGTCGCCGGGGGACGGCTCCTGGAGGTGTGGGGCGATTGACGAAGGAGCGCTGCCTGACTGCGACTACCGTGGCCTGGAATACCGTGCTGTTTTGTGGGGAGGCAGACATGGGGGCACTCCTCACGGGGTTGGGCTGAAAAATTGCCCTCTCGGCCGCAGTCAGCGAGTGCCCGCCAAGTTTTAGGGACTCGTGCAGCGCTCCAGCGACTTTCGTCCTGCTCCCTCCTTGAGGCGGCCTCACGCGGCACAGGACCATCGCCACCCGAGCATGAAGAAGGCCCTGTGGTCCTGAAGACAGCCTGATGTTTGGGGGACAGCAGGCAACACACACCGACGCCTACCGTCGGTCGACCAAGATCCTGAAACTGAACCAACTTTCAAGAAGATAATGACCAGAATTGAGCCAATGTTCAAGAGGAACGCGAGCTCTGGGAGACAAATGCGACGACCCTCACTGAAATTACCCACTACTGCCAGGCGACAACAGTTGCCACAAATATGCAGACTTTTGTCTGCAGGAACCTTGTCCTTAAGGGCCTCAGGCCAATAGGACGTTAATCTCACCATCAAAGCAAAGTAACTTCCCTGTTCGCTGCAAGTGTGGCATAGCAGTGGGCTCCAGGGAAAAAGTGACAGCTCTCCTTTGAGGAACGTTGATGTGATAGAGATCAGTGTCAGGCGGTGCAGACAACCTCTCCAGCCATGTGTGTGACGGCGGGTCTAGCGTGTGTCGCGGGTGGACGGCTCCTGGAGATGTGGGGCGAAGGAGCGGTGCTTGACTGTGACTATCGCGGCATGGAATACCGTGCTCTGTGTTGTGGGGAGGCAGACATATACGGGCGCTCATTATGGGGTTGGGCTGAAAAAATGCCCTCGCGGCCGCAGTCGGTGAGTACCCGTCTGTTCCCTCTTTGAGGCGGCCTCGCGCGGCACAGGACCATCGCCACCCGAGCACGAAGAAGGCCGCCCGGTGGTCCTGAAGACGGCCTGATGTTTGGGGGACACCAGGCAACACACACCGACGCCCATCGTCGGTCGGCCAACTACCTAAATTGAGCCGTTCAAGAACAACGCGACGAAACTTGAACCAACATTCAAGAGGATCATGATCTGATTTCAACCAATGTTCATGAGGAACACGAGCTCGCAGAGAGAAATGCTACGACCCCCACTGAAACCTACCACCACTGCCAGGCGAAAGCAGTTGCCACAATGATGCAGACCTATGTCTGCAGTAACCGTGTCCTTAAGGGCCTCGGACCGATAGGACGCTAATCTCGCCCTTAGCAGTAACAGTAACGATTTTGCGGTTATATGCCAGCTTCGGCACAGTACCTTTGTAGAAAAGTGAAGTACATTTTCGAGTGTGGCAATAAGTCGGAGAATCAAGAGCCAGTAACCTAATGTGTGGGTTTTTGGTCGCAACTTAATGTGAGTACGTGCGAGCTCGATTCTATTTCTCTGTGCGACCGTGGAATAAATGTTAAAGGGTGGACATACTTCTGCGCGTGTGACTGTGGTTTAGAGTACAGTAGCAGATTTTAGACCTGTTCCACTCTAACCTTACTCTCCCTTACTGCTCTGAAAGGATGACGCAACTGTTGATCCAAACAGTTGAATGTACAACGGATAAACTGATTCATCATCGTTAATAACGACATCAATAGAAACACGCGTCCTCTGTCTCGAATTCTTTCGTTCCATTCGTTAGAGGTTCTGGGAATCGAAACTTTGAATTGTGTGTGTGGACTCTAAATCTGCTTGTGTCTATATAGGAATGTGTGAGGGTGATTCCTTTCATAGTACATGGTTTTTTTTTCATTTTTGTTTTGTTTTTGTTTGATTGTGTGTCAACATTTCTTATGACTCTTTGCTTTAGAACAATCATTAGTACAAGACACTGCATTATATAAATCGTACGTATTTGACATATCATTATCATTAATTTTCTCCATCATTATCATTTGGCGCCCATTTGGGAGAAGAGAAGTTGTTCCTTCTACGTGTTCATCTTTGCAACACTTTTCCCCTCTCTCTCTCTCTCTCTTCTCCTCTCTCTCTTTGCTCTCTCTCTCTCTTTGCTCTCTCTCTCTCTCTCTCGTCTCTCTCTCTCTCTCTCTCTCTCTTTGCTATGTTCGTAATAATTAATCGCGTCTGTCTCTTTCTCTTATTACAGAAAAAAGCTGTTCATTCTGGTCTTTGTCAACGATTACTTCCCTTGGCAAAAGACGTTTTTCTTCTCTCGGGTGGACCCAAGATCTGACCTTTGCCCCTCTCTCTCTCTCTCTCTCTCTCTCTCTCCTCTCTCTTCTCTCTGCTTTTTTCCGTAATAATTGAAATCGTCTATCTCCTATTGCCACAAAAAAGGTATTCATATGTGATAACAGACTCGGGGGGAAAAAACAAACAAAAACTTGATTTTTGTGTCTATGAGACTCAGTGAGGTATCATTCATACCAGAAGCAGCGCTTACGATCTTTCTTATTCTGCTTTTCTTTGTGTGTGTGTGTGTGGTGTGTGTGTGTGTATGCGTGTGCGTGTTTGTGAGTGTGCGCGCATGCGCACGCGCGTGCATACTTACATGCGAACGCACCTGCATATATTTGTCCTGTCCGTTCGTCGGAGCGTACCACTATAATTCTTTGTAGTTAGTTTTCCCTTTCCGTGGCCGCTCATACTGCAGGTCTCTCACCCACAGTGCGATTTGAAGCTGCCCTGATGTAAAAATAGCAAATAGCGACAACAAGAAATCTAAGGAAAAAAAGAGAGAGAAATTTACTGGCAAGAATCTGCGTAGAAACTATGTATATATATATATATAAAAATATTATATTTATATTTTATATATTATATATATATATATACACACAAATACAGCAAGGGAAGGAATTAGGAGTTCTGAATCGATTAAAAATTAATTCCCTTGTCCAAAAATGTTCAACAGTTTTTTCAATAGAAACTGTTTTCATTTGTGATGAATTCGCTGAATGATCATGTATTCCCGTTAGAACAACTCCAAGCATTAGTGGCATTGTCGTTGGGCCACATATTTCACCCCTTTTACTACGTGTGGTTAGAATGAACTCTGTATGTTTGTACAATCTTTGCTGACAGAGCGCGCGCAAAAAAAAAAAAAAAAATGTCAGTGAGGTGACTGCAGCCGGAAACGGACACCAACCTTACACAGAAATGACTGTTCCCTCCGTTTGACAAGAAGGGAAAAAAATAGGGGCAAACAAATGACGAAACAAAACACGACGCGTTTGGAGACCTCTTTGGCCTTCTTCTTCAGCCAGGATTAACCAACATTTGGGACAATTGGAAACGAAGACTGAGCAATCAGTCACTTCTCTTTTTGTAAGTATTGGCGAAAAATGAATCCATTTGAGTCAGTTCACGCGTGGAAATATTAGTTTTGACCACCAAGGGAAAGATTAGAAGTTCTGATTCGAAATGATTACTTCCTTGTCTGAAAATGGTCAGCATTTGTTTGAATAGAAAATTTTTCTTTTTGTCTTTTTTTAAATTATTTTTTTATATGTTTTTTTAGTGAATTCGCTTGTCGGGCGCATAAATCTATCAAAACATTAGTTTATACTGCTAAGGGAATAAACGAGAAGTTCTGAATCAGAAGAGTTAAAATTTCATATGAAATTTTGTTAAATTTTGGTCTGTCTGCGATTGACATATGAATCACACACACACACACACACACACAGACACACACACACACACACACAGAGACACAGACACACACACACACACACACACACACACACAACACAATGTTGCATGGCAACCTTCCAACTCAAAATTGACATGCTTAAACGCCGTCTGTTCATCGCAAAAACGAAGTATGCTGGTTATTCAATGGAGCTCCTGGGCCAAATAGATACGTTAGAATGAGTTTCAGACATCCATAGACCAAGAAACCAACCAGTTGTGACGTGCATAGACTGAGCTATGTATGGGTTTTGGGGGCAGGGTGCATTCCCATCTCCAGATGTGGATGCGTCCCACCACTGCACAAAAACATCTGATACTGCCAGACCACATCAGTCTGGAGCCCAGTACAATCAACTGTCAGAGAAAATCCTGTGTAGCAGAGGGTCATTGCACAGGTGACGGCCTGTACCCCCAATGCCTGTCCCACCTCCAACTGTGAAGGGATCAGGAGCCAGCACAGGCGTTGTATTGTGCTCACACTGACGTTGTCATACCATCATGCAGGGGCGGGGCAGGGAGGGAGGGAGTTGGGGGAGGGACTGCAGCAGGCGGAAATGGAAACCTAATTCCAGGAGATATGACTACGCCACCGGACAAAACCTATGACAAGACAAACATGACGCCTTTCCAGACCTTTGTGTCTTCTTCTCAGGCAACATGAAACACCATTTGGGACCATTCAGCACGACAAGGAACAACTTTTTTTTCTTCATGATTGGGCAATGGTTACTCTACTTCTTCGTACGCGTCGCGTTTTGTGATGTCTTTTGCTTGTGTCGTTCGTTGGGCGGCATAGCCCTTTTAGTGTTTTGAACTGTTTTGAAAGAAAAGGTTGATTCAATCCCACAAAGAGCGATTCCGATGAACATATTCCTGATCAACCCCAACCGGATTATTGCCCTTTGTTTTCTTGCAGGAATTACTGCCCTTTGTTTTTTTTCAAGGTTTTTAAAATTGTTTTTCTGACATTGTTTCACTCTGTGCGTACGAAAAGGACTACAAATGGAGTGAACATAAATCCGATCGTATTGATTTAGAGAGAATGAGTATGGACAATAAATATAAAGAGGGGAGCCGGGGAGGGTTGTCAAAAAGAGGAACGATTCAATTCCGTTGAAGGTATACTTTGTTGTGGTGGTGGCTGATATTGGTACTGTGGTGGTTGCTGTTGCTGTTGTTACGTGTCATCGTTCTGTGGATTCTTCGCCACGCTACTCATTAATGACGCACTCCCATACACAAACCACACTCTAGTTCATTCGGACACAGCCTTGGCAACAACAAATCCACAGGGAGCCATGTGGTTCAGAGAGAACTAATATCAACAGGGACAACTGACAAAAACATCAGCAAGTGAAGGTCTATGTAGCCAGGTGCTCAAATGGGCACCTCTCTCGTGGTGACCCTCAGCAGATGAAATGGTCTGTTCGGGAGTTACCTTTCCCCTTACCTCCCCTGACTGATCAACCTTGGATTAGTTCGTGTCAACTCTTTCAAATGGGAATGCCTCAGAACCTGAAAACATTATGTGTCTGTGTCGCCGAAGTACCAAAAATGAATGTATTTTATTCCTTACGACTGTGTTGGACCGAAAAGCCCGTATTTTCTAAACTAAACTGGTATTCTGCACGATCGATTTTGGCGCCAGTGTTGATCCCTCGCCCACCAGTTGAAATAGTTTGTTCAGGAGTTACACCCCCCCCCCTTACCTCCGTTGATTGATGAATCTGGATTATCTCGTGTCAACTCTTTAACATGTAAGTGCCTCGGAACCTATATTATTTAATGTATACGACGCTAAATTCACAACAACAATGAATGTATTTTATACCTTGGACCAAAAAGCTCATATTTTCCCTAAACTGGCATCTCGCACAATCATTCTGGCGCCATTTTTCATCTTCTGCCGACCAAACCTGGACTATGTCTTGCTCTAGAAAAGTTTTTTTGTTGCAAATCTCATCATTCTGAATCATATAAATTTCATTTATTATACGGACGATATTGAAAAAAAAAAGATCTTTTAACTTCAAATACATTCCAGTGGTCAAAATACATGCTGGTGGCTGAGTAAAGTGACAGATAGTTGCCAATCCACGTTGACATCTGAGGCAGTGAAATGGATGATCAACTTGTCATGAATGCCAAAAACAGAGTTGTAGCCGATTCTCTGTGTCACATACTGACCTGAAGCCAAAAGCTCAGTGGAAAACCTGTGGGAAGAGGAACGGACCTGAAGCCAAGAGCTCAGTGGAAAACCTGTGGGAAGAGGAACGGACCTGAAGCCAAGAGCTCAGTGGAAAACCTGTGGGAAGAGGAACGGACCTGAAGCCAAAAGCTCAGTGGAAAACCTGTGGGAAGAGGAACGGCCTGAAGCCAAAAGCTCAGTGGAAAACCTGCGGGAAGAGGAACGGACCTGAAGCCAAGAGCTCAGTGGAAAAACCTGTGGGAAGAGGAACGGACCTGAAGCCAAGAGCTCAGTGGAAAACCTGTGGGAAGAGGAACGGACCTGAAGACAAGAGCTCAGTGGCAAACCTGTGGGAAGAGGAACGGACCTGAAGCCAAGAGCTCAGTGGAAAACCTGTGGGAAGAGGAACGGATCTGAAGCCAAAAGCTCAGTGGAAAACCTGTGGGAAGAGGAACGGACCTGGAAGACAGAGAAACGTTTCCAGATCCGTCCCAACCAGAAAGAGGTTTTACCATGTGCCGGAAAGAGGAAACGGTGTTGTGCCATGTGCGCCCAAGCCACTCCCTGTTCCCCACTGCTATCTTTTAAAGCTGAAAAAGTTCCGTGGTGCATTCCCTGTGATGTATTATCCACTATGAAACATGCTCTCAGAGAGTGTTGGCACTTAGATGGTTCTCAAGTATAAACACTTTAAAGCAAACTCCATGAAAATCTTGTCCAGAGATGTTCCACCAGATATTTGTGAGTTCTGAAAGAGATAAATCTTTTTCATTTGATCTCCAGTTTAACGGAAGATAGATATCAACGAAATTATCGCGTTGTTTTTAGTATAACTGTTTGAATAATTTGTGGTTATTACCTTTTTCTTCACTTCTTATGACATTTTCTTTAGAATTGACTCTAACCTGGTGACAACCCTCATAGGCCCATTGCGGTCGGCTGGGCTATAAGCAACTTGAATTGGGTTAATCAGTGTGTTGATCGTGTACGTCGAAGATTTGGTTATAAATCTTGCAGGACCATTTCAGAGATTTAACAATCTTTAAACATTGGTGACAATTTTAGAAAAGACTTGTGTTAATCAGAGTATTTCAGTGATGTAACAAGTTACAAATATTATCGATAGACCTCAAATATAAAGGCTCATGCGTTAACCAGAGGTATAACACTAACAAACAAGTTTTGATCACTAGTGATCACTTCAGATCTCTCTCTCTCTTTCTTTCTCTCTCTCTCTCTCTCTCTCTCTCTCTCTCTCTCTCTCTCTCTCTCTCTCTCTCTCTCTTTTAACGAAGTTTCTGGTACGCTTTTAGAAGATGTATTTTAAAGGAGGTGGGAGGGGTTGGGGAGAGGGAACACACACACACACATACACACACACACACACACACACACACACACACACACACACACACACACACACACACACACACACCAGGGATGAAAACAGTTTAAAAAAAAAGAGGAGATTGGGGGGGGATCTGGGGTTCACCATGGGCCCCCAGTGGGGTACATGGGCAACAGCCCGGCGGGGGTCAGGGGGCGGCGCCCCCTGAAGCTGAAGCATTATTTTGTATTAAATATGGCATAAAAATCTTTAGAAATCACTTTCTTGCTTCTAAACAACTCATTCTATAGAACAGCTTTCAACACCATGAAGACTGAGACTGATGTGGAAAGAAACTATGTCAATTGAGACAAACATTTAGTATGATGAATCCTCAGAACTCTAGCTAAAGAAAATTTGACAAACAGTGCTTTCAGGACATAAAGAATAAGGCCTGTAGATAAGTAAATCAGAGTGGGAAATCAAACTAAGTAATACAGATGTATGAAAACGACTGCTGGACTTCAATAAACACAATATGAAAAATGATTACTTTGAAGTCCTTTAAAAAAAAACTGAAGCTTTTGGGCCTTAGACCCTTCGTCAGGAAACACTAAACACAAAAAAGAACATAAAAGAACAAATGACATAAAAACAAACTGATGTCACAACAGTACACCCCCCCCCCCAACTTCCCTCTTACAACTAATCATATCCCCCCCTCTTGACAAGTGTGTGTGTGTGGTGTGTGTGTGTGGTGTGGGGGGGGGGGTTTGTGTGTGTGTGTGTGTGTGTGTGTGTGTGTGGGGGGGGGGGGTTTGCGTGTGTGTGAGGTGGGGACGGGGGTGGGGGGGAGGGGGCGAAGTGTGTGGGGTATGTGTGTTGTGGGGTGAGGGTGGGGGTTGGGGGAGAAGGAGGAGTAGAGGAAGTATATAGGTAGTGGGGGGAGTGGGCTGGTGGAAAAGGATTTCATAGGGGGGCTGTTAGCAGACACCTAACAATTGTAGCAAACGTTTGCATATTACCAGGGGAAAAGTGTTACACAATACTGTTGTGACATCAGTTTATTTTGATGTCATTTGTTCTTTTATATTCTTTTCGTCACTTTGACGTTTTTCCCTTGCTTTGAAGACTCTACGAGTGGAAGTACTTAATTCGAGTAGGAGTCAAACTATCTTTGGGAAATTAAACGTAGATGTTGCATACCCAATGATCTGAAAACATGCTGTAATGGTGTGGGAAACACACACATTTTCTGTTGGTGACTGGGACGCTCGATGTGATCTCTGATTGCCACAAAGCCACGACTCCAATGTAGACACGTTTTTGGCAAGGCTCGCAAAACACTTCAAATTCGCCGTCTTTTTCATGTTTTCTTATTACATCCGCGACTCTGCGGTCACACACGTCCTTCTGCTGCCACTCGGTCTTCTGGTGGTTCACATACTTTTTTTCTTTTTTTTTCGTTTTGTTTGCACTCACTGGCGGCAAAACTCTCACTGTGAATCGACGCCATAATGAGAAACGATACTGGAAGGAAACAGAATGAGAACTACGCCGTTTGAGAACATTACCGACAGAGAAGAAATTCGCTGTGCAGACAATTGAGATCGTTTCTGAGCATCATTCTTCGAATAATTTTTCGGCGGAGACTTTTCTTTCGGCGGAGATGCGAAAAAATAACGGCGGAGTGGCGGAAACGGCGGAGGAGTTTTCATCCCTGACACACACACACCTTACGCTTTTGTCACGCTTTTTAACTTTCCTTATGTCTTCCTTGTGGACCCTTTTTTCTTTCGCTGTAAGGTTGGCCTTATCGGGGAATAGCCAAGTGGTAAGACAATTTGTGACAAATTTGACGTACAACTCTACGATTCCGTCTGTGTCTGTCTGTGTGTTTGTCAGTCTGTCTGTCCGTCCAGCTGTTGCTTCTCCCTCTCTCTCTTCTCTTTGGAAAAATTGAAAGAAAAGAAAATAATTGAGTGCTTTGTTTTGTTTCTGTTGTTCTCTTCGTACAAGCAGCCCATCATCAGAGTGAGGTGCCAGAATACCGCACATTGGAACATTAACATTAACAAACCCAGGCACTTTGTATCAAACGCAACATTAACATTAACAAACCAGGCACTTTGTATCAAACGCCAACATTAACATTAACAAACCCAGGCACTTTGTATCAAACGCCAACATTAACATTAACAAACCCAGGCACTTTGTATCAAACGCCAAAACACTATGTGATGGTGTGGAGGGGTAAGGGATGTGCAGGTGAAGACAGGCAGATGGTGATAAGTGCAGGAACCAAGGGACAGCAGCCGGTCAAGAAGACAGTGGACGAAGCAGAGTTTTCTTCTTTTATTTGCCTTCCATAATAAGCTCAAACCAGGAACGCAGCCCTGGGAGCAATCTCTCTCGCACAGCACTCAGCGCACTGAGCACTCTCTCTGCCTCTCACGCCAGTCGCTCACATCAGGAAACTCTGATCTATTCTCACACAACGCTCTACTTTTATAAGAGTGTACCGGGCCGCAGAGCCAGCAACACGGTGCCAGAGACGAAACGGGCCTCGCGAGGCCGGAACCAACAGAATTTTGTGTTTTCTATGGCAGCTTCAGTGTTGTCTGGCTCGCTGTCCGTTCAAACTATTAACACATATTTACTATCGATGAAAACCTCAGAACACAAGGAATAAAATGCAGTAAGTCACATTTGACAATTTTGTTCCTGTACTAAATCATTGCTGATTAATGTCCCAGAGTGAAGCCACTTTTAACGCGTTTGCGTCATATTTTCCTCTATTTCAATAAAAGATACTGAAGAGCGTGAAATAATTTTACAATGAATGAATAGCTGGCATTTCGCTCTTTTCATACATATAAACTTCATTTTCCGAGACAGTGTCTAAGTGGAGAATTCTGTTGTTAAAAATTACTAGAAAACACAGCTGACTTTTCACTTCGCCGGGCCGTCGCCGCCTACTTTTGACACAATTTTCAGCTGAAAAATACTCTGTTGAAACGGTCTGTTAAATAATAAATTCTACACATTTTCAGTTGTATTCATAACAGAAATGGAGTCATAAGCAAGATTTCCATCGGGAAGTCCGAATTTCGTAGAATGATAATTTGGATCAAAACTCCGACAATGAACGAAGAAGGCGACTTGCTCAAGGGAACCGGCGTCATCAGTCATTTCGTATAGTTGCAAGCCTGTGCGGAAAAGATCCTAAGCATGCGATATACGAAATGAGAGCTCATGAACATTACTTTTAACATGCATCTTCAGATTCTTCGGTTTTCCTCTTACTCTTTGTAAAATCAAGAATGATTCAATGTTCATTCGACAGACAATTGAAAATGGCGCCAAGATTGCTCGTGCAAAATCCCAGTTTAGAGAAAATATGGGCTTCTCAGCCCAGTACGGTTGTAATGAATCAAATACATTAATTTTTGTGACTTTAGCGACGTACATACAATTATGTAGGTTCTGAGGTATTCATGATTTAAAGAATTTACACAATAAAAAAATGAGATTCGACCAAGGGAGGTAAGGGGAAGATAACTCTTGAACAAAACATTTTCATCCACGAAAGGTAACCAAAAGAAATATATACACTGTTAGCACCCGGCTACAACTAAAACCAGCCCATTCGTAAGCACAGTGTGTAAGAAACTGTTTTTTTAAAAAAAAGCTAGCAGTGGAACTTGTTTGTTTGTTTTTCAGATGAAGAGGACAGTGGGAAGAGCCAGAAAATGAAGGATGGATTTCGGCCTTCGGGAAAAAAAAAACAAAAACAAAAACAAAACAAACAAAAAAAAAAAAAACAAGAAAGAAAATCACCGTCTTAGGCGATCCATTGATCCGATAACTGATGCCACAAAAGGGAGTTTCAGAGTCCAACCAGAATACCTCTCACATGCTCCATAAGTTGTTCCAACACGTCGATATGACCGGTATAGCGTACGATTACTTCACAGAGCTGAAGACAGGTGGCCATCACGTAAACCTCAAAAGAAAATGAGTGCATAATAAATTACAGGTGCTCGTTTTGTTTTCATCTTGTTCATCTTTTATTGTTTAAATTGTGTTCGTCTTGTTCACAATCACAGGTTCATCTACACTCTGAATGATTCCCCTTGTAATTGTTACGAACCAGTTTGTGATTTGACCCAGTACATGGTGGATTTAACCCCGAACGCGGGGATCGTATTGGTCTGACCTAGTATGTGCCAGAAAAAGCAGTCATGTATTTGGTTGACCAGTGCGTTCTGAGTTAACTCAAAATGAGAGCAGGCCTGTATGTTGGTTTGTATTGCGGAGACCAGCGTGTGCAGGATCAACTCGGTACGAGACTATGTTTCCGTACTCGTCACCAGCTTACCGCCATCATAGAATCAGAAAGGCTTCCAGCTGCTCCCTCCCTCCCTCCCTCCCTCTCTCTCTCCCCCCCCCCTCTCTCTCTCTTCTCTCTCTCTCTCTAGCTTTACATCTTACATGGAAATAAAGTCCGTCTACGTATAATTTTCTTATTGGAATGATTTGATTGCATTGTGTTAACTAGTTGAATTCCATTATATATGTGCCTGTGTGATGAACGTTAGAAAACAAAACAAAATAA
>CM031627.1:44839527-44840770 GCA_018398815.1 Conus ventricosus
CACACACACACACACACACACACACACACACACACTGCAACACACAGCAAGATACTGACCAGCCTTGTGGGACTACTGGCCACATACAACGACACCGTCAACTATGATGTACACGCCACTTGGACATCTGCAGTTCAACTGAAAAAGAAAAGAAAAAAAAAAAACGACGCTTCTGTTGGGCATATGCTTGTGTGTGTATGACGCTTCCTGTTGGGCATATGCTGGTGTGTGTATGACGCTTCCTGTTGGGCATATGCTGGTGTGTGTATGACGCTTCCTGTTGGGCATATGCTGGCGTTGTATGACGCTTCCTGTTGGGCATATGCTGCTGTGTGTATGACGCTTCCTGTGGGCATATGCTGCTGTGTGTTTGACGTTTCCCTGTTGGGCATATGCTGCTGTGTGTATGACGCTTCCTGTTGGCATATGTGTGTGTGTGTGTGTGTGTGTGTTTTGGTGTGTGTGTGTGTGTGTGTGTGTGTGTGTGTGTGTGTGTGTGTTTTTGACGTTTCCCTGTTGGGCATACGCTGGTGTGTGTTTGACGCTTCCTGTTGGGCATGCGCTGGGGTGTGTGTGACGTTTCCCTGTTTGGGCATGCTGGGGGGGGGGGGGGTGACGCTTCCTGTCGGGCACATGCGGGTGTGTGAAAAAAAGGGCAACAACTCAAAGATGACAATGTACTTTAAAAACAAAATGTTCTACCCAACATTGTCACAGTTTCAGATATATATAAAATTATTATAATATATATAATATATATATAAAATATATATATATATATATATTAAATATATATATATACGATACGGGAGAAAGTTCAGTTTAGAAGGTCATACAGAAAATAAATAACACTTTGGTAATTTTCAAATGAAAGAATCAATGTTTGGAGCTTCTTTTATGGTAAAATGTATGCACCCACTACTCTAACGAATCTTTCTTTAACATGAAAATAATGATGAGAATCAGTGCTGCCTTTCTACCTGGAGCCTGGTACAGGGAATGAAAGTCAGATTCAACTTTGTGATCACAAGTTGAATCACAGTCTTTAGTAATCAGCTAGCTTGCACAGACTGGTCTGAAGAAAATCACTCAAGGAAATAGGAGAAAGGTGTGCAATTTGAATTTTGGTCAGGTACGTTGGCTTTATTTAGCCGGATTGTTGTTGTTGTTTTTTTTTGTGCACATATAGCTTAGACCAACGTCAGCTCAAAGCTACTTTTTCTGATTGCCGGGTTTGTCTAAC